>CM023458.1:105330894-105385894 GCA_013339765.2 Haemaphysalis longicornis | reverse complement strand
CTATTTGCTGAACACTTTTTTGTTAGAGCCATTAAAGAGTGGAACCACTTGTCTCGAGCGCTCATGTGCTGTAAAAATGAAGTTCAGCAGGGTAGGTGTTTGGCCGAGTTGGTACATAGCGGCGTGGCGAAGCGCAGCATGAGACGGTGGACAAAACAGCGAAGACAAGAACAAGAAGAATTTTCCATTTATGATACGCACACCTTCCCAGTCTAGGTATCCAAAAAATGCCAGGAAGTTTCTACCGCGTTCCTGCTGTAAGCATATCGATGGTAATCCAGTCTGCGCCTCTTTACCTAAAAAAATCTGGAAATGATGAGGCCTACATTTGTTCCAAAGGCGGCTGGCAACTAATCTCCATTATGCTGTGATGAAGGCAAAAGACAAGTAGTTTGCGAGAGTAGCTACAGCATTGTAATCTGAAAATAATAATAAATTATGACAAGCAGTTCAAACTTTTAGTCCCATATAAATGAGGTGTGGGAAAATGAATTGCAGCAGGATTGTTAATTCATCAGCCGGTTCTTGTACCTTGAAATAAAATACATTTGTTGCTTCGTATTTACATTTTTTGTACCGCCATGGTGAGAATGAGCCGGGGTGATATGGTGGAAGGTTACGAAGCAACTAGTTTGCTGAGACCAGCCATTTGGGCCGCCTGGCTCGAAAAGCCCGGCGGCATACATTGGTGGTTTAACCGTTGCCGTAGGGATCCATTGCTTTCCAAATCTCCTTTTTACCACCATCTCATTTAATTTCCAGTCACGGACCGCATTGCCCATGCCTGGGTAGACAGCGATGCGTGCGGGCGCATACTTTGGACGAACGAGCTTGCTCGGAACAAACCGAGTCCCACTTGTGGGGATTAAAAAAGATTTTTTTTTTTGTAGAACAGCTTGACATTCGCTAGGCCATCAAAATAACTCTTTTTTACTCATCTCCTTATTTCAAAATATTATGCTTTGTCTTGGGAGTTATACATTTGCTACGAGAAATGATCACCCATTTTTACGGGTCGAAAAACGCCCGCAAAGCTTGTGCACAGCCTTGAATTCTATACGTTCACAAGGCAATTTGAAAGCCAAAATTTCATGCCTCGGAATTCGATATAGTTCTTAATTTTTGAGCCATGTCGAAAGCGTTTTTGAGCCATGTCGAAGACATTTACGTTTCTTCGCGCCACCAGGACAAGTCGGGCTTGTAAACATAAAAGCAACCTTAAATTAGGACAAAGAAAGGTTGTATATCTTAAATTTATGACAAATTTTTTGGAAAGATCTCTGCGGTCAAGAGCACAATGAACAAAATAAGCTATTAATAATACAAAGTAGAATAGTTTCACGTGGGCTGCTTTGATAACTAATCCTAAATAACTGGATAGGAAACAAAGATAAAAAGTGACTGTTTCAAAAAATAACTAGTTGAAAATTGTGCGAATGCCGATTGTCTAGAATATCATTACATGACATGAGTATTTGTGCCTACTCTTGTTTCCATGATGTACGCAAATGCGCTTCACAGATGTTGTGTACATGATGGACACAGATGTACATATCCTAAGCGGGACTGCACAAATACACCAGAGTGCATGAGGATCAGTTTAAATTCTATATGTCATACTCCAGCTAAACCACATCGGCGAAGTTCACAAGAGTATATGAAAATCAGAAGGGGAAACGTCAGGTTCTTCACGCTCACCTCAATGGAAGAATTGCTTTTTTTCTGAGATTAAGGTTATACAACATGTCCCCTGCTTGCTAATGGAGGAACGTACCCAGAAAAATTACGACACACTCCTACCGCTACGCGACGGACGCCTCAATGCTTTCATAACACGCAAGCGAGGCAATGATGCCTCGGAAATGCTTGAGTCTCGAAATCGGTTCCATTCCCTTTTGCGAAAGCTGGGTAGCTGAGATTTTCGTAGGCCGATCGGGGGAACAGGCAAGTCCTGAAAACAGACGAGAAAACTAGATCCCGAAAATAGCGCATGCGGAATCCGAGGACATTTTAAATCAAGGTGGATTTCGAAATGCATTCCAATCACGACGAGAATCGGCCCGAAACGCGGCATGCCTGACTTACTTAAGCAAAGCCGGGAAACTGCGAAAAAGTCAGACTAATGCGGAAACCCACAATAGCTCAAGCCCTCGTGTCATCAGTCCTATTTTTACCCTTATTGTGACTCTGGCTTTATGTTCGCCTTGTTTACGCGAAATTTTATTGTGTAAGAAAGGCAAGATTTCATTTTTGGGCCGAATCGCACGATACGTCGCTATTTTGTGGCGGACTTCTTTTTAACAGTAATCCGCATTCTGATACTGGACCTTACATCATCTCGGCTTCCACTGTGGCAGCCCTAATTTTTCCCGTTGAATCACACGAATCGCTTTTATGTTGGAGACGGCAGAGTAAGGAGCACGCTTGCATTGTAGCGCAAAAAGAGCCCTCTCATTTTGTTGCAGTCGAGGGAAGCGCCCAAAAAGCAAAAGAGTTGGGAGTCTTGATACAAACAAGTAAAAAAGGAGTGGTTAAGAAATCACGACATGCATAGTTGGCTTCAGCGCACCACCCCTAAGGGGAAATATGACTCTTAGTAAGAAAAAAAGAGGAACACAAGTTGATGCGAGGCTTAAACAAGGCAAATGGCATGTTGGCTATCCCCGCGATTTATGAAGAACCATTTAACTATGACGAGAACCGTCAAGCATGTCCTCTGTTTTCGCCTCTAATTGTGCCCGTAAGTGTACATGTTCTGCAAACTTCTAAATCCTTGACATACTGGGAGAAGGCAGTAGATCACCGCGCTCGGTTGGGTGTGGTTATTAGGCGCCAGTAGACAGGTTAATCTATCTCCACATGCTACACCGAGCCGGAAACATCATCCATTCTGGTTAAGGCTTATTGCAAACCCCTGTGCGCTCTAAAGTTTCCCACGAGGCGGCAGCATAATTTATCTTGGCTCGCTTACCTGAAAAAAGGTCTTTTCCATTTATCGCGACAGAAAAGCAAGGGGAGGCTACCACCAGCGGCTGGCTGATGAATGACTGCACGTCAACTCTGAAATATAAGGCTTGTTACTACGATGTTGTGACCCGCGCTGGAGACCAGCTTCTTCACTGGTACGCCTCCTGGCGCTTATATTTTTGGGACGAGATTGTGACGATACATTCTTAACGTGATGGCCCAAATGAACACTACTTGTGACGGTTGGGGACAGGTTTCCCCGTGTCTTTTTAGTATCAGACTCGATCTCAAACAGCGATTCCAATCTTTTATTTACCTAGTAGTTTAATCGCTGGCTGGGTTGTTCAAATGTGGTAGTTCTCCTATGTGTGTCCAGGAGCACGCGTATTGCTCAATTGAGGGAGAAGTGCAGTTTTGTTTCTTAGATGAACATTTTTGGACGGAGTAATAAAGGAGCGGACGGGTTTTTTCTCAGAGGGGCGGGGGGGGGGTTAAATGAAGGATTTAGATACGCCGTAGATATAATGTCACCTCCATGAAATGTGGCTAAAGCTATTTTAGCATCGTAGACAAATTGGGGATTGGTGAGGTGTGTTTTAGGGACATCACTTGCCACACAAATTATTCACGAGCAACATCGCTTAAAACATGATGAAATAAATGGCGATGTCGTTGTTAATTGCATTTCTCGAAATGCCATCACCAGATGGCTGTATGAGAATAAATATCTATTGTTTAAATTGACGATGTCGTGCAGCACAGCGCACTGTGTATAGTTAGCTCTATGGTTGCCTACGTTAAAATTTCCATACGGCTGTCTTGAATAAAAAGTAATATTTGTAGTGCCCGAACTAAAGTGATTGAATTTATTACTTAACTTATGCGTGACAAAAACTTTAAAAAGACATAGCAAATGCACTGTACTACCGTGATAAATTTAAATACGAACAATGGTGCGCGTAGTTTTCTGTACAGGCTGCGCTCCCTGGCGACAGGCCGTGTATGCAGAGCAGGCATAGGTTGGGAAACACTCTGTTAACTTATTGTTACTGCGGAGGCGCAGCCCCTGGCTTAGAACGCGGGTCATATACTAAAAACAGCGCACATGATTGTTCGTATTTGAAATTATCATGACAGTATTTGAGTTTTCAATGGAGGCACACTACATCCCAAATGCTCGAAAGGGAAAAGAAAGATTAACGTCTTCCGTATTTCTCCTTTTCTTGTGTACCTGTTTGTGATACACGCAGTTCCTTCGGACAATAAAATATTGCAATTTTCCTCTTACTTCACGGTGAATTTCCTGTCCGTTTCCTGGGTCTACAAAAGAGGCAGTAAATACAAAACCAAATATTATACCTTGTTGTCAGAGAAGAATCTGTCTTGGCCGGGTGTTTCTCATTCCCGCTTCTGAACAACAGGGCTCGGGTCTCATTTTCAAATACTACAGAGCTGTTGAACCTGTCTTGTTTTTCACATCTTTACTTGGCAGCGCATGCTCCTAGGATACCTGAGTCACCCACTCAGTGATTGGCAAATGGCGACAGACACACACCAAAATAAAGCACAAAGAACCCCTGGCAGCTGTCGCTGCAAAAGCACAGAAAGAACTTTACCCCACTTCTTAACGCTATGCGCAATCGTTAGCAACAGAGTGAATGCAGGACGTGCTTTTATTATGAGCCGTGAACAAAGATAGCGAGGATGAACAGGCTCCAGAACGAACGCCTATCAGCAGCGGGAAATTGTAACAGCCGCCAGTACGTTTTCTTAATTATGAATCGTGTGGGAATCCGGCGGGAAACCGTATTGCTTCTTCATTTTTAGGAACAAAGTCGCGGAATTCGTTTTAATTTGTGCTCCGTTCCTTACATTGTGCTTCGCTAAATTTGCACGGCTTCAGAGATGACAAAATTGTAATTTAGAATGATTCACAGCGCTTTTACTGTCTTTTTTCTATTCTTTCTTCAGCGTCCTTGCGCTGTTTCTTCAAATATAGACTCACATCGTTCGAAGAAATTTATAATGGGGCCGCAGATTGCGGTAAGTACCTCTGACCATAAAAAGCATAAGGACAAAAAAACTCCGTTGAATGAACATGCCTCACACTAATGAATATTCAAAGCAGTGGCCTTTCTCGTCACTCAATGCAAGGACCGGCTCAAAGATGTAAAGTCCCAGGCGCCGATCAAAAATACGAGCATCTACTTTTTTCTCACAGATTACATGTGACACACCTAACCAAATGTATTTGGTGGCTGGAATGAGTTTATTATTCGTCCCTGTGGACAAATAAATATGATTCAGCATTCGTTTATTTATGTCCAGAGCAAGCGTCGGTGGTACGCTCGCTTAAAAAAAAAACGTTTCTGGCGTTTTGAGCTGCGATGCTACATTTTGGCCAAGAAGCGCGTGAGAGTGGAGCTCTAGGGAGGGATTCACACAAAGTAAATTATGCCGGATGCGGGGAAATCTCGACACGCGGGCATTGTCTTCTTTCGCATGCATGAGAAAGAAAGAAGATGAATGCAAGAATAATTATTTAATCCTTAAAATGTTTGAGCAGCTGCTCGCTCTTCCCGACACACTTGAGGCTTAGCCCCGCGACACGCATCCCTTCCTTGGGCTTGAGATACCTTAAGATGTGTATAGCGCAATAAAAGACGAAGGACGTATAGGATGCACAAGGACCACGCACTATGTTTCAACTATAGGTTTATTCAAGGAAGTACTTAGTTATAACAACGGAGTATATAAAATAGGCAAAGTAAGTGACACAAACAAAAAAACAAGGAAAAATAAATTTGATATCCAACTACACATTCTTATCGCTCCCTTCTCGAGCCACGGGCTTCCAAATGAGCAAGCTCTTTTGTCGATAAAGCAATTCATGCTTGACTAATGCATCCGTCCCCGCTTTAAAAAATTGATTGATGGATTGATGTAGGATTTAACGCGCCGACGCAACGCAAGTGACGAGGCGCGCCGTAGTGCAGGGTTCCGGATTTATTTTGACCACCCTGAGATCCTTTTAACGCACGCCCTAAAGCTCGTACACACGGGCGTTTTTGCTTTTCGCCTCCATCAGAAAAGCTCCCGCCGTGGCCAGAACTCGAACCCATGATTTCGTGCTCAGCAGCGCAATGCCTTAGCCACTAAGCCACAAACTGAAAATTTCCAGCTCCTATACTATTTCTTTGTTTGTCTGGTTTTTGGTTTTTAGCAATATTGTGCAGTTCGGAAAACAAGGCCAACGCATCCACAATCCGACAGTGCTACCCATTGGCCCTGCTTCTGCCGCACAGTTATTATAGTGCTCCTCCTCAATCTACCAGTTTATGGTATCGATCATGTTTGGCCTACGGTATTTGCTTGCCACAAACCAAGTCTGAAAGGATACATAAACGGGCTGCACACAGGGCTGGGACTTTTACGTCCACGTTTCAGCATCAGTGGAGAATTTGTAGCCGTGTACATTGGATTCGCGAACAAATTATCTCAAAGAGGTTTGAATCAAACCTATGGTTGAATTCTCGGCATTTCAAAAGTGGAAGCAGTGATCTCTAGGGGCCTGCGAAACCAGCTGACAAGCATTGATAACGTGTTGTGATAGTGACCCAATGAGTTGGACCGCTTTTGATTCAATGGTTAAGGTTTATGTCCGCAAAAAGAAAATCTACAGCCAATAATCAAGATATTAGGGGCTCCAGTTGGCTTGTTCTTCATGACTGGATGATTAAGGCAAACCCAGCTAGTACAATGAAGTTTTGACACGCAGCACCTCACGTAGCATTAGTTTTATCAATTTTGTTGTTTCTGAATGGGACAAAGATACATTGCTACAAAACAAAATTACTAGCTGCAGTGACCGCAACCGCAACGGATGAGAAAAAGAAAGTTTTTTTTCTCCTCTCTGTAGTCCTCCTTCTAATATTATCGTTAAAATGCATTTTTACGTAGCATTTTGTATACAGCCTGCAGAATTGATAATATTCTAGGTCCTTGTTAAAAGCTTTTCAGTAAAGCTTGATGTCGGGCTGGTTGGTGTAACGTGATTTTGAAGGTAAGTTGCGCTTGTTGTGAACACTGAGACGGACACGGAAAACCAACGTAGTCTTTCACGAGAAGACGGCGCACTATCTTTTCTTCACTTGGACGTTTTGCCCCCACACTAACCGATTTGTTTTAGCGTTGGCCTCCATGCCCTGTAACAAAGAACAATTTTTTCGGAGATTGATTTCTATCCACATCGTGGATAGAATCTAGAATCTAATGCATATATTAGCATCTAGATTCTATCCACATCGTGAATAGAATCTAGATGCCAATATATACATGTGTTATGGTACAATAATGCTGCGTAGCGCGTGGGAAGGGATAATTCCTGTCAAAGTTTTGTTTCTGTACCTTTGATCGCCTTTTGGGTAAGCTGCCGTTATACTTGGTTCCTGTGGTCCGCGCCAAGAATATTGCGGCTGGAATTGATCTCTTTCTGCAAAATAAAGCACTCGTCAGGCGCAGTTATTCCGCCCAATGATGCGTCGAAAGAACGGATGGTGCATTATAACGAATTATTTAGGGGTACGCGTATCATAAGACGCCATTACTAGCGAATCAAGCACAAGAATAAAAGGACTAACCATGGGGGGACCCTAGAGTCTAGTAAGGTATCTAGATTAGTCTAGCTAGGAGCACTGGACGAGTCTAACGTGTTCCAGTGCTTTCAACAACAGAATATTTTTCCTGTGTTCATTTATAACA
The DNA here is from genome assembly GCA_013339765.2 of Haemaphysalis longicornis. Classification (NCBI taxonomy): domain Eukaryota; kingdom Metazoa; phylum Arthropoda; class Arachnida; order Ixodida; family Ixodidae; genus Haemaphysalis; species Haemaphysalis longicornis. The sequence goes on along the minus strand of CM023458.1, from coordinate 105,378,166 downwards.
TAGATATAACATCAATATACAGACGGAGAATTGTTACGATAGTTACGACGTCCTGCCATGCTTGTCGCTAACTACCCCAACTCTCCGCCTTGACTGAAGGTATCCCCATCCGTTTGGCAATTTATAGAAATGAATCAGTTTGCGCATCGTTTTTCACGGCGTGCCACCGGGGACCTCCGAGACCTCTCAAAATCCAGTTGCGGAACACATCAAAGCTGTTTCTCGCTCCAGTTGCCCAAATAAGGTTAACATATCAACAAGATTTGGTGTTTACGGCGGGAGAATGGACATTTTACCTTGCAAGGCGAGGCAGCGGTGGAGGGTCACGCTCATCGTTAATGACCCTGCTGAATGTTTACAAAGACGCAATGATTGTTTCTTGATCGCATTTGTTTTATTAGGTACCATAGAAGAGCCAGCCATATCTTCTGTACAAGCGCACAACCACGACAGCAATGTCCTACGTCTTCAGATACCAGGAACAACAGCTAAACGTTCAGAATACTCGTTATAGGGGGATGGCGTAAAAAGCGTTCCATGGTGGCAGGAGATTTGGTGGTATATGGCGCATGTGAATATAGAAATAAAGACTACAAATTGATGGAACATGAGTACTGAAAGTCACGTATGGAAAATGGGTGGTTGGTTTGCGGGAACAATTCAGGTTTTCATAAACTCACGATTTTAAATTTGTTGAGAAATACAGCTCAACGATTTGGAAATTTGTTTGCAGCTTGTTTTTTCTAATCTGATTTGGAGTCATGTAATCGGCTACGTAATGTTACGTATACTTAAATTTATGCTTTTGATGCAGATACCAATGACACACGTCGTCTATTTTGAGAAGGTTATGCGTCAGACGTTTTTTTCGTCACCTTCATGCTTGCTGGTTGGCCGTTACCAATCTTAATAACACTTGCCTACTAAACGAAGCAATGAACACGCAAAAGCGAGAACTACGAACACATGGTTTAGTCATAAAAATTGTTCGAAAGCATATATCGTACTCAGCGGAATTCCCTAGGCACTTTATGGAGCAGTAAAGGACCGCCTTATACAGCATTTTTCTCCGAAAGAAGGGCACAGGCCATTGCATTACGTCACCGTTGATTCCAAGAACAACGCGGTATCTCATCTGAGCTCCCATATAAATAATACGTGGATGATTTCTTTGCATCGCCCCTTACGAGTCATCCTTTCGCGGCACCAAAAGCGGTGAGGGGCTTTCTCGGGCTTCGGTGAGTGCACTGTAGGCGCATCAATCGCCAAAGCCATAGAATGGCCACTGTTCCCAGAATTGCCTTTCCTCGCCTGCTTTCCTAGTAATGCCTATACATTCGTTATCCGGCTGATAGGGGCGAGCCCAGATAAAGAAGGACGCGTATAAGAGAAAAAAATATTTTATTGTGAGGCCATATAAACAGCGAACATGAAGTAGGGGCTGTAACCGAGTCCACATAATAGTTCAAGGACGAAATGTAAGCAACTCAACTTTTTCACGCTGTACACTGGCACGCGTTTACCGTTCGTAATACTAACTGAGAAACGAAAAAGCTTGAATTGTTTAGGAAGGATATAAAAATGCTTCGTTTTCCGTCGTGAACCGAGCTTTCCATTTCTGATTAATTATGAGGGTTTACGCGCCGACGCTACACAGGCGATGACGTGAGCTGTAGTGGAGGGTTCCGGATTAATTGTGACTACCTTAGGATCTTAAACATTAGCTGATATCTCGAAATCTCGAAAGCCCGGGCGTTTTTCATTTCGCTTTCATGAGAAAAGCGGCCGTCGCTGTCGCGAATCGAACCCACATCCTTGGGCTCAGCGCCTTAGCCATTAACCTATCGCGGCGGTTTAGGTTTCCATTTCCGCACTCCCATCATAACCTTACCCCCAAACATGAATAGTGACCCTTGGTGCAGCAGCCAATCGTAAATCACGCGATTTTTTTAGGGCATAGGATTTCTGCGTGTTAGCCCATGCGAATATAAAAAAAAAATATTCGGGCCTGTAAAGCTCGGGCTCAGGTGTGCTTAACTGCCCAAAATGAATCCAAATATACCTGTATGAACTATAAACTACGATAGGAGAAATACCTTCGGCTTTTTATTTTGTTTGCTTGACTAGTGTTCGTCATTCCATCCACACGCCCTTGACTTTTTGTGAAAATGAACAGTGAGCCCAAATACTTGAAATCGAGGAGTTTCCTTCCTACTACCTTACGTTATATTAACCAATTCTCTCCTCTTTGTACTTCTTGCATTATTGTGTACTCCTTAAGATATACTTCTTATGATTCCAAGCACCTCTTATGATGTAGTAAATGTGAAAGAATTAGCAATGAATGCTGGAATAAAAACTCCGGCAGTGATTCCTACCTGGTGTTGATGCAGATGGTTCAGAGTCCATATCTGTATACACTGAACTGATGAAAATTTTAGAGAACTGTCTTGTGGAAGGCAGCCCGTTCGATCTATGCATTGGTTTATGACGTGGCACCTACAGTGGCACATGTGCAGGGGTGTGCATGTGTCTTCTCCGTATCCTCGGCATCCTTTCCTTCTGGCGACTCAATCTTCTTCATCCGGTTACTATGACTGAGAGGCTCGGCCAATCACTTTTGTTAGCCGTATGTCATGAGCAACCCCCGCTTTTGGAGGTAAAAATTAAAAAAAAACGGAATAGGAAAGAATTCAGCAAGAATAGAGGATAGACCCTGAACAACGGGTATGCGAGGGCTCAGAAGAAGACGAAGAGGTATAAAAAGGAGGAGTACGACAAGCCGTTCCTGTTTTATTTCAAAGAGCAAACATTAGGACAATTCTATGTCAGTTGTTTCAGGCGCATGTTCTGCACGTGAAGCTCAGGATTAGTTTGACGCACCCGAACTTTGCCTTGAGTCCAGGTTTTCACCTTCGGGGGTCGAACATTATAGTTTTCATATTTTTATTCAGGTTTCTCCTGTATCGGGCACGGAAATATAAACCGCGCAATCATCTCTTCAGTCTTCGGATCTCGGGTGGGATGGGGTCAAAGTGAGCTCGCTGAAATTCATGAGATCTGATTTCAGCGATCTCTTCCTTTCAGTTTTGAATACTTCCATCCAAAGTGCATGGGTTTGTTGAGTGTGGAAGCTTGCAAAAAGTATTTCGGTGGTCCAAAACCCCGTGTTAGTGTGTGAAATGCAGAACATTCGTCCCAATTCTCTTACCTCCAATCTTGTAAAACTGTTGGAGAAAGTCATCGTTTAATGGCTTGCATTGCTAGCAATAACATCCTCAACGTTTGCCAAATTGGTTTGTGTCCTGAATACTCTATTCGGTTTGCCCATGTTAATTAAGAAGGTAGAATTCGGCTCGTCAGGAAAATGGTAAAGCCTTCAGCCTTAGTCACATAGCAAGTGGCAAAAGCCTATGGCAGCGTAGAATATGGAGTCTTCTTGGTGGTTTGATGGCTGTCTTATACCTCTCCGCATTGCAGCATGGGCACACGAGTTCTTGCAAGGAGCGAAGATTTTACAGAGGGCAGAGTGAAGTCAGAGTGAAGTCTCCAATTTGTGTAAACATTTTAGTTAGTTTGAACCTGCGAGACCAGGAGGTAGCTGTCCAAGTTTATGCAGACTACATTGCGCTCTATGCATTTGATGGCGATTTTCAGTCTCGCTACAAGCTGCTGCAAAAAGTATCTTGATACCTTGTCTAGATGGCTCCAAACGCTTCAGATGGCCCTAAAAGAACAAATCTTGTCGGTTAGTTTTTCCTTACCCATCTTCGGCACTTACACGCGGCACCAAAGACTACAGAAGTAGGAATTGGCAGCCTTGGTGCCTTGGTTCTGGCAGCCTTGGTGCCAAGGTAGCATAAGAGGGTTTCCCGCCAGTTATCCGCGTATGACAGGCTGTAGACGTTCGCGTCACGCCCCGGGGGTTGAAAAGAAGGTCCCCTTCTCCCCGTGTAGTCTGAGTGGCGCTGGCTACCACCCTCAAGCGTCAGATACAGTTGTAGTAAATATAAATACCCCAGAAAGTGAAGGGGAACACAGTCGCCCAGATAGCCGAATTGGTAAGGCATTCGAGATCTAATCGAAAGGCGTGGGTTCGTCCCCACTCTGGGCGCGTGTTTTCTTTCTTCTTTCTCACGTAATTAAAAATAAAAAAATAATGTAACTGTCACTAACGGTAATAATAGTCTAAACATTCCCCTATGCCTCTTTGGCGTAGACTGCCGGCCATTTCTTTCTGTCATATACATCTATCTATATATATATATATATATATATATATATATATATCTATATATAATATATATATATATATATTATATCTATATATATAATATAGATATAGCATTTATATACTAATACGGTAGTATGCGGCAATGCCCCGGGGGGGGGGGGGGGGCATTATACTAATGACGCTAATGGGCGTAACACGCGTTGAGTAATTTGTTAGTTGTCATAATTGGTTAGTCAGAAAATTTTACACAATATAGAACTCCTTCCTGCTGTCATTACGTGGGCTCCAACAGAGGCGTGTCGTGGTAATAGGAAACATCTTGAGCCCGTGTTTTACTGCTACTTTCCAAAAGAAATAGCAACAAGATCGTGCGCTCAAGCGAGTGAGTTAGTGATTGAAAAACTTTTATTAAGCCGATGAAGCGGGGGTGGATCCCCATTGCAGGCAGCCATGTGATGAGCGGGCAGCCTTCGCCTTGGTGGCCAGAAGTGCCTAGACATCCAGATTGCTGCTAGTCACCAGGTATGCCGACAGCTCAGGGGTGGGATGGTGCGAGAGAACAGAGAGGAGCTTGAGGCTTTGCTTGCGTTCTAATATGTTATGATGATAAGTGGTCGCTTGTAAACCTAACTTGCATTCTTGAGAGGTTGCGTTGGGAACAAACAATGAAGGCGGACTTGGTTTGGGAAGGTATTCTTTGCCCTGGGAAGTGTTATCTACGCAGATATGAACGGTGCTCCACGGTCACCGTTTTAGGATATGTGACCTGGGCTCCTACGGAGGCGCGTGGTTGCAGAAAGTGCAAAAAATGGCGAGTGATATGCGAACGCGGGAAAATTATTCACATGTTAGGACACAATCCTCAAATCGATTTTTGGCCAACTGTATTGGCACCATTTACAAGCAAAACAGGATTGCATATATGAACGGGCTGTGTTATTATTGAAGAATGTGTAAAAACACATCGTTTTTCCAAACTCTTGATTGCCTCAATTTAGTGGGTGTCATAAGAAATGTTGTAGAATACCTGAGTAGGTTACCTATATCAACGAAGACCACTTCAATATCTGAAAGTACGAGCGATAAATAAAATTAATATCTGAAAACAATTTTCACCGCTTTTCAATCTCTCTTTTGTGTAATTTTTAAAGTTTCCGTAATATATAGCTGCAACAGCGTAATCACAATGTACTCATAAAATTTGAGGCCGTTTGAAGCAGCTGTTTGGCTAGGCGCGGACCTCCCCTTTGAGGCTTTTTCGGGTCGTCAGGCGTGTCATTTCTAAAGAACAATTTGGCTCTTTTACCGGCATCACAGGGCGAAATCCTTAAAATTGGTTTTCTGCATTTGAATGAGTAGAATAGATTTGCAAAAAATGGATTTCATAAATTAATCAGCAAAAGATTGACTGGAGAATCTTTAGGAATACCCATTTCAGTCCACAATTGCGAAACACCTCAATAGTGTTGGTTAAGGCAAAATCCTAAAACTACGTCTTAGATATCCTTAAATGCTAGACATGTCAACAAAATGCGCTTCCATATGTGAACAGGTGACCGAGATAATCACGAATTTACGAAAACACAACTCCGCCGTTTTCTTCAGTTACGAGCGCATTTTTCGAAAATCCATCCTTAGTGAGCACCTACGCTATTACGCACATGTACTCGCGAAATTTCAAGTCTCTAGACCAACCAGCTTTGGCTTAGCGTTGATTAGTCAGTCAGTCAGTCAGTCAGTTTGGCTCTTCACTTTATAGGTATAGATATATGTTACTCAAAATGGTGGATGTTTGATTATCAGTCTTGAATTGTCCAACTTTTTGCACTTTGCTCTTGCAGCGGAAACCGCATATAACTATCTCTTTCTCATGTTTATTATGCCTCGCTCATTACACAACCGCACTATTGTGCTAGAAGTTGACTATAGAAAGCGTGCTTTGTAGAAAAGTCAGGTAAAGGTACGCCATGCGACACAGCCTCTTATTCGGGATACCAACGAATTTGGAAAAAAAGAATGAGGATGTAAAAGATGGGAGTATTGAATAGGGCTTCAGCGTTGCTCTATTATTTCTGTACGTGTTGTTTTAATAAGCCCTTCAAGGAGTTAGGCAAAGTCAGAAAACACCTCAAACCTCCATGCGTGCCTAATAAGTACAACCAATTTATTCACCAAACCGGCTCAGGAAGTTTCCGAAACAAAACAGGAATATTTGACCGGGTTTTTTTTTTGAAGACGAAAGCGTTTACATCTGGCGAAAAATGTCTGGCGGACATTGGTGGCCGCGAGTTTGATACATAGAGGTTAATTAGAAAATGGCTAATTTTTTACCTGCGTATTTTTAAAACTATAAAAATAAACATCCTATTTACCCAGCAGATGAGAGGAAGTACAAAGTTTCGTTGCTAGTTATTGCCATTCATTGCGCATTCACCAGTGGTTTGCATTCTCTGTATATTAAAATCTAAAACTCTGTCAATGTGCTTGTGATAGTGCCGACTGCAGGTGCGAATTGTATTTTGATTGATCCAACAATTGACTTTTGCTCGAGGGACCTAGCAATATTAAATGCCACCTTAAAACTAGAATGAAACATACTTTGTGTTCAAGAACATTAAAACAATATTACCTTCAGTAGTGAAGCACAAGTAAAAAAAATACTTTCAAAGCCTAATGGCTGTGCTTTTCTCCTCCGCAGGTGCTTCTCTCCTGCCGCTCCTCCTCAGGCGCGCTTGCTAAAAAATAAAAGCTATATTTTAACATCTAAAAAAGAACTACTCAATCTGAAAATGTAGGCCGGGTGAGCGAGATGGGAGGGCCAGTCAAGAAAAGTCATTTTTTCACCAATTCTTTCTATACCAAATGTGAAGTGTTGTCCTTAAGGAGTAGCCCCAGAATTTCCAAAGCATCCGAAAACGCTAGTTAGTATACGCAGTCTACCCTCCTGCAAAATAAAAAAATAATATAAAATGATGCCTGCTGTCGAAGGCTGAAATTTGATGCCGGGCAAAAAAGTATCTTGCAACTCCAAATAAGTTTTCACTTTTAGTGAAGGCAGTAAGTGACTTGCTTACTTACCGGTTTGGTCACGTTCCCACTTTTTTCATTACTTACCCAAAGTCTCTAAGGTTACTCCAGTGTTGTTACGCATGCACCACCATGCTTATTCAGCGATGAGTGATGTCTGAACACTGCCTCGGGATTGTTACGAAAGGTTCTCACTTCAAAAAATGCTTTTTTTCCCGAGGGGAGTGCTGAAATGTGACCTGCTTTGTGTGGTCTCGGGTTACCTATCAGTGTGGCTACGCTCAAGTGAGCAACGCGCCATTAAGGGCCTTCATCAATCACTGGGCTAGCTTTTGAGCCCGTTAATCAATAGTGGGTCCAAAAATAACTCAACAGGTAAGAAAACTTTTGACGACACACAAAAATTCAATCATGTTTCAGTTGCAAGAACACTTCAGTCGCGCAATAAGGTTCAACACAAGTGGTATCATTAGTTACACGCCGTGGGTGTTAAAGTTCAGCGATGACAAAAAAGCACCAAAAAGGCACTTTCGAATCTCTTGTGTAACTACTACCTAACATTTAAACTTCTGGATTCTTTATTTAAATGGCATACTCGTGAGATTGGGCTTGTTTGGGGTTTTCTTGCTTTATTTTCCTCCCGTTCGTCTCCGAATGTACATTGGCCACCTCCCAATAACTTAGGCGTTTCTATATATTTTTTGCGCGCTTTTTTTATAGTTCTAGCAAGGCCAGGCATCGACTGGCTGCAGAAGATAAGGAATGATTAATGTGCATTTATTGAAGACAGCAAAGTGTCACTACCGGGAAATTCGATTGATAAATGAAACGCATATAGATGCAGCACTTGAGTCATCCTAAAATCCGTCAATGAGCGTACGCTGAAGTAAGGGTTCGAAACCCCATTTATTCTGGCTCAGAATGGCCGGGGCAATGCGACGGCGTTCTGGTATCAGAGATGATCCTCAAAGACCGGAAATGCCTCACCGAACGGTCGTAGTTGCCAAGGCACAAGCCTTAGCAAATGCTTCGCGAAAGCGGTGGCCGTAAATCTCATCGGATGCCTCAGATGAATTTAAAAAAACCCTAACAGTGGCAATGCCAACTTATAGGTTTTTTTCTAACTACGGTGCACGGGTTTACAGAGCGTCGGCATCTGAGTTGGCCGTAGAGTGTGCGATTACACAAATACCTGGTGCATTCTGTGTGAGGTTCGACATGAGAAAATAGAAGGCCGGAGTCTCTGATACATGTATTTTACAACGTGCACCAGCTGTAAGACTAAAACTCCCGCATGACAATTGTTGCTTCGCTAGGAATGATACGTCTCTATATTTCCTCCTTAGTCAAGCTTGCCGAATCAGATGGGTGCGGTTTCGGCCGCTATTTTTGTTGCATATTATATTTTAAAGTTATTAAAAATGAATTGCACGTAACCCATCAGAAGTAGGGCTAAAAGAGTGATTGCTTGTGCAGTTGGTGTTTCACTAAATTATTCCTAAGCGCTCAATTCAACAAGTAGAGAGGAAAACGTTCCTGAGCTCTTTTATCTGTTGATTTGCCCTTTCGCTATGATCGAATTGATAGTTTGCATGTAGGCTTGCCAAACGCTGCGAGCCGCTGTGAATAGATTGCCCAAAGTTTACTTGAATTACATCTATCTGGGATAGCCCCTTCACGACACTCGACGACGATGGCTTTTCTTCTTACTCATCATACTTTTATTCTTGAGAGTGGCCTCGCAAACGTAGTTTAGTCGGGGACTATGTCTCTCTATCTGCGCATTCAGGAACTCGTTTTTAATTCCCATGGATATTTAGTTATCAATGCATCTGACATCTCTCCCTTCCTCTTTTACCCTTCTCCCCCTTCCGGCCCCTTTGCCCTCCTTCAAATAATAAAAGACTACCATACACTTATTAAACTGCCATATTAACGATTAGCCCACACACAAACCCACTCACTACGCGCACCCAGATGGCAGCAAACGCATAGAAGTGCGAACGTACAAACACAACTTTTGCGCATATTGGCATTGTACGCACTGTGAGGCCTTGCTCATGGCTTTATGGTCACGTGCTCGTATCGTAAATGATTGCTGAAGTCAAAATAGAAGTTGCTTTCGATAAATAGATTACCTCACCCAGCAACACAAATACAGCCTTCTTACTCGCACATTTTTAAAATATCAGCACTATCAAGTCTGTTTATCCCAAAAAACTTGCTTTAGTCATGTGCTGGGTTCCAACCTACGCTGGGATCACTGGCAATGAGGTGGGTGATGCGAGGGCATGCTGCTTCCGTACTCAGGAACACAGCTGACATAGCAACACTACTACACACTCTATCGACGCACTGACCTCAAGCTACAAATTCTGACAACACCTTCGTAACAAATGGAAAGACAGTGGAGTGAAGCAGAACGATAACAAATCACGCGTAACAAAACCACACTTGGGACTTTACACCACTGACTCACACAACAGAATAACTGAAGTTCCTTTAGCAAGGTTATTATAGGCCACACCCATGTAACACACTCCCACCTGCTCACAGGATCTCCAAGACCCTTGTTCAGCAGGTGTGGAGAGGGCCTATTCGTAATCCAAATACTCACACAATACAAAGCACTTGACACAACATGACGCAAACACTTCGCACAACTACACAGACAGCATATCCCAATACACCATCATACGTTTAAAAGACCAGCCCATGTTTTCCATTATGCGCATTTTGAGTTTCTTACTGAATTCAAATTCTGACATCTCAATTCTTATCATGCATCATGACAACCTGGCCTTTACACCAGTCATCCTCACCTACGTTTGTTGGTTATATGTTTAACTTTTACTAGAAAGTGTTAACACGAAAGTGCTTTATGCTGGGGTACACAGACCTCACCGACGTCATATCCGTCACGGAAAGTACATCACCACAAAAAGTTCTATTATTGTGGCGGCGCAAGGTTTTCGAGCCCACGATCACTCAGGCCGCAACGAGAGGTGTGAAACGCTCTACCGAGTGAGCCATGAAGTCATGTCCGGGTAGATGTACGAACGCGCCTTATTTCCTTCCGTGGCCTCCGCGATCGGCTGCAGGCAGCGCGGCGCTGCCGGCAGCCGATCGAGGAGGTTACGGTACTTCCCTCTAACTTGTCCATTCAGATTGTGCTGCCGTCTTGTAGAGATGAAGTGTAGTGCTTAATGATGCCAATGAGTGCCGATAGTTGGCGCCTCGATAGGGCAGCGAGTAGCAGCAGCAGCTAGCTGTTTTTACTCGTCCGCCGCCTATGTGGAAATCCGCTCAGCTTGTGAAACGCCACCGCCGCGTTCCATAAGCTGAGCTCTCTGCAACGATAGCGTCTGCCCTACAAGCCAAGCAGCTGGACCAATGTTCGTCGCACCTTTGCCTAAGCAACCCGCCAGCAAAACGTCACTCGCCAAGCACACCCACAAGGACTGCTGCCGACCCGGAAATCAGGCTCCTTTCACTGTAGCGTGACTGTGGCTTCAGCAAAACGATTCACAGACAACTCGTTCGGTTTCGTTCACACGATTTTCGAGCGCCTGGGGTTTCAACCAGATTTACGCAATGCTCCGTCGCGTGTAGTCCCAGTGTCTAATGTTGATGCGCCGAGCGGTGCCATACTGACGAAATATAAATAGCGATGTGCAAGTTCATACACGGTCCTGGCTATGAGCTTACTCGGCAAAGAAGGCTATGCATTAAAAGCGCATATAACATCTTGCTGCCGCGCCATATTTATTTACGCTAGCATAATGCAACTGAACTGTTATAAAGATGCATCGACGTTAGTGGAGTTTCACAAAAGAAACGCTGAACTACTTGTAGTATGCATGCTCTGTTATCAAAGATAGTTCTCGATATTCACGGCAGGTTGTCGTAATAAAAAAGAGTAAATTTGGGCTCCACGTGAAGGAACTGACCCTAAAAGTAATCGAATTACTTGAGATATTGTGTAATAATTTCATAAGAATGTGCATAAGCATAACGGCAAGTATCGATAAACTAAAGCACAAACATCATGGAACGTTCGCTTAACTGACGCCAGGATTTCGTTGGATTTCACAAGTTTCTCTCTCTCCTGCTGTAATTATATTTTCTCTTTTGTTCCGAACTGTGCTTAATTGATTTACTCTGTAATAATCACCTAGAGAATAAAAATAAAAAGCTTTAAGTGATACATACAATCATTTCGTTGACCCAAAACTACACTAGTGAAATTATAAAATCAAAATGCACAGAAAATTCTTAATAAAGGTTGTACAAGTACCAAGCCCATGGAAGACCCTGAAGCTTGGGTTGCAAGTCTACGGGGTCAGCTCCTAGCGCCACAATGAACAAAGTGCGAACGACATTGCCTCACCCCATGAAGGGCAAATCGATAAGTTAAAGCGCAGAAAGCAAAGCATACAAGAACAGACAAATTCGTGGTAGGAAAGTTCAGTTGTCGCAATCAAGCTGGATGTGATAAATAGCTGTCCTGTCACAGAACCGAATGGCATGAATTCAGCTTAGGATCAGCGCCGTCTTGAGGAATGAAACCAAAGACGGAAGTGGCGAAATAATGCAGCGAAAAGGCAGTTGGAATGCGCAAGAACTGCCAACCACTGCAAAGGAATGCCGGGCAACCGGAGGCAACGGTCAGTGGCCCCGTCAAACGTCGTCCCCGTGATCCCCAGCATGAAGCCCTCTTATCACTTCATGTTTTCCTGCAGTACTTGCGTTCGTATTACACAACGCTTGTACTCCGTCAGAATTCGGTATTAGAGAGATACCGTTCTTAAGTCAAAACAAGCCCCCTTCGTCATTTGCACTGTATTGCGATTGACAGGTATACAATGACGTAAGCCGAGATATGATGCAACAGGAGGATTTGGAACGTTTATCCCCCAAAAAGATTTTAGCGGTGATTTTCGCGGTGAATTTCGGAGTCAGTATGTCAGCAGGCTTCTGTTTTTGGTGATTCTTATTTATCGTTAGTTTAGCAACAATATAGTTGTGTTCGAGTTTGGCATGGTTGAACTGTGTCGCATGTTTTATACGATGCAGTTTGTTCCGCATGTTTTAGAAGAATTTTGGCATGGCTAACCAAGGCTTCAGGTAGGATATGCAAAAATGAGTGACAGGTTGGGGTGCTGATTGCTTTCCTGCTTCTCGAAAATGGCGAGATTTCTAGGTTCGCGCTACTTCTGCAGGGTGAGTGCGCGGCACACAGGTTGCCACGTGAATCGCGGCCCCCCGGAAAAGGGTACGGAACAGAGAGATTCGCAATTCTTGGATTAATTGCAGTATTCAAGACTTATTCCTGCGTTGAGAAACGAGGTATACAAATTGAGAAACGAGGTATACAAATTGAAATTTAACTCGCAAATCAACTCCTTAATAAACAAAAAATCAAGTTGAAAGCGGCCCTGTATGTCGTGACTAAGGGCTATGTGGTAAGACAGCGCCTAGAAAGACTACGGAAAATAACTCATGCCCAAAAATCCGCGTCCTCGCATGTTTCTTCTGTTAAAAATGCAAACTTGTGGAAGTAAGGTGCTTTGCTCACTTGTGAAATAAATAATATAAGTCGGCTTTCTCTGGGATACAGGTAACGAGTTTACGAAAACACGATTGAGCACGATCACAGAGTTATTTGGTGGGTTCATAGTGAAATCTTGTTAGTACAATTTGTAATTATCAAAGAGTACTTGCTAACCGCAATAAGAAGCGACGGCTCCATGCAGAAATGGTATTTCGCAGAGTATTGACGAAGTCGTGGTTTTTTGCTTCTTTAGGTTTTTTGTCAGCCATAAGGCCCGAAGCGGCTTTTGCTTTGACATAACATCTGAGCGCAAAGAAATATTTCGTGCAAAGGAATTGCTCGAGAGGTGTTTTCATTTATTATGGAAGTGACATGGGTTGCAATGGTCATTTCTGGTTAGTTCAGCTTTTGGAAGCGTTTTCTCTCCTTTTGCTAGGACCGTTACTCCCGTTAGCTCACTCGGTTGACTTTGGCGGTAAGCATCGTGGTAAAAATATATCTGTAGGAGAGTTAACTCGAGCGACAACTGATTGCTTTGATTCAAAGAAAACGCAAAGCTGCCCAAGTCAAGAAGGATACGTAAATATGTGCGCCAAGGCGGCGCTTACACGCGGTGATGAAGCGTGGGTGGCATATTCATTGAACACAGCTGCTAACGATAAGTCCTGAAAGTTAACACGCAATAATTAGCAGGATAAAAGGAAAATGAAAACAACGGAACAAGTGACTCTGATTAAAAGCTTCGCATCTTGGTGAAGGGTAACGTATGCCGTAGTACGAATAAGTAAGAGTACATAACCAACCTGGGTATGGAAAAAGCATCGCTCGGCATGTGAGCATTTTAGTTGGTCCCACCGGCACGTTGGATTCAGTTTCAGGATACAGTTATCAGCCACCTCACTCTGCACCATAAAAACATGCATGTGACGAAGTTACATACGGGCAGCGTGAAACTGGCGCCCAACGTGGTGGCGGGTCAAATCTCTGCACACTGCATTAGCTTTACGGACGGATTCATTTGACTACCGCTATAAGACTTTTCCCAACGATCCGGTTCTATGAATCCTCACCATACTTTTGTTTCGTCATCTATCTGGCTGACGCAAGTACCCAATGTAGTAGGTCAAACACGTCGAATTGTATTGTGCATTTTGAGGTACCATAAACATGAGATATGTTTGGCCCATACTGAGCCATATTTAGTGTTGCCTGAGCGCTAGAATCAGCGTGTACAGCTTCCTTACCCTTCTCCGGCGCCGGCTCGGCAGCTGTCTGCTGGCATAGCGAGACTGCTTAGCGCCCATTATCGCCTTGCTATGTGTAGAATATTGATGACCGCTCTGCTTTGTTCCCGCTCAGATTGTCAGCCGGCAGTTCGACCAATGTATTTCTCCGTTCATGACGAAAGGGGTAATTACAAAAAGATATGCAGTAAGCACCGAAAAAAGACCCAATTCCATTCGAATTGTCCCCTCCACAGTGGGTATTTGCCTATCCGAGAAGTTGACCTGAGATTCAGTTTTGTAAAACGCTTCACTGAACTGGAAAATATTTCTTGATTGTTGGGAATAAATATTTGATCGTCCTTTTTCAAGTTGTTCTAACAGGGGTAGCACAGTTTTTAAAACTAAAGCGAGGCCTCAAACCGTCGAGAGGGGGCGGGCAAACAAGCGAAGTATTAATAGGCAAAAGCTCGTTCTCAGTGTGGTTTCTATCAGAATGCTGGTGACATTGCTGTCAAAGTCTCGGTCTCTCGTTTGATGAACGCAGTACTCATTTTTACAGCATTCCCTTGTGAACTGGTGCAATTATTTATTTTTAGTTTGCATAGGTGGGGTTACGTGGCTTTTTTTTACTAGTTCTTGCTATATGTAGTAGTGTGTTCGTGAAGAGAATTCCCAAATATGACGCACTATTACACCCCTTACATGGTGTAACCTTGGCCCGTGAACACAGCAAGTACATTGCGCAAAGCCTGTGCACTAAAAGAAAATCTAAAATCTAATTTCATGCCGGTGCTTCTGTCCTCGTCAATCACTGACAGGTTCATGTGTGGTACTTTTCTTGTTTCGTATACGGTATGTTTTAACGCTCCTTTGCAAAGGCAACATCTAAACTACCGTGCCGGGGTCATCGCAAACTGTCATTTCTGTCAACAATTTCACAGCTGTATTTTTTGGCTTCCGAACTCTATATTATAAAGAAAGTAATAAAAAACGACAGGGGGTGCGCTTATGCAGTACCAAATTTATAACTGCTTGTTTTTCCTTCCGCGGATAACAGGGAATCAAAAGTTTGTGAAAGTGGAACAACTATTTACCTTGCTATCACGAACGGGTAACTTTGAATGACGTTTAGAAAAAATCATTTAGTGTGATAGCTACTACAAAAAAAAGTTTAAAAGAAAACAAACTTGTCCCAAGAAAATGAAAGCATTTCTTCTCCCTTAGCTACAAGAGCCGGCCGGTGATTCTCATTGTGGGATATTTCTCCGCACTTCGCAAGCCTTGCATATCGCTTCACTGTTTTCAATGTCTATGTTGCATGGAGAAAGTAAAAATTAATGTCCCGTTTGGCTCTTTATCATGCATCCCTTTTATCTGGTTTATAGTCCCCAGCGTTGCCAGATTCACAAGAACACATTATACCATCGGTACTGGTTGGCTATGAACGCTGGACATTCAGCAAGCTGAAATCTTGCCACTCGCAAAAATAGTGCCTATTATTTGCCGCTTCTTCCTAGCGCAGGGGTCTCGAAACAAGCGAAAGAAGGTGCTGTCATACCCAGACAAAAGATTCAGCAGCGTCACTTGTGTGTCCCAAAATTGTGGTTCCGCATGTCTTTTAGGAGTAAGCGCTGGGATTTTCCTCTTGATTGTTTGAAGGGTTTAACGCGCCGACGAAACACGGGTATTTACCTCTGAAATTTGTAGTTTTGCTCACTGTACATGTCACGACAATTTTCTGTTTCTGTATTGCCCTTGATTACAGGAGCTGCTGCACTACTCGTCATTCGCTATGTTCAAAGAGCCTGGTTGAGGGCCCCATGATTATGCGCAACAATTTTTCTCTGAGTGCAAATAAAAATAACGGACCTGGAAGGGAACCCTTCTGGGCTTTTTTTATTGAGTGGAAATATGCCCCTTTATTGACGGTCGCCTTATCTAGCCCTGAAAGTGCTACCTCATGTAAAGCACGCTCAGCGTTGGATATATTCCGCCGGTTTAACGCGTCACTGACATTGTATGACGCAAAGAGTGACTGCACTAGTAATAAAGGTGGTCACTTCTGTAATAAAGTTTGAGCAGGAGTTACCGTGCTGGTAAAAAAGGTGTTCAGTTCTAGCATGACGAGTTTATCTAAATACATGCATGCCAATATGCTGCACTTGCCCATCGATTGAAATTTTAATGCACTAGTTACAACTACTGCGTTATAACTAGCTTTTGGTCAACGCGGTATAAACCCTCAATTTTCATGTAAGGCTCCTGCATCCTCACAAGCCACGTCAATCGAACGCTCTGGCATAAAGAGAAGGAGAAAGTTAAATTGCTCGCATTTTCCTTAACTGTGTTTTAAGTACTAAAGATTCGTCTCTTTTCAGTGGATAATGCCACCAACAACGGGTCTGCGGAACTATCAGCTTCCTAATACGAGCCCGAAGGGGCTTGTGAAAAGAACTGAGGCAACTTCAAAACAAAATGAAATAAAACAAATTCGTGGTGGTTTCGAAACACAAGTGCTTTTATTGCATTTCAATTTTGGCGTCAATACGTACTGTAGTACTTCAGGCACGCACATTTTCCTGTGGAAGAATATGGACTTTAAGAGTTGATAATTGGAGGTTCTTTCCACACATCTTCAATGCGTTTCAGAAACAAACCCCGAATTTTAATATCTGTAATTCCTGAGTCTATGCCCTTTTTACACATCAAGCGGTACATAAATTTTTTTTTCTGAAGTGCTCGGCTAAGTAGTAAATATATGAATTTGAATACCGCAGTTACAGCGAGCATGTTGTAGATTTTGTAATTAGAAGTTCCGTGAAATGTCAAATCTCCTGTCTGCCCCATCTGAATGTTCAGGTGTATTCAGAATCATGGAGAAGTGAAACAGTACATTCTTTCCAAATATAAACGATTCGAATTATTTCTAACAATAAGAATGTTTGACGTAGTTTTAGAGTTTGTCTTCAGTAACACGCCAAATGCAGCTTTGTATGTTTTTGTATACCCCGCGTATACAGCATTGATTCGAACGTCGATTTGGCTTTTCTGGTGGTCTCAAAAGCTAACAACCATGTAAAATGTTTCTTAAGTAGCACACTGTCTTATCAAAATGTGTCCCAAAAGGTTCACTTCTTTCTGCGGCTAAAAGAGAATTTCGCATATATACAGAGTTTGAGAACGGTGGGGCCTGCATGTGCCACCAAAGTGTAAATGTTGAGTACCTATTCACCCAATTCCGCACGTTAGGTTACACAACGTGCCAAACAGTACACTGATAGCGGTGTGAAAGTTACGCAAGAAGCCATAAAGATCTACACTGCTATAACCGCCCCAGAACCATAGCATACGTACGCAGCATGGAACCACGCTTCATGCCACAATTACTTCGATCGCAGCGCAACTAAACTCTACATCATTAGTATCTGCTCGTGTTCCAGAAGCCCTCCTGTTTTTAGAGTCATTCCAGATGGTGCTGACTGCGCCTAGCTGTGGTGCAGACGCGGCTTGCTCAGAACTACTCTTGCGGCTTGTAGCACACAGCGTCTTTGCCGTCCCAGTCGCGGCGGACAATGGAGCATCTGCCTCCAATTGCGTGCATCCTCCGTTGGTTTCCGTCTCATTTCGCACAAAAGAGCAGGCAGTATAGGGCTATCCCCGTTTCGCGTACCCTTCAGCGTTGTTTTGACGGAACAAATTACGCGACTAATCATGGCATGAAAACAGTGCAAAGACTGGTCTAGTAAATCCACAGTAACGAAGTTTTCTTTTGCTTTACCGTTTTGTTTTCCCATCCTTTCGGGGCGGGAGTAGAAGTAGAGTAGCTGAGTTATTCGGCTTTGTTTCATTTGTAATTAGGTCGTTTACGCTGTTCCCACACTTGACAACCGTGACGCTGGACATCAATATAGGTCGATGTATCTGGAGACTGTGTCGCCTGTTGAACCATTTTTTCCCCGTTCGTTGCAGCAACAAGCTGTTAGCCACGTTACCATAAAACTCTATGCTCTCAATCGGTAGCCATGAGTGGTGCTAAAATTTTCCCGTGATTCAATAGCCCAAAATGTTACTGCATTTTTATACTAAATTCTTCAGCAGCACTCCTAAACGTTTCTAGGTAAATGAGAGCTTGCTTCTGGGCTTGAAAGCTGGTACATTGCTACTTACAAAACACTGCGGTAACTTTATATTGGCAAGGACGAAGGACGGCAAGACAAGCGCAACAAAAGCGATACTGTGCAAAGCGCAACTATGAACTGACTTTGTTTTCCGAACTTATGGGAACACATTGGAAACGTAAACACAGAAAGAAAACACTCAAAACCAGCACACAAAACCTAATCTGTGTTTCGTTATTGATAGTTGTAAGCGTCACCTCTTTTTCCCGTGGTTTCACTCAGAGGTCATCACACGCGCTCGCCTCCCCCTCTGTCTCACTCACACTCACACGACCCGCGTCTTGTGCAAAATTTGAATTTTCTTGCCCTTAAGAAGCACTGATGGCTGTATCACGCATGCGCCATGGCTCCCTGATGCCATACTAAAGGCTTGTATAACTTCTCTGGTCGTTCGGTTGTGGAAGCGTGCCAATATTGTTGTTCTTTCAAAATGTGGTTCGCATTGCATTTTTTGCAATGAGCGGCCAAGTGCCCAGCGTTTGTAGCGTCGCACAAGCGTTCTTGTGATCTCGCAGGCGCTCGTTGTGAAACCTTTCGATTTTTTCTATAAAGTACCTCCCATAGTCCAACGAAATATTGTAGACAACTTCTGAGTCTTACCTAACAAAAGTGTTTCTATGTTTTACATCCCAAGGTAGGTGAAGGAGTGGTTCCGAAAAGCCGCTTTCCCTAAGCCGGCTAAGTTTCTGTGCCTATTCCTCGTTTCACTAGCTTGGAATCCCCTGAGACATGTGGATGCAATTTCTTCTGGCTTCTGGTCAAGTACTTCCAATTTGGAGGTATTTGTAATTTCCTCATTTGCGCACTCAACCGTTCTCAAGGAAGATGGTATGTTCAATATTCGTTTTACTTATCTATTTAAACATACCCACATTCTCGTTAACGCATATAGCCGGTGGGAAAAACTCCCCCTATGAACGGTATTCGTGCCAAAACAACTCCTGAGCTTTGAGATGCGCGCCGTATTGAAAGCGACAGGCTAATTCAAACTGCGCGGGTACCTCTACCCTGAAGCCTATTCTCGGCACAGAAGCTTTTTTTTCGTTTTTCCACCACCTGTTAAACTGCGGATGCTGGTGGAGCCTAACCCGGTACTCGAGATGAGCAGCACAACGCCTTAGCGCCTGAGCCCCCGCCGGGATTCTTACGGTCAATCTGCCATGGTGTGTTAAAAGCTGAATCGGAAGTAGTTAACTACGTTATGCGACTGTTTGCCCCCAACTGTACACGACAAACTAAAACTACACACCCGGAGACAGCAGGACCGCTTACTCCGTTTTTTATCACTGCAACGTGCATTACAAAATGCGTATCTTTTACAGAAATCGCGAACGTTCTCGCCTAAAGCACATGGCTATGGTAATCAACTCACACAACGCACTATTTACGCGTTTATTACTAAAAAATGAAAATTCGTGCGTCTGTTTGTTTGTACACGCGGGCTTCGAAAGAAATCACTAAATACTGTCGGTTCCTTAGATAAGTAAAAAGAATTTCGTTAAATGAAAACCCTATAATCACCCTACAACAATATTTTGGAGTATATGTTTGACATGTCGTCTACCAGGGCAGCCTATCTTTATTTCCTGATTGGGTCGTGAAAGCGAACTGGATGCAATGTGACTTATATGGTAAAAATCAGTTTGATAGCAAGTCCCGCACAATTTCGATATAGAGCAAACTCTGCAAAACCAGCAAGTAAATATTCCACTTCCTACCCTAATGGTGTAACGATCTTCTATTGCTCTGAGTCTTGTATATTGGAGTGAGATTCGGTACAGACAAAGACGAACGCTCAGGCTTTGGCTTCACTTTAGCTAGCGGCATGAATATCCAGGTTTTTTGCACAAAGCTGGCGTGTGGCCCCATTCTTCCCAATAAAAGCAATTTTCGTTCACATATCTGTTGTTTCTAAACGAAGAAACAGCTTCGAGGTTCACCCCAAGTTTGCTTCATTGGCGAACGTCTGTGCGAAACAGTATTATCGATCATCGCTTGCTAAAGTGTAACTGGTACTTTCGCGCTCAAGAGCCTGACTGGGCAGACATTTACAACAGCTGAGCAGCTGTTACACTTGCCTGCTTGTAGAATCCCTTATAAGAAATAGAAGCACGAAAGAGAGAATTTGTGCCGCAGAAAACAGTAGAGAGTTACTAAGTACACTGCTCGGGTACAAGCCAAGAAAAAGTTTTCGACATGCCATAAATTGCAGGCTCAACCAGTGCCCACTTTTTTTATTTCCCATGCACGCATACACAAGCACGCATAGGCTGTTTCGTGTTGTTGCAGTAATGTATGCACCCTCTTTCATTCTTAGCGATTTGGGCAAAGGTATGGAAGGCAACGAACTTCCCAGCTGGAGGTGGTTGCCTGGAATAGTCGTTAGAAGGGGCGGTGGGCACTTCTATAAAGGCAATATGTATTCACTAAGCGGAATCTAGTTGCAAGAAATTAAGAAGTTTCGTTACACAGCTGATTACATTTAAATGTATCTCTTCGTGTAAATATTTTATTAATTTATTTGGTGATAAAAAACAAGCTTGAACATAGCGCGGACTATCAAGGTTAGGAAATAAGAATCGCCTTCTGGACGTACTTTCTCAAATAAGGAAAACAGGAGTATTTGGGCCGGCATATTTTCCGGCGGCAAAAACATAATAACTGGAAACCTGAGTAACAAAATGGCTACTTGCGGACAGGAGAAGTTTGGGTAAACTCTAAGATCGAGGATGGGTGAGACAATACAGAATGCGCTTTAGGCAGTCAAATAGGAACGCTCGGAAGTTTCCTCGAAAGGCACTTAAAATGCACCGGTGTGTATCATGCCGATGGCAACACTGTACTCCGTCCGAAAATATATATGTCGATGAGCTTCATAAACAGTTCATAATTTCTTATTTACAGAAATGGTAGTGATTTGCTACCTCTCCATATCTGAAGAGAGTGCGGGTATGTATCGAGGACTTGGGGCTTGAATGGTCACACTTACGCATTGAACGACTCTTTTTTTGTTCGCAACTGTTAGTTGCAGAGGGGGACTTTTAACGGCCGCCTTAACTGCAGCCACAGGGCTACAAAGACAATCTGTTCTCCTATATCCAAAACCGTAAACGAATTCATTCTATATCGGCACTCAAACGCGTGACCCACCGCGGGAACTCGCTATACCAATCCAGTTACCCAGGAGACGGTTTGTAGCCCAGGAGGGAATAATGCAACCCTTCGAAATGGTGGCGAAGTTTCTTGCTTCGAAGTTTTCTGAGAAAGAATACTTTTCTTTGTACGCGAAAAGCAGCAGTTGAGGTGGATGCGGAAATTTTTTTCTTACAAACTTTTTCCACGCTGCAAGATTCTTCATAACTGGCAGTCTAACCTTTGGGCATCATCTCTAGTTATCCATTCATTTGCGGTAGGGCTAGAATGGCTTCTATCGTAGTAAGCTTAGTTCATGCGACTACACCTAAATGCGGCTGTGTTGAAATAATTCTCTGATCAACAAGAGTTTCTCTAAAACTGCAAATTTTAAAACGACTATTGTCTTTGCACCCGCGTGGCTCCATTTCAAGCTATGGTAAAATTGTCATTTGAAAAACATTAGCCCAACTGTTGTACTCCGCCTAAACATGTGGTCGAAAGGTTAGTTGCTTGCATCGCGTTGTGCTAATTATTGCTGTTCCGCTGCCGCCGTTTAAAGTTTAAATGGTTCTACCGCCATTTAAAGTTGGCCTGCCAAGTTGAAGCAAATTGCCTTGCTAGCTCGCCCCCCTCGGAGACAGCTTAGTTGGCACTCCATTTAGGAAACAGGGAACGGCTGGCCAGAACAGTTTGAACAGCCCGATGCCACCAACCACCAGAATTGAAGAGCCCACGGTAAGATCTCACGGCTGGGTTCAGAAAGAGAGGGTATCTATGCCTGTAAATTTAGTTCTAATTTTCGCTGTTTTCCAATTCATCATCACAACACGTATATATACTCAGAAGAAATCTCTGTCGTGTAATTAGCATTTTAAATAAATAAGATACTACCTACTTGCAGTTCATAAACGTGAGGTATATAGGTGCTTTTCACCTCAAGGTCACATTGACATGGTTCCGCATACTAAGCATGCAAGGCTGTAATTCAGCTAGCACTTTGCGACAATCTCGTCGTTCCCGTGGAACCATACGACGCATCTCAGCTAATACCCGCATACCCGTATTGGCCGCCAATAGAGAGCCAGTTACAGCGTTCTTTTGGAGCAACAAAAACTGTCGCAGCCAATAAAAACGTCAGGCGGGCGCATACTCGCATTCCTCAGGCAATGGCGTGTCTTGTCGTGAATGTCTATTTTTCGCCAGGTGGGGTACCTACGTTTCGTCATACTAAACGGATATATGTAAAAATCAAATAGCTCATACGAGGTACGCATGCGATCGGACATTCCAATCGTTGCTTCAGCAGTGCATTAGAGCATGAGATCTGTTTATTGCTAATAGAATTGCGCATTGTGTAGCTGTGTTGTCCGAAATAGTGTGAATTCAACGCCGTTTCTTTAGTATCTTTCGCTGCGGCCATCAAGACTGAACCATGAGGGAAAAAGGGTGATTCCTGTGTTATGTGTCACAGGAATCGGTAAAAAACGGAAGTGAAATGTGCAGCGAAATCTGCAGCGAAAGAAGCATGATTTGCGGGTCAGCAGCGGTTTTGTGGGTGTGCTTGTCAAGCGACGTACTGGTTAGCGGGTCGCTTCCGCAAAGGAGCGAACACTTCGGTCCTGCTTCGTGGCGTCTATGGCAGGTGGTTGCGTTGCGACGAGCTCAGATTGTGGAGCGTGAGAGGCGAAGTTCCTAGCTTGGATCGTGTACGGGCGAACGCATTCCGCTTCCTGCTGGTGTTTCTATTCGCACCAAATCAGTCACGTTCGCAGCATGTGCCCGTCGCCGTCGTTGCTAGAGACAACAGTGGCAGAAGCTCACAAAAATATCTCTAATAAACTGTCTCAGCCTGTTTTGTCCAACTAATGCTATGATATGACACTTCGCTTGTTTACAGTGCGCGCAACCTTTGAGCCCATAAACTCCATTTCTTGATGTAATGATTGCTTGGAATACGATTTGTGAAATTTTGGGTTTGGAGCGAGTGTTGAGCTGCTTCAGCTAAGAGATATTTTGTTGCAATTTAAAGAAACCAGGTTCTTTATTTTTCTTCCCTAGGATATCAGGCTTAAAAGCTCAAGGGAAAATGACGACTGAATACAAGTTCAGTTCATCGATAAGGCTGATTTGTCCCACCAACAATAATAGCAATTTTATCGCAAACTTCAAATAACGACTTGACATATTAGGAAAAACTCATTCATCAGTGGTAACGTCCCAGTGACTTCCTGCTGATTCCCAAGTTACGTCAAAAAATAAATTTTGTGTGATTACAATAGCACACACATTGCACAGAAATTGTGTGCATTGCCTGCAACACATGCAAATTTTTGGGACGATCAAAAAATAACTACAATCGCTGTTTCACGCCTTGCAACGCAAAATGCTCTACATTCCTTATACTCCCTAGCGAGCTGTTTAGAGTTTGTGCGCCGCTGTTGCTGCAGTGTCATGTGACACATAATCACATCGCAGTATGTTTAAGTAAGGTCCCCTTACTAGAGCCACTGACAAGATACATGACTGGATGATCGTAATGGCGTCGATAGTTTTATTTGGTGGCGCCAGTTGAAAGCTAACACGCGGGTAACTCTTCCAAGAAAGAATGTGCGCCAATCTACCCTGTGAAGATGGCTGGAAAGCGAAGCTGTAAACAACGCCCACAACAATTACCCGTGCGTCGTCTCTTGAATTCACACACGTGCCTCTAAAGAGCGTGAAACCAAAGTCAAGTGAAATGCACTTACCGCACCTTTTATTATTTCAAAGAGATATTCTTTGCAAAGGTTTAATCATTGCATGATCTATGAATGGTGGTCGGTGGAGTTGTATTGGTGAAGGACACGAGTGGAGACTCTTTTTTTTGTTAAAAAAAAGAAGGTCAAGCACGGCATTAGACGATCGCACTTGTCTTCCGTCTCTGCCGCCGGCGTGGGCCACGACGAGATCGCCGCAAGAGACAGAGAAGTGAGAGGCCGTGCGTTGGTGTGAGCTTCGTTTAGGTTTCACTAACTCCAAGCGCATGCGCAAGGCGCGCACCCGGCCGCTACACGTGCCTGTGTGCGGAGCGCACAGGGGCGCGAGAGGTAGCGTTATACTATCACGTGGCATTCGGCGAGGACGCAGGAGGTAAACCCGCTGATCTTCTCGGTCAGTGCACCGTCTATCTTTCCGTCTCCACGCGGGCTCGTAGCTCAATCGGTAAGACAAAGGGCTCTCGCTCCATTTCTCCATTCGTTCCAGGTTAGAATCCCGGTGGTGCCAGCAACTTCTTTTGTTTGTTCGCGAGAGTTTTCTGTTGACACCAAGGTTCGCGACTGAACCCTAGAGGGTAGAGGTAAAACGCTTCGCTTTAAAATGTTTCAGTGTTGGCCCTTAACCCGTCCCTCCTGCTCCTGTCGCGCCCCGATGGCGCAAACTTTGAAAGTTTTTCAGCATTTCTTGCACTTTTTTGCTTATAAAAACTTCTGTCGTGGCTCTAATCGAGCTGAGTGAGGTACCACATTCTAGTTCTTTAGAATTGAAGAAACTCGCAATTCGTCATTATTGGCCCGTGAATGCCACTTCATATTTTGCTTTTTTAGATGCCAAGCATCTCTTGCTCTGGGCTCCGTCACCCGTCGTCCGTCCATCCGCACCTCTCCCCTTACAATATCAAAAAAGAAATAGTTAGCGGCGCCCGGTTTCGATCCCACGAATCTCTGGCCACACGGGAGGTACGTGGCGCTCTTCCCACTGCGCTACAAAACCGAGACATGAGCAAGTGCTACGAACGCGCCTTATGTCCTTGACTCATTCAAACTACGTCAAGAAGCTACTGATACAACGAAGGCACGCGAAGCTGAACGTCAACGGAAACGACGAAATGAAAAGTTTAGAGGAGGTTGTATAATTTCCCTTGGGAAAGCCTGTGGCGGGAAGCGTCACGCGCCTTACAGCTCAAGCAGAGAAGAGGACGAAGAGGGCGGGCAGCGGGGTAGGAGTTTGAGCACGCAATAAAGAAAGACGAGAACCAGGAGGTGTTCGATCAGGTAACGCCGGTGTCGGTCTCTTCGCTGTCTCTACATTTCTCTAAATTTCTCTGTCTCTACATAGGGGTTCACACTACATGCCCATTCGTGCTCCGATAAATGAAACAACATCATGGCAACACAATTGAACCTACATGGAACCCCTATGATGCTTCGCATCCTTCTCATGGTTCCCCACGGGAAGATGGTGTAATTTTTCACTTTAAGAAATTTCCGCATGTGGGTGTTACCCCAATGCCCTAAAACTACCAATCAGGATAACGAGGTGGGCGAATTTTGCGAAAAAACGTGGCAAATTTTGCAATAAAATGAAAGAAAAAAAACAGAATCTGCGCAAGAAGAAACGCCGCAAACACCCGCCTTGAACTGTTGCTCCCCCGCATGTTCTATTTTAATTTAGTCGCATGCTGGGTATCATCATTCGCAAACTTCGCTCATTCGGTGACGCTTATTGGTCCTTCCAGGAGACGATAGGCATCCTGGATTTTCTTTTTATTAAAGGGACTCTGCAACACTTCCGACAAACGCGCTCACTCTTTTCTTTGTGTTTGCGAACATTGTGAAAGCTACAGTTATCGCAAGCACGGAGGGACACTGCGTGATTTGCTCCTTGCATCAAACCCACCTTCCGTTTCTGCTTTTATTTTGTGGCTTTTTTTTTCTCAAGGGATCATCAAAAGCGTATATTTCCGCAACAGAAACGAAGCCCGCCATATAGCTCCTACACCGCTGTAAGGACCTAATTTGGCCGCTTGAACAACGACGGTACTGGGAATGATAACCTTCTTTCGAGCAGGTTTCTAAGTTGCTTGATGGGCATAGAAACGTAAGTTTTGGCTGATGAGGTTCCTTCTGACCCGATTTTGTACGTACTGGATGTGTATGTTGACTACGTTCTGAAAGCGTTTAGGATTTACAAGAAAAGTTTGAAAAAGTGTTACAAGGTCCATTTAGTCTTTAGTTCACGTAGGAGACCATTTTTGCCACCTTCAGTTTCAGTCGTGATGGAAGTTCACTAACTAGTCCACTTAGATCATCGTTAAAGAAGCCGATATCTACTCTGCATGAATCAAATAAATATTTCAGCCTTTGCAATCGTGTGACGCTTTAACGATGCATTAATGAGATGGCCAACGAAAAAAATCATAATAAAGTGACAAGCAGCGTTGCGGAACCAAGCAATAAAGTATTTAGGCAAAGACAACTCGAACAAAGCCGACGAGAGCATTGCTAAATAACCCCGTCCATCATGTTTCTACAGCACAGCGTACGGCGTCCCATAAGGACAAGTAAACACGAATACTGAACTTTTCCTTTTCGACAACAATTGTTAAAGCACCAGGGGGTAGTTACGGTAATCTTCGTCCTTCAGGGCGAAACCTTCTCAGTGCGCGAAAATGATTTAAAGACGTGACCTCAATAAAGTCGCGTTTAATCTCTAGTTTTTGTAATGTTTGGGGCTGACATGAAAAGCGGCTGTTCTTTTAAGGTAAAATTAAAGACCTTAAACAAGCCGAAACGACACACCTCACTTCCTGCTGAAAGCAGGGTGTAGGTCTTTAAATGCAACGATAAAACCAAGTGAACAAGTTTTGGAACCGACATTCGAAAGTAGGAGATCAGCCACAACATGATGCACTGTACACGTCAAAAATAGGTGTTGCTTTTGTTTTATCTGGGGCGATTGAGGATCGGCAGTGCTTGTTTGTAAGAAAAGATCGTAACCAAAAAATGTTCGAAAATTTTTTGTGGTCTTTTTGAGAATTTGTTTGGTACTAATAACGTAAGGTACACGTTAGGATTGATAACGTAATCATGAACACAAAAATATGGTTTCTTCTTTCTAACGACGACGATGGTATAACGCGAAGTTTGCTCGAGAGTGATTCCTTGGTGGCCGTTTAAGTTTAGCCTATGACTCGTGGCTCGCGACGTGGCTCGTGGCTATGACTCATGGCTATGACTTCGGCTGGCACACAGCCGGCTGGCACACTATGACTTCGGCTGGCACACAGTTTGGACTTTTGATCGCAGCCGCTCTGACTTTGACCCTTAAACATTTGGTTTCGCACGAAAACCTTCGTGTTCAGCCGTGGTAGTCCTTAGAAGATGGAGAAGATAGCTTTTCAAACTTTGCGCGTACATGCACTTGTCTCCACTTCCACACTGCTTCGACTTTGTTAGGTTGGCGCTAATAGATAGACGTCGGTTTCATAAAGCGGTGGCCCCAGGTGCCATTCCCACCACAGGGAGCATTTTTTTATTTCCTTTCACCCACGATTATCATCATCCTCACAGAAAGCTGGCTTTTCTGAAGCGCCTTTTCGATGCGACATTCGCCTTCATTGAGACAGTGCAAGCTTCGCTTTAAAATGTTAATTTGCAACCTTTAAAGTTCTACTAATTGTGAGTTCTCACATCAGCACCATGCCGTAGCGCTTTCCACTCACGCTGCATTATGCATTCGTACTGTCCTTTTTAAGGGGCAAGAGCATGTGGCCTTTCTTCTTGTCCTTCCCTCCTATCCCGCATCTCTTGTTACCAGTATCTGCTGTGGTGGCAATCTGTCTTCTCGATGCAGGCGACGTGTTTCACCTTTCAAGGACATCTAGGCAGCCTGAGATGAGGGCGCAGTTACGATAAGCATGGCCGTGCTCTAAAAAGAACCCGCGTGTGAGTCGACGCTTGGCTGTCTTAGAAAGCACACGTCTTCCTTCTCTCCTTCCCAGAATCAATCAATAAATAAATATTACACTGGGTGGACGTGAACCATATCTGCAAACGTGTTTTGGAAAAAAAATTTCGAATGTTATCCTGAAATATACTAGCCATTTTAAGGGCCCAGAGGAAACATGCGATGCCAAACAGAACCTACTCTCCCAAATGTACACGTAAACAGCCTTTGAAGGTACTAGTCTGTCTACGTGAGTGTATTGGGTTCGCTTGTGGAGAACTAGGATGTCTAAACTCGGGGACAAAGCATTAAAAAAACAGTCAAAATGCTGGCGCGAGAAAAACTTCATTATTGCGCTCTTCCGACACCAACGCTGTACTTCCAGGTTCTAAGTAGTTTTAGGGGAAAGTGACAAGGCTAAAAAACACGAAGGTAATGTTGCAAACTACACGACGGCGTAAACTTTTAATGTCGTTCAGGCGTTAACTTTTATTGCTCACGGCCGGACCAATTTTCTCTCAGAGCTGGAGTAAACAGCCGGGTTCGTTTCGTCTGGGGTGTCCTGCCCATGGCGTATGTTTAGAAGAGAAATTTTCTGTTTGCTTTGTGTTGCTGTTCAGGCGAAGAAGCTCTCAACTCGACAAGTTCAACCGTCTGGAAGATCGTTTGCGGGGAAATGTTGGCGTGCCATGACGCCCATTTCGTGTTTCGGCAATTTTCTCTTGCTGCGGGCTTGCCATGCCCCGAGGCCATTTTGCCATTTTCTCCTGTGCGTCGGCACAGAGAAGACGTGCGGAACTCATTGAAATGCGCGAAGTAATGGCGAATTCCCTGCGGTCACATCGGTGGAGGCAGTGGTGGCAAGTCGGGTGGCTTTGCTATATAGTTACATCAAGTTAACGCAACTGTGTGGTGCCCAGTGCGCTTGGAATTGCGTTAGAGCTCTACTCACTGGTCCAGTTGATAGGAGAAACTTTTGTGGCCCAGAAGCCACCATGTTCAATAATTAGGACGTGCGGTAGGGCACACAACGGGCAAGGAAGCTATCCTTGCGTTCGGGACCGGAATCTTATAGAAATTGCTACAGTCCTGAACTTTTGTTGCTGGTCAGGGGTTCGTCCTTCACGTATGTATTATATAAAGGTTGAAAAATTCCGCTCTAAAATAGCGGTTTGTATTTAAATGAGCCTTGTCTACTTACAGGGGAGCCATTATTGAGTTAAACATTTGTCCTCATAAACATTCCGTATCGAGACGTCAATCTTGAGAGAAGGACTGTCTAGGGATTTATCTGAAGTTGCCATTGCACGGTAAACAACAAGCTTTATGTATTTCCACCAGCAGCATGCTTGCGTAAATGTGAGCAGTAGTTCAAGCAGTAGCAGTAGAGTAGAAAGTAGCAGTATATGAGCAGTAGCAGTAGGGAATGGCTGGACTTAAAGAGAAATCAGCTGTCCATGTGCGCACTGAGTTTTAAACACTCATCGCGCTCACGCCATGGCTTACGTAAGTTCTGCAAATGCAGCACTTTAAAGGCCTATAGTTTAAAGTCCGCGAATATCTGAGTTGCCGTCCAGGTTACATATTGAACGATTCGCCACTGCATTTGTCTGTAGTTCATAATTTAATATTGCGACCGTGCAACCAATTTAGTTGTATCTGAAGAGAAGACGGGTTCGATCAAAAATAATTAAGTCGAACCCTTCTGCTGTGTTATGTGCCATCCTGGAGCTCTCTTTCCTGACAAATCGTGAGTCGTTCGAATAATCCTGTTTCCCTGCTAACAGGAAGACAACCAAACGTTCTGTTAATTTGAAATAGAAGAGCACACAATCACACATGGAAACCAATTTAAAAACCTCAGCCAGAGTTCATGTTGTGGTCATTATTCTATAACTATATGTGTAGTGACTTGTGCAATAAAACTACAATTGAATGACGAGGCTCTCCCTAGTGCTTTACCGTTTTTTGTCACACCATGAATTGGTTGGCCTGAAGTCAGCTGTTATTGGATGTATTTCTTCCGCTATAATGAAATATGCACGTCCATCGTTATGCCACGCTCATTGCATCTATCTCTTGTGATTTATTTCCCAGGTCATTTTGTAGCAGTCCCCTGGTAACTATTTCCGATGGCTTTCAGCTCTGCCACTCGTATGAGCCAAGCTGTCTCCAAGTGATTACTCGTCAATGATGATTTGTTGGAGTATGCGATCTGTTCATCCCGGGTGGATGTGGTAATCGAAGAATGCCGTCGCGATGTACACCGCTCGTTGGTATTTCATTTCTGGCTTCAGCAATTTTCTCCACATTGGAAGTGTTTAAGTACGGATGAAGTAAAATCCCAAATTGAGGTTTTTAGGGTGGCCTCTACATCTAAAATATTGGGACTCAGTTTGAAATTCTGTGTACGGGACAATTACCCATAGAAAAACACCAACTATTACACTTCGGCCACGTCCCCTTCGTAGAGTTCGTCCTGGTAACTTGCGAAATGTGGTTTTCAATTGCGATGCAGTTGTGAATTACATGTTTGAGTTACTATTGCTCCTTGTATGTCTGTTTGTATGCCTTATATTCCTGTGCACGCAATGCATTCTTCACTGCAGAGTGGACTAACACGGCAGACAGCTCTTCATGCGGCGAGATATCGGAAGCGGGTAATTTTGTGAGGCCGCAATGATTCTTCGCAATATCACAAGTCCTAATATTTTATATTCCATTGATGTTCAGGTATATCAGCGTGCGGCGCGAAAAGTCGTCATTGCAAAAAAAAATTAGCAGTAGCTTAGCTTGGCTATTAGAGATATACGTAACGTGAGCTTAGGTTCAGATGGTTATTCTTAGCTTTCCTCTTTGTCTGGGATTAGCTTGATTATCATGCTTACTGCTGCTTCAATGACACACACACGGTGTACGCATTTTGTGACACATGTATATATATCAAGTAGCTCCGGTGCCGCGTCACCAATCGCCCCAGAGCTAAGCTGGTTCCACAGGCGCACGCCGGTGTTGCTGCGACGCACGAGCCATCGGTTCCACACCCGGCCACCCCTCGCCTGATCATCAAGTGGACCGGGCCCGCCACGTGCGGAACGGAGGTCGGCGGAGAGGCTGGGCGCGTGGCGTGTGCGAGAGACGCCGGGCAGTGAGCAGCATTCTGCGTGCCGTGTGACGTCACCGCTCCTCGCGCATGCGCAGCACGACTTTCCAAGGAGCCCCGCGAAACTGCTCGAAGCTTGGCCAGTGTAGCTCACGCTACAAAATTGTGACAATATTGATCAGCAAAACGACGCTGCTGTGCCTTGAGTCACTGTGTTGGTTGTCCTGTTTTAGTCGTAAGTTTGCGGCCGCTCTTGAAATACGCGTAATAAGCCGGGGACATTCCCTCAATGCAATATTTTTCTTCTCACTTCAAAAAAAAAGTCGGGGACTTCGGAATCTTGAAAAGTTTTATGAAATACAGTAAAGCACGGAAACATCGAATATGCGCCCCTATAGTTTTTCCTAAAATGGCTCTGCTTAGGCCCGTGGCTTGAAACACTTGTCTTCGTCGTACGGCGCCTGAGATAAGTGTTGAGGCAACGCGCACATCAAATGAAATTCCCGCTACACAGAAGAGAAGCAGGAAACTCTGGTTCGCAGAGCCAAACACAGCATTTTGTGGTGATCTTGTACAGCTTGTCCAGCCGAAATTGCGATGAATATTTTTGCGAACGTCTTAAGCAGTGCTGTCACAATCAACACAAGCAGGAATAAAATACTTTCAACCTTAGTATGAAGGAAACTTATTCAAGATATCTTCTGCAATTCTCAGCACGGCTCTTTTTAAATATAAATATTCTTTAAAATATTAAAAAAATAGAGGTGAAGTGGTCACTTTGGAAAAGGCGTTCTCCTAATTTTGCATGAATGTTTTGACGAGTGGAGCAAAAAATTCCTATTGCAAAACCAAGCGCGTTCTTTAACTAAGCAAAGCAAAAACACTGGAAACGGGGCGAACCTTGAATGTAGGTGTAACAAATAAATCTTTAAATTGTTTTGATATTCCGCTGTTCCGAGTCCACGAATGTTAGCGCATCTCCTAAAGAGAGTCCCTTGTTATTTTATGTTCAGGGTAATCGAAGAAACCTAAAATAAACGCTACGTTCAATGAGCGCTTGTTGTGAATTTGGGAGTACGTCCGAATTAGAGAAGCAGTCAGACAAGCTCCATACCTTCAGATATCGTAATATACCTACTTGTAAAGACTCCACTATCTTCATTATCTGACGTTAGGTCCTGTGGTAAATGATTTGCTTCAAAAAATATTCAGAAGAAAAGTGCAGTACTAAGTACGCAGTAAAGCTAATAAAAAGTGTGTGGTGTGATAGGTAAATAACTGCGAATAAAACTACTGCAAGCAACAATCCGCGTGCGGTATACTTTTTCTTATTTTAAGCTAATAAAGCTACAACTTCCTTGATTGGGGAATAAATACCAGAAAATGTGACAGCGCCGGCGGCCCGCGTTGCGAAAAAGCTGTTTGTTGATGCCTTTCTTGCAATCCCCTATGTCACATCGGTAAGGGCATAAAGGCCACTTCCTATTCCATTCCCAGTCTAATTGCTTGTCTCAAACTTAGGGTTCACTGATGACAGGCTTGTTTATTGCAATAGTGCGCAATAGACGATACACTCAGTCTATATTGTATGATAATATTATATATAATAATATTAATAGTAACAATGTTATTACGATTCAGTTATTATAACATCAACCGTGATATACTACCCCGTGTGGTGGATTTTAATGATCTAGGCGTAAATTTCGACAGTACGATTGGTTTCTCCACGCATATCCAGGTTGTTACTAGTGGCTTGGCGATGTGTGTCGCCTATCGAAGGACCACAAGGAGCCCAATTTTCTTCTGGATCTCTGCACAGCTCTATGTCGTCTTCAGCTTGGGTATGCATTTGCAGTCTGGAATAGCACGTGCAAAACAAACCGTATGCTCATTGAAAGTGTCAATAAGAGTTTATACCAGTCTTTAACCATCGCTTCGCTGTAGTAGTAATTGTAAACGTTGATCATGCTTAATCTCCATGCGGAATATGGCCGCTCTGGTCTTCCTCTTTAAAATTATTTACGGCGCAGTGTCTTGTGGTGAGCTGCTACAATATGTTCCTGTACACGTGCCGCAGAAGTTGACCAGAAAACATGATACCTTTCACATTCCCAAATGTCTGCACGACTTATGCGGAATCTTCACACTTCCAGTGCACGTACAAAGTACTCCTAATATCAGGATATTTTTAATTATTGCCCGCACTCTGCTTCGCTAACATGTATGTGAGTTTATCTTGGAATAACTGTGCCCTTGTTTGTCACTGTCTTTGTGATCTATGATTGACCTCCATTCCGTCAGTTCAGCTTGAAGCAGGACAAAAGCCATTCTTTTGATATTTTTCTTTCTTCATTCACTTTGCTGATATCTCGTTTCTTGTGTATGTATGTATGTTTACTTAGTGATGCTGGTCTCAAAAATAAGGCATTTAGATCATTAGGCTTTCGCACAACGTTCGCATATTGTATTTAAGTAATATTAAAATATTTAAATTAAAAGGTGAAATAATGTATTCCTATAGTAACACGTACTTGAGGGACGTATGCGTCACTGCTAGGCATTACGTGTGTGTGTTTGTTTCTGTTTATGTCAGA
This sequence comes from Haemaphysalis longicornis, assembly GCA_013339765.2. Taxonomy (NCBI): domain Eukaryota; kingdom Metazoa; phylum Arthropoda; class Arachnida; order Ixodida; family Ixodidae; genus Haemaphysalis; species Haemaphysalis longicornis. The sequence continues at coordinate 105,344,407 of CM023458.1, read as the reverse complement.
ATGCGTAGTTTTCGCTATGTTGGACCACTAGTACCTCCTGTGATTATTGTTTTTTGGAGATACATCGGTCAGAAGTTGTGGTTCCGTTTATCTTCCTGTGCTCCAGCACGAAGGCCCCCGGCTGTTCCTGGGCACGCACATGAATGATCGAGTGATTGATTGTTGGCGCAGCTTAAGCGTAGGACGTGCTATGTTGATTTAGTGCGTTCATTTTCCCATTATAATTGGAAGGGGTCCACATCGGTTTCCAAAGCTGTTGACTCTGCAGGTCTGTTCATAGTAAGACCGAACTATTGGGTATTAGAAAAGCGCTAAACACGCGGAGATGCAAATGTGTTCGAGCACCGGAGTGTGCTGATAAAATTAAATTAACGTGCTTGCACCAATGCGAGTTTAACACATGCGTGTTTACCGAACATGAAAACATTGAAGTCGCTCCAATCCCCAACGGTAATGAGAAGTTTAAGGCCTCTCGCTGGACGAAGCACTCCGAACCACTTTTCAAGCACCAGCTATTTTTGTTTGCACAGTTTTAGCACTAAAAATTGAAGACAGTAAACCCAAAGGACTGCCCGTACTATCGAATATGCGTGTGCTTGTACACGTTGTATTTATGAGTGATGCAGGAAGAGCCATAAATATATGATTTTTTTAAAAAAGCGCAAGAGATCTCTATCGGAGTTCCCAATCTGCGCTTGAAAAAAAGTATCATGTTTGAGATACTCCCTATACGAAATTTGAGCGAATGTGTTTGGCAGCTATGCACCGCAAGCTAAAAGCTGCTCCTTTCGTGGAGCACACATTTGGATACTGGTGTCGTTTTTGCTGAGTCTCTGCTCGAGCAGTTCGTTTAGCTAAAGCGGCTGGCGAAGCAATTTCTTCGACTCGGGAGCTGATCGCGTCATCGGCGAACGCACGGCGCGCGCTACGGCGGCGTTATCTTGTAGTTGGTCGCCGTCGCGAAGCATGCCTCGCGCGGCCCCCTCGGCATACTGCTTTACTCCTCACGCTGCCGCCATATTCTCTTTCTGCTCTGCTTTCCTCCTTGCTTTTATCTTCGGTGTCCTCCTTGTTCTCTCTGTTGGAACAAGGCTCACGGCGAGGGGCACCGCAAAACTACAGTTTCGGGCGCTTAGAATGTGTGCCCTAAAAACTGTAATGCATATACATATGTCGTTGTAAGTGCCGAAGAACTAGGAATAGCAATTTAATTTCAGTTAAATTGAAATCTCAAATCATAATTGTAACATAAGTCCATAATTTTCATAAACCGACTTAACAAAACTTGTTGCTGAGCTAGTTGGTACATATTTTAAGGAAGAAGAAAACGTGGCGCAAACTAGACGTAGACGAAAGAAACGAGGGAAGACATACTGGCGCCTGTATATGTCTTACCTCGTTTCGTTCGTCTACGTCTAGTTTGCGCCACGTTTTCTTCTTCCTTAAAATTCATAAACCGGCGTAACAAAAATGTTATATCACTTTAAATAGTGATCCGCATTCGCTCGAATTTCTAAAACCTTTATATCAGGAGATAAACCCTAGTACCCATCACGAAAAAGTTAATATTTATTATTCGCATTCATGAGCTTAGCGTTTTCTTGTCGAAGGCAAATCCGGAGACATACACTATTCCGGGCTATGTAGTAATAGTTAGGGTAGTCTTTTTTTTCACCTACGGGACATAACCCAGGAATAAACCTGAACCTCTGACAATACAATGGTCCCTTTCTTCAAAAGGTTGGTAAGAGGAAAACAAATGTACACATTACAACCACTATCTTAATCATTATTAGAAAACAAGCATAGGAATGAAATGATTAGCAATATTGGTTTGAGATTACGAAGCCCAGCATCTTGAGCATTTACATTATCCGAAAAGCGGGGCAAATATTATGTTCTTTTAATTAAAGAGGAAAACATAGGCTGTAAGGGTACACGTATTTTATTACTATTTTCTCTGCAACATACAAAGCCCCAAGGTGTACAGAAGTAACGTTCTGCGCGCTTAGTCATCGCGGGCCTGGTAAAAATCCCGAACTTAACTGTTTGCCCTTTCACGCTAGGGTATGCTAAATTTTCTTCTTTTATTGTCCAGGATAAAGAAAACGATAAGTAGCTTCCAAAACCGTAAAGAGGTGACTACAAGTAAAACTACCGTGCAGAAAGAGCGAAAATATATCAAAACACAGTAACCATCCTATATCGAACACTGCGACGTCGTCTCCAAGGCATCGAATGACTCCGTAAAAAAGAGCAGGATTCGCAAGCCGAGCTTCGGTATTGCCGCCCTCGGGCATGTTTCAGCTCCCTCGTTAAAGTTCCCCCTGCGCCCCAAGTCCGAGTAACGCGTGCTTTTTGCGCAGCGTGTCGTTTGTCCTACCGAGCTCTTGTTAAACTACAAGAGCTGAATGAAACACGTTACCCTTGTGCCTTTAACGTCATCGAATTCCATGACTGGTATAGGCTTCGAAAACTGGGCGCAACCAGCGTTTTGCTATAATGACGTGCTTCCTGCCTCACTCGCCTGTGTCACTGTGCACCATACTAACTTTTGAAAGGCCTTCAGACATCTATGGCAAATTTTTATCAAATAATATCAACTTCATACCTTTGGATAGAGCGATGGCATGCGAAGAGCGATTTACTGCAGCGACCATAGTGCAACATCAGTAGGAGGTGAGATGAACTGAGAACGTTTGATGTTTAGAGTAACTCAACCAAAGCATATGCCGTCATTACTCATTATGTACTGTACGTGATGAAATCAACTTGAAATACGGAAATCGCTATGGTGTCACTTTAACGGCAATGATTACTTGTCAATCAAATAACGCGAATAAATCGGAAACGAGATCGGTAGCATAAACTTCTTTCGAAAAGCTGATCCCACAATATTGGCACAGCCGTGAGGTTGAAGCAGTCTGTCAGTGATTAACATGCAGCCAGAAGGCGTGCATTCGATCCCAAAAAGAGCAAATTTCCGGCATTGCTGTTAAAAAAAAAACAGGTCAAATTTTAAAAAATGCTACCTCGTATGGTATCTTAAAAGGTGCTTGCGATTAGCCGGTTAGTTTTAAACCGCGAAACCTGTACTACAGCTTTAACAGCGAGTCAAACTCGAATTGCTGTTTTACCTACCACCGCTACAACTAGGCCATCGGGCGTGCAATATAGACAGCAATGTGTTCTTTAAGGCATTTTGAACTCCTGGTGTATTTTATTGTACAGGCCGATTGACTAAATACCAGCCATAATATTTCGGCCACCCCAAATGGCAATAATTTTCTTTCTCAACCAGTATACCTTGCACTTTTAGAAATCACTTGGACTTTGGTTTTTTAACTTTACTTGAAGATATAACACGCATAAACGCAGTAGGAACGGGGCTATAACAGGTCGGTTTTCACTACAGAGCCCCATGCAATCGGAATCTCAGTGTTCAAACTGTGATCTTGAATATACATGCCGCTTAGCTATAGGACAAATAAAAGCAGCCATACACAAGCACTTAAAACTTACCAGAAAACAAACCATATTCAGAGGAAAAAAAAACAAATAAAAGCATATAACCGAGCAACTGAACTTAATATTTATTTATTCAATGGTCCCTTAAAAATTAGCAGGCTTAGTCTTTACTGCTAAAATGTTTGCTCTGGGTCACTTAATTTATTCAGATATCTTTGGTGTCGCTAAACACACATACCTTCAAACGCAACACTTTTCACCAGCTATTTGGAGTAGCCTGCAAAAACAACAATATTCAACGTTTATCGCCGACGCATGACCATAGGTACTAAGTGCGGCTCCTCACACGAAATTTTCTGTCCAGCTACCCTTCCCCATTTGCAGGTGTGGAACGTTGAAAACAACTATTTTCGCGCAAGGCATGCAACACACTTTTCTGGCGACGTGGTGCTCAGGCATTGCACATTTCATACATGTTATACGAACTTTGCTGACTACTGCAATATTCTTCTCCATTATTTCAGAGATAAGTAACTCCTCCTTCTAACGCTGACTTTCCTGGTTCGCGATGCAATCATCCTTTCGTCGTACATGTAACGGTTGGCCAACGTTGCCGACAGAGGGAAAAGTAAGAAGGAAAACGTGAGCCACTAGAAGCCATCAACACCTACGACTTCGCAGAAGGCTCTCTGCTTGATTGCCTTGGGGATACGAAGGATATCCTAGTTACGCTCTTGGTCTTTCTCTTGCAGCAACTACTGAGTGCAGAGGTCTAATTTCTGTCTGCTTTTCCGAGTACCCCGGCTTCCCTTACTCATCCAATATTTAACACAAAGCCTTCTTGCGTGTGGTAAATTCACGCGTGTGCGTAAGTGGCTCGTCTGCGAAATCGGCGTGACCGTGTTTGAGGCATCCTGTATCCTCCAGTAGCTAGCTCGCTTGCTGGATAGTGGATGTGCAGTCAATGGGGAGGAGAGGCTGGGGTGCGCGATGGCGCTATGTTACGCCTAGCGCCATGCCTACAGGCGTGAAAGCAACACCCTGTACCCTGCAGTGAGCAAGAGTAATCCTCAACTTAAAGGACTACTTACACCAATTATTTGCGGTAACGTTATTGCGCAGTTCGCTTCCTTTACTCAACAGAATACCCTGGCTGAAATATGAGCGGCCTGCGATGCCAAGAACATATTTTAATTGGATCTCATTTATCGCGCCGACGGATCAGCACGCGGAGAGGCGCTCAGCAACTGGACATCAGCGTGGCATCATCCCGGGGTAGCCAAAAGGAGTAACGCGGCCAGCGCTCTTCGAAAACTAGTGACGTCACCTTAAATGCACGGCCCCACGAGCGGCGTCTGGGCGCTGGCGCATTCACAAACGGGTGCACGTAGCCGGAGCTACAGGCATAAACGCTGCCCAGAAAAGCACTTTTGAGAAAAACAAAGTTCCACACACGGAAAAGGAAGCGATAATATAACCCCGAATCGCAATAGAAGTACCATTAGGACATTTATTGAAAGCGAGCACGGAATTTCCGCCACAATGGCGCCTAGCGCCTTGAGGCAGCTCAGCCGTTCAGCTTTGGTGGTGTCGAGGTCGAAACAACGCCGCCAACGGCCTCTGCAGTGTTTCGACGTGTGCACAAAGCGCGATGAGGTCATGCCGAGATTCTGTCATATACGCCTTTCGGGCTGAAAGCGCGGGAAATTGAAAAAAATCGTTTTTCAGGCAATTAAACGTAATAATTATCGTGCGCTCAAGTATTTCGGGTGATGTTTCGGGTTCACCAGGCCATTAAGCATCGATAAAACCAATAAAAATGGTACATACAAATTCTCTGTCACTACTCCTTTAAAAGCTCAGACACTATCGGGGCTGACCGCAAAAAAATATGCGCCAGTACTCCGAATCCTGTATGCGTATCCTGAAGCCCAGAAGAACGTAACCCCCGCCGTGTAGCACATGCTTACCGTTGGGTGTGCTGCATAGCCCAATACAAAGGGGAATTTACGCTGCCTTTCCTGGACAGTTTTTGTTGGGCAATCAAACTGTCTGATCGAAACATTTTACAAAACATTCGGTGTCCTGGCGTGCACTAGCTTTCACAAATTTAAACATAGATATATCTTTTAAAAACCATGGTCTTTTTAAGCTACCTAAAGCGGAATTTTTTGTCTGTTTTCTGTCTTTCGGTCGCTCACCAGAATCAGCCATCCGGCCAAAAAGTAAATGAGTGTTTAGGACGAGCAGATTGTATAGCAAAAATCTTTAGAAACCACTAAATCTGGAAAAGCTACTGTGTTGTTAGAGAAATTGTTCACCGAAAAGAAAATATTAACTATATTTGACGTGAAGCATAAATTCAGAACTGGTATTCGCAGTTGTCTTTTATCTAAATATACGTGGCTGCTCTTTTTTTGCTATTGGGAATAAAAAACCCCGTTTGAAACAATGTTTTGACCAAAAATACAAAAAAACGGTTGCCCTCGGAATTACAAAAACTTTCACACTTGAAAACGCTTACAGAAGACAGCGTGAGCTGCCGAACGAGAGAAAATTATTCGTCTTACAGAATCCTCCTCCGTCTTTATCATAGAAGGAGCGCAACGGAGGGGGAGGCCATAAGAAGTTGGCGGGCAAAAGAAAAGAGTCATTTGACATTGCAAAGGTGGCAGAATGAATATCCTTTTTCAAAGGCGTTTGGCGTGAATGTGAACGATTTCGCAGCCAACTTTGTTATCACCCATCTTTCAGCAAATTTACCCCTATAAAACACAAAAGCTTCTGTGGCATGTTGCAACAGTTAAAAAAACATAACTGCGTGTTAGACGTACTATTTGGATCCAAGAAGTAATGTTGAATCCGTAAACACTTACGAGTAGGAGTCTAGGGACAGTGAGTTTTCGCACTACCATGGGAAACCTATTCTGGGCCAAGAAAACCAACTATTCCCTTATCGCTCCGTTAATTCGACTGATGCTGTCAGCGCTGAGATGGTTCCGCCGTCGTAATCAAAATGGAACCTAAGTTACCTCGGGGACAGGAGCGCCCTACATACACCACCATTCTGTGAGCATTGCGTAACAATAAAAACGGAGCTCAAAAGTGAGGGAGTACTGAAAGTGATCCCTATCAGCTCACGCAATAAGTTCAATTCGGAATCTTTACCACGAAAGAACTTCGGTAATCGAAGAGTTTAGGCTTTAGTGATCGGTACAGCAGACGAACACCGACATTTGGTGTAGCATTTTTGCATCGAAAACGAAGATTTTAGTGCGAATGAGCACTTATGTAAAATATATGATGTATGAATGCTATGACACGAATTTATTCTAGAAAAATCATTTGGCCTTTTAATCCATAGTCAGTTATCTAGTTTGACGTAGTTTAGTGGCAATAAAAAGGATCGTACAAATCTCTCAGAAAAAACATGTTAGAACCAGGATGGTGTTGATAAAAATGCCAGTGTTTATAGTTTTGTACCCTCTCGCTGTTTGCGGAACACAAATTTGTTTTATTAGTTATGACGCTATTTAAAATCCGCCGTTTACTTTTTGTTGCAGTTGTTACATAAACGCAATGCAGAACGAAACATATCAGGCATCCCTGACAAAAGCGAGAATGCGCGTGCTGGCCGGCCATTTTTCTGAAAGCTGCGAAAGCAAATATATTGGGAATTGTTCCGAACCTTAGGCGGTGATGTTCAAATAAAGATTGAAGACAAAGTTGTTAAAAATGACAGGTAAAGTGCTAGGATGTGAATAAATTTAAGCGAAGTTTATTGCCGTTACTGGAGAAGTGAATTATTAGATGTGTGTTTGCCTTTCTAATTTTTTTGAGAAGCAGCAATTGCCGTGAACTAGCCACACCAGAGCGTTACCAGTAAAGTTTAACTGGCGTTGTGCAAGTCCTTACTTGGCAGCTTAGAAGCTATCAGGGCCGTCAGTTTCATCTGTTACTCGAGAGGTAAGGATCTGGAAACCGGATCTTTTTGTTTTGGAAGTATACGACCAATAATTGCAACTCTTGAAACCCGCTGTCTGTTAACGCAAACTGTGAGCATTTCGCTAGGGACAATTCGTGGCGGTACCGGTAATAGAATTAGCTTCTCAACCCGAAGCGCGTGACCCATGCCTTTAAATAGAAGGCATGCCCTGCTGCGTAAGGAATTGAGTGTTCTTGAGGGTTTTAAAATACGGCAGTTTTGTAGGGCTACTTAAACTCAAAAATTTTCTCTGTCTGTCTGTCTGTGTGGAAAAAAATTATACACCACATATCATGGCAGAGTGGCTAGTGGTAACAGCTCTGCCCTAAACAAACAAAACGTTCAATGAGTTTCAAAATAATCTGAACATTCAACAAACTGCAAAATTGTCTACGGTGGGGAAACAACCTACCATGAAATAAATTTACATTAAGGTTACAGGTGTTCAAAAAAAGAGCCCAGAAACTCCATGAAACTCAACACGGAACAAAAAAGATGCTAAGAGTGCTTTTTTTCTGGACACTATGAAGAGCGTGGCAGAGCGTAACAAAAAGGCCTCTTGACCTAGAGCTGCCAACTCGCGCTCTAAGGGACTAATAGAATTGACCGTACACGCCACAGCGGCGGGAACATAGCCCCTTGCGGTCGGGGTCTAAGACTCTTGGCACCACCTTATTCTCAACAAAAGCACCTGCACACCTCAGAAGGTTCACCAACACATTATTTGGACGTGTGCTCATTCGAAGTGTGAGGCCGAATAGCCTAGTTTATTGAAGTCCAAATATGTTGCCGGTATATGACTCTGAAGCAAGGCCTGTTCTGATGGTTCAGTGTGACCGCAGTGCGGATACCGGGCGGAACGCACAACGCCAAATCCCGCCAGATGGTCAAACGTCGGGAGAACTTCTCAGCCCCGCGACCATCCCAAATCGCGAACATCACCCGAAAATGCCGCAAAAGCAGCTGATGCCAACGGAACGCCACGTGACCTTGATGTCTGTTTATTGTCTAGATGGTTTATTGCCGATTTTCACATATTTCGCTTGGCTTACCTTTCTTGTATCTTAGGCTTAGCAACGCAGACTGGACATTTGTCAGTGTTTTGATAGCGTAGCATAAAATGACGGTCACTGCTGGGCAGAAAGATCGGCAATGATTCGTCGTGAAACATTGAGCAGGAAGTTCCCAGAAAGTACTTGAGTCAGAAACGTCAACACTGCACGTACCGAAGGCAGACTGAAACCACCCATTGACTCGGGCAACCCCAGCAGTGCACGTACGCGACACTCTTCTTCTTTCCTGCCGAAAACAACGCCCCAAACTTTGTGGCCAGCTTATGAGTGAAATGTCGCAGTTTTTTCGCTATGCGTGCTACATAAGGAAGCGCCGCCGAGACGGATTACTCAATTATGTAGGTTTGCTCTATGAGGGTCCGCGTGAACTTTGCTGCAACCGCGAGACGCTGCTCTGTATCGAGGAGGCGCTTCAACGTACTACGCGCAACTTAACGCGATGTATGTAGGTCTGTCTTCCCCTCAGTTCAACCAATTTGGCCAAAAGCAAAAGAACACTTTAGGGGAAACGTTATGCACCCTAAACCTTTCCGAACCACTAAATCTGGACACATACTTGATACTTGTGAACGTTGTTGAGCGAAAGGAAAACTTTAGGCTCATTTGATGAAAAACATCAATGTACTTCTGGTGCTCGGCAGTGTTTATTTAATTGGAAACAAATGTGGACTAATGTTTGAAATAATATGTTTCAACAATTATTTTACAAAAAAATATGCATAGCGCCAGCTATGTGTAACTTTTTATACATTCAGGATGCTTAGTTTCAGCGAAAACATGCGCGGCGCGCCCACACATCTACCCAAAAGAAAACAAAAAAATCCTCATAGGTGGACGCCATTGTTTGATGGTGATAACGACGTGGCTGGCCGTCTTTACATGAGGCACAGGCCCGGTTCGCCAAGTCGGAGCTACAGCCAATCCGTATCCAGTTGAAATCGCACGAATGTGCTCCGCTGCTGGCGCGGCGCCTTTATGTTGCGTTGTGAGCAGCTGTCCTTGCCGTTGTCCTTCTACCATTCTTCATAGCCAAGAGCAAAAATCATGTTTGCGTGTTTGGTCTTGAAGCCAAGTCATCCTATCTTAGTCGGGAGCGCGCGGTCATGTTAATTGCAAGCGCGCACGTCTTGCCTGTCCGTGCCCTGCTACAGGATAAAATAACGGCACTGCTCCTACCACAAGCGAGAGGCCTAGCAGCGGCCTAGCAGCCTAGCAGCTATCTGCAAGTAATCAGCTCGGTGGACGCGCCTTGTTGTACAGCAATACGTTTTTGTGCCTGCATTTCTTCACCCCCCTTAGTAACGCGTCCTTTGTGTGCAGTGAAAAAACAGATAACCATTGGTATGTTTGTTATCGAATAAACATGACATTATTGCGCGTCACTCCTTTTTCTAAACATTGTAGCATGCTACCAATAATGCGGAAACATACGGGGCTATTTTTTTGCCCTTTCCGTGGTGTGTTGGGGCAGATTTCGCCCTAACAAATGTTGCTTGAACGAAATTTTTTGCACGTCCTGTCAATTTTGTTGTAGCGGGATTCGACTGTACACGTTGAAAAAATACATTGAAGAAAAAATGCAAAAAGCGCTTTCCCGAGCCTAGACCTGATGCCTGCATTCAAGAAGTCTCGCAGTGAGAAAATGTTCCCGTCCATTGCGTGAGAAGTGGAACGCGGGAAAATTGAATTGAATTTAGCAAGCGTCCTCTGTGTTCTTCGTGGTAGGAGGGAAAGAGAAGAAGAAACATGAGAGAGGGGCGGAGGAGAGAAGAGAGACATTTGGCAGATGCGGTAGAACACTTTTCGACACTTGCAACCGAAGTTAGCAGATCTGCTGCTTACATTTGTGTTGGTTGCATATGCTGAGTTTATCTTCCAAACAACACCACGTTTTCTTGCATTGGCATCTTCAGCTGTAATGGTTGTGTTACGATGTCATATTTTTATTCGTTCCTAAGCTCATGGACACCACGTTCTAGTTAGGGCTGAAAGTGGCGATGTTAAAGCCGGATGTTAGGGCTCCCGAGGGGGAAAGCTGGAAACGAGCACGTTCCTTTTTTTCGTTTATAATAAAAGTATGTAGGCGTTGCCTGAATAGACCTCACGTCGTGATGTTAAGGACAACCACGACTTGACTATTTGGAAGCATGTGTGTAGGGAAGTATATTTCCAAAACAACAAACTTCAGTCGGTCAGTACAGTTGTGACAAAGTGCTGATTACCATGCGACGAATCTGAATTAAAAACTCTATGGCATCACATTTATAACATTAGCTGGCTAAATGGTAAAGAAAGCACATTTTGCTCTAGGCATTTCACAGCTACAATAAATAACTTTGTTTACGTTGCGAATCTCAGAAACGCGTATTTCTGCTGCGCCTTGGCCTCGGAGAAATATCGAAACGGGTGGTTGCGCTGTTCTGTCCATGCTTTAAAGTAAGCTAAGGCAAAAAGCCCGAAGTTCTCCAGTGAGACTTTGGTTCAGGAATTTACTGCATGACTGTTTGGCTGCCAGCTTCTGTCAGCGCTATTCCCGGAAGGATGCGTGTAAATATTCTCTAGGAGAACTAGCTTTCGAACGTCGAGGTTAAAGCGTATTGAAAGTACTCACGATCCGGTCTACTTTTACCGCTGGTGGCATCGTACACCACGCTTATTTAGAGCTTCAACGGCGAGTCCTAAACAACCCTGTTCTTAGACTGTTGTTTTCTGCGAATGACAATTTTATCAATGATATAGTTTTTACAAGTGTTAGCCTTTTGCCGCTGAAGCTGTTTGCAAAAGCCGTAAATACAAAACATGTGGCTCGTGTAAACATAGCAAATCACCATGACTCGTTTTCAGTTGAGGTTCTCGAACCTCAAGCAGTAAATAAATTTCAGCAGGGCAATACACTTTGCTGAATACGTGAAAAATTTTAAATCTTGTGGCGTCAGCTTAAAACATACGGGCGCCAAGCCCCCAACTCAGATGGCTGGATTTTCTTCAAAATACCATTAGAACCTATTTTGTGCGAAATGCAGAATACATCAAGATGTGCACTCGGTCATTTTTATTTAAAATTTATCGAGTGTGTTTTCAAAAACTTTAAAAGGCCCGAAGTTCTTGTGTCTGCGCTAACGAAGCAGTAGAAGTGGAGCATCTCACACACCCCGAATAAGATCAGTAAAAAAAAGCATGATTTATACGTGTAGCGCGCTGTATGGTGAATTTTAGTTCGCTTTAACTCTCTGCAAAAGCTCGACTTTAGCATGCACCCCCACTTCAAATGAGCTAGCGCATAGGCTAAACAATTCACAGTACAACACAAAATCACCAGTCAGTTTTATTTTAACCTGCTGCCCCTCTGATTGTCATTATCATTAGAAGGAGGTGTATTTCTAGGTACTTTTGTCGTCTGAATTATGTTTACTATCTCCTTTCAGTGTTGCCCCAATATAATTAAACTCGCGCAAATAAGCTCATTCACAACGGAAGAATTGTGATTGTCACATTTGTTTCCTTTATAAAGCTGCCTTCGTTATTAGTTTTTGTCACGGTAGAACACCCAAAGGACGACGAAGAGTTTAAGCGTGTTCTTCCTGAGCTCGGTGCAATTCTTGTTTCTTTGGTGCGATATAGGGACGTGCCGTTACCTCTGCGCTCCATGTCAGGAAGAGAAAGCACGACGCCTTGCTTTACTTTTGCTTAATGCTCACGGCGGCGTTGTAGACCACATCTTCGCAATTGAGCACGCTAGCAGCGTGTTTTTGCAGTTATTGAGTACTTTTAAGGCATGCTGGACGGTCGACGCTCCAGTGATATTGGTAAAAAATTGGGCGGGTGTACAGGAGCGGTCGGAAAGAATGACTTACGTTGTGTATATATAACGTCGCTCCCGGCGGGGCTCCCAGCGTGGTGAAGTTGACTGATTCCAAACCGTTGCTAGCACATTTCGCCAAGGTACGGTAACACCAGAGTTCGCAAGCTTTTTTACCGTACGATCACAGCGCACAGACACAACACGGACACACAAAGGATGTTCACCGGCGGTAGAAGAGCGCATATGATGGCTTTTCCTTCAATAAATTCGATGTATCGCCAGCTGCACTGCAATGTCTGACCTTCGATACTCATTTAAATGATTCGCACACGGCACATAAATCGCCAACAACACGAACAAAGCCGTAATTTGCACAGAACACTGAGAAAGACCGCACCACACCAGACCCCAGCATATCCGGGATTTAGAACAAGCGACTTTGGCTTGGTTTCATTCGCTTTGCGATGGCTATGGTACAGCTATGCATTCTTGCGAAAATTGAGCGTGAAAATATTGACCATATATTAAAAAAACCGACGTGGGCTTGTGAGTATTATGTAATATTACGATTATGTTTTTTATTTAAATATTACCAACCCCTCTAGGAGCAGTAATATTATATTGCAGGTAAACCGAACTCCGGCCAGGTCGCGAAGGTTGGCGGTTAGCGCCGCTGGCGACAGTGGCGACGCAGCGTACAGAGATCGCGACAGCGCGGTCACTTTAGGTTAGCATGGACGGGTGTCCGAGGCACCAAAAGAACTGGGGCGGTATTCTCGAGTTTTGTCCCTTTTTGCGCCTTTCAGAAGTTGTCCCTTTGGCGAGCCCTGATTGGCTAAAAGCAAACAACAGGAAGTGACGTAACGCAAGTACGGCAAACCTACTGCCAAAACGCACTGCTTAACCGGAAGTACGCCACGATGAAAGGGACGCAAAAGAGATGTTTTCAAAGGGGATAGTTACGAGAATACCGCCCCTGGTTATCGCCGGGTGCGCAGGAGGATGGACACATGTGTTTTGTGTCGGCGCGGCCCGCGCCCTTCGGACCCTTCCCCGCTTCGGCGAACGGCAGCAGAAGACGTGAAGCAGTGTCAGGCACGTTCTGTCTTGTGTGTCTGTGCAGTAAAGATGACTTGTTATGCAGTGCTTAGGTGGTCTTTTTTCCTTTTTTTCTTCGTTTGGTCG
>CM023458.1:104285894-104635894 GCA_013339765.2 Haemaphysalis longicornis | reverse complement strand
GCGTTTATCAGAACTTATAGGCGAAGCTGAGTTTTTTCAAAAAGGAAAAAACAGGGGTTTGAGCACGATGGAAACTCACCGGGATTGATGCTGCTTGGATGAAGAAGTTTTCAATTGCAGAAACTGTGGGCTGTATTTTCCCACCGGCCGAGCATGGATTAATTGATTGTAGCGGTTATCCTGCCGACGCAGTGCAGGCGATGAGGCGCGCCGTAGTGAGGGTCTCCCAATTAATTTTCACCACCTGGGAATCTTTAACGTACGCCGAAATCCTTGTGCAACACGCGCATTTTGTTTTTCCTCCATCAGAAAAGCGGCCGAACTGCGGCCGGGAATCGAACCCGCGACGTCGTGCTCAGAAGCGCAACGCCTTAGCCACTAGAGCCACCTGCGGTGGGTACCGTGCCAACGTACGACATCAACATCCAGCATGCGTTGAGCTAAGCAAGTAAAATTGTAAAGCTTTCGACCCACCTATTTTTGATCAGTCTAGTTTGAGCAAATTCTCACTCTATTAGGCTCAATTTCTATTGTGTGCTGTTTGAGCGAAAATCACAAATCTCGATAGCTCGTAAAATACATCTACGAATTGTTGTAGGCCAAAAATTGGTTTTATTTGTACAATAAATTTTTAACGTCACGTAAAGGGGGTGAAGAGAAAATATGCAGGAAGTAGCCCCTCTGTGTACACCAGTACGCTTAAGCGGATAATCATATTTTCAATATTAGGTCATTTACTGAATATCTTTATCTTCAATGAATGGGCAAACGGTTACGATAACAAAGCAATTGCTGCGGTTATGACTACAATATTTCTTATTTATAAAGACGAGAGATTTCATCAGCATCGACTAAAGAGTTTTACTATGAGAAAACTTCACTTAAAAACTGTTATGTTTGAAAAATAAAACAAAATTCTGAAAAGAAGAGACTAATAAAGACAAAGTCGTTGATTATGAAAGCTGCAATATTTTTTTCATCAATTAGGAAAAATTTCAGTGCTCATATGCCATACTAAGTATCTTAAGACAATGGTGTAGGAGTTAAAAAAGAGGTATTCTAAAAGTTCCTATTTTTCTTACCTGTTAGCTATGGAGCATCTCCTAAGCTTCTGAATGCGTCCTGGCCCCCCAGAACTGTCCCCATTAGTCTCAAACCAGTATCATCAATTTTTTTGGAGAAAGGGCCTTCCAAATCTAATTTTCCAGATTTAGCAACGCCTGTAAGCTCTTGAGCCATCGGTTATGGTTGTGTACGGATAGTTATGGGGGGAGGACGAGGGGGGTGGCAGAGGTTGAACATCGTCATTTTGTTCGCTTTACTTCGGCTACAACTGGATTATCAGAGTTAAATGCAGTGCCAGTATATAAACCAGACATTCGTGCCCTGAAATCTCTTTGAGTGCTCAATATTTTTGCACAGGTGCTGTTCACCCCCTTGAGATGGTTGTGGGTTTGTAATATACTCCCTCTTTTGTTTATTAATACGTCGAACTCATTGGTATTACAAATGCTGTATGCGGCAAGTGAATAGATAAAAAAATAATTGCCATTATTTTAAACGTATTGTATACCAGCTTGATTTTGGATACTGCAACCCGATACGCAAGCAACTCAGCTTTAGCCTTAAATCCCCGGAATAAGCAATCGCCGTACTCAGCCGTACAGTTTGCGGTTCGAATTTGTGAGTACGTACTCTAAAAACCGAATCAAGAAATCAACCAAGAATAACCTCTACAGACAATATTTTATTCGATTGAAAATTGGTTGGAAAAGTTCTGCGAAATCAGCTGATGGACAGCATTACAACCCTAGCACATTCTTGCCGAAATGTCAAAATCTTACAGATCGCATTCGTGCAATAACATCAAATTTCCTACAGATACAATGCATAAACTAATCTTGCGGTTATATAAAATTGTCACAATACGGTGAAACTTGTTTACATGGGAAGAACTTTCAGCTACGCTGCAAAGAAGTAGCTTTTTCGAACATATTTTGCTACCGAAGCTGGATACAATTTTCTTGTGACTTAAGGGAAGTACATAGACATTGCGAGCTAGAGATTCTGAATAAATACATGACGTATAAATGAGAAATGAGGGTTAAAGTTTGCACTTTGGGAAACAAAAAGTAAATACTCGTAATACAGTTCTAGTTTAGTTCTGTAAACTTATATGAAAAATATTTTTCCAGTAATAGTGTGCTATGAGCACTCTTCATTGTGTTCACCATACCGGAAAATATAACGGCGGATATGTTCGCAACAATATTACAAAGCGCAACATGAGGACGGCAAATGATTCTTGCCGTAATCATCTGTATTACGCGTAGAAGGCATCTCGTTTTTTTAAGGAGGTACGCAATTTACTGAAGGTTTGCACTGAACTGAGTAGTCATATATCCAAACTTGAACACTACCTTTTTTCTCTAGACATTTCCCTCATATCCCTCCATTACAACTTCTATGGACCACTGCGAAGAAGCTCATTTTGCGATCGATATACCTTTTCGGCTTTCCACATACCTTTTCGGCTTTCCCACTTTTATAGCGCGATCAAAATTATTCCGACAGGTGTTTTTCTGAAAACTAGGCTCTTCGAGTTACGACAAGACCACCTCTGCAGTGAGTTTACGCGCACAGGGGGACACAGAATTAGGTGGTAATTATTTATGTTGGTGGCTTAATCAACTAAAATAGAATAAATTACTGCTTAGTGCTGCGGGAAGCAGGCATGTTTGTATTGAAACGTTAGACGCAATCGTGTTTCCGCACAGTTTCATTTGACAGAATGGTTCAAGTGCATTCGTACTCCGAGATATCGAACTGTGAAATTTAATTGCCGTTCGCATAATTGCGCACGCCAGACAGTGAAGCCGGGTGCGAAGCTCCTCCCCTTTGTTTTGTATTTCGATAGCGGTTCCTAGTACACTACATTCCGATAACGGCAGGCAGGACTAAAAAAGTGCGAGTTATCACTTTTGTCTATGCCTCCACCCTGTTATCAAACTAAACTGCGTACACAGCTTGCACGTAACAAAATGGAGGAGTGTAGCGCCAGACCCCACTGTCTGGCATGCGTAATCTTGCGAACCGCAATTAAACTTCGCAGTTCGAAATCTCGAAGTACGGTAGCGCTAGAATTCTGACAAATCAAACTGCGTAGAAACACGATTGCGTCTAACTTTTCTATAGAAACATGCAAGCTTACCGCAGCCCCTAAAAAGTTCGTTATTCAATTTTACTTAACTAGGCCACCTACATCAATATTTACCACCTATTTATGTGTCCTCCTGGGCGTGTAACCACCTCGCTTTAGAGGTGGTCTTCACGTTAGTCTAAGTGCCTAATTTAAAAAAAACCTGTCGACTTGACATTGACCACCCTGTATATTACCCTACTCTGAAGGTTATTTCCACGACCAGCAGTTTATTATTCGGTTGTCTGGCATGCCGCACAACTCAGTGTCATCGTTTATTTTTGGAAATAGTTCATGAAGGCCACCATTTCATGTTCATCTCTTCCTCTTTCCTCATTATAACTTGGCTATCATACCCTGCTTACGCCCTGAACATATTTGCTCAAAACTGATGAATAAAATAGCGGGGCGCAAGCGTGCAACTAGACGCGCAGCGATTATGATGAACGGGCTTATCTGGATCTGAAGTAAGCGTGGGGCACAGGCACCCGCACTAGGAACAATAATAAACAAAATAGCAATTTACCCGGATGGTCCCATGACGGGTTTCTGACTAGAGAAAGAAACACTGAAGTAAAAGTTCTTAGCCGGGCGAGTGATTTATTTTTGCAAAACAGCCGACATAACAACCGACACACGTCCTATGCACTGAGACCGTCGAGGTGGTGGTTGTTCATACCGGGGAAAACAGATTAGGAACGAGGGTGACGACGCACTATATTTTGCCATTGTTTCGTCATCGTCCCTGCAATGTTTTTCCGTTAACTGCTCCACTGTTAAAAATATTTTACGGGTAAATCCTCACTTTCTTAATGCCGTGCCTTTTCGTACCTCGGAATTCTGCTGACGGCACTTAGACTGAAACGCAGATTCCCACTTTACATTAGCCACTGCTTAATAGTTAAGGTATGAAACTGAACGGCTCCTTACGAAAATGCAACAAAACACCAAAGTCCTTGCCTACTCTGAACGAGATCCTGCAGCACTTACAGCAAACTACTCGAAATACTTTATGGGGTAGAGTCAGTTGTCCCGGCATCTCGTCCCGCAAGAATTATAGAAATCCGTTCACTATCAACGAGGATACGCCAGATGAGAAATAGCGCATATTCGTTCCATCTCAACTCGACTGCGGGTTAGGCCACGAAAGCTGCGCGCTCTCTACCAGAGAGAGGGGCGCCTCTCGCAGAATCTCTTCGGCGACCTTCTATATATAACCGCTTGGGGAGTTTTCTGTTCTCAGCAAAGTGGAGGGGTTCATCGCCGGTCGAGTGCAACAAAAGTAGGCCTTGATGCCTCCTCGCAAGCAAGCGCTCAGGCTGGTACGGCGTTTTTAAAGCAATTAACTTTTTACTGCAAAGCCGTATACGTCTAACTCCCCAGTTTTCTATCCGGTGTCATCGATTTACTCGGCGCCACTCCGGGGTTCCTCCTCGCCCCCGCTGACGCATCTTCCTGAACTATTTTCACCCCCGCCTCGAACGTTGCCCCTTTTTCAAGTGGCGCAGTCGCCAGCTAACGGTGGTAGTGCGGTTATCAGATGATTGCGGAAAAAAATAAGAAGCACGGATGGGCGTAAAAAATTCACTGAGAATTACCACACAGCCTGATAGGAAATTTGTGCGCAGCCGTGCTGCAGTCTTCTCGGTCACGGCGCATTCCTGCTGCGTCGCAAGATGTGTTCGCGTGATCAGCGAACCTACGGCGGCGTGCGCTACTCTGCTGGTACCTCGCAGTGCGCCGCCGCATGCGGCCAGCATGCTGCAAATCGTATTCGAACCTCCCGGGCAAATGTTACGTAGTGGTTCGTATTAGCCTCTGAAAAGGCAGCTGCGAGCGTGTGTTGCAATATCGTGTTTTGAACCTCCCGCGCAAACGTCGCATGGTTTTGGATTCGCAGAGGATGGAAACACGTATGGGGGAAAGTGTCTGGGGGAGGGCGCTCCTTGGTGGCGACGCAATGAGACATGTTTGAGGGATAGGCAGCGAGAGAGATGACGCCGTAGCCACTCGTGTCGTACTTTAATTCACACTTCGCTAGACGCTCCTCTCTGTTTTCTTTCTTTCGTCGCTGCTGCGTTCGCTCACTGGGTTGCGCGGACATAAAACGCCACTCCAGTAAGGCATAGGTAACGGTCTGCTTGGGGGCAGCCCTTTTAGGGGAAGCCCCTTCGCTTCCCCCTAACACGATCGAAACCCGCCGTCACCGTTTACGGTCAAGTTCGCTTCTCTAAGTAGCTGCGAATCCCTCCATTCAGAAGAGAAACTTCCCCAGCTGGAACGCCGGCATGAGCCCATATTTCGTTTTCAGCTTAGGAAGCCTTCCTAGCGATATTTTCGCCGGTGTCTTTCACGCCTTAGTATGCGCCATCACCGGTTGCTGGTTTATGCGTGTATGGTTGACGGGTAGAAAGAGGGGGGCGTGCAGGTGCAGCTAGGCTGCATTCCGCTAGCGATGAAATGCCGGTTGTGCTGGTTGAAGATGTAGATGTCGAAATTACATGGCCCAATGCGGTTAGTCGGCTGTCCAGCATATTCGAGTGGTTCGGGCGTGTGTTGATGTGCTACACAGACATCCTACACACACTAAGATGAATACAAGGGGGAAGGAAAACGAACAGCCACCTGTTTGTAAGCAAGAATGGAGCTCAAGGAATTTCAAGTTTTAAATCCTTTTGGGGACTGATGCATGCCGTTCTTTTGGAGCAAGAAGAGCAAGAATTGAAGCGTTGGCCTGAACACAAATGCGAATGGGCGCAAAAACAATGGTAAGCAGCTGGCGCCGCCGTTAACGCCTGAAGTTCAGCTCGTGGAGTAGCGGCGAATCCCTCCCGGATGAACAGCAACTTGCCCGCTTGGAACGCCGGCGTGAGCCAATATCACTTCTTCAGAGGGCTTTCAGGGGATATTTTCGACGGCGTCTGTCACTTCAAAGCACTCACACCTGACCGGTTGCCGGTTTATGCCTGCGCATGTTTGTAGTGGAGTATAGTGGGAGGAAGGAGGAGGGGCGTGCACGCGCAGCTATAGTTTTTATGTCCGTACTGAAGGATGGGATGTCCGTTGTGCTGGTACGAGGTTTAAACGCGGACGTTAAACGCCCCAACGGGACCTGTCTGGAGTCAGTGGTATAGCGGATTGGGTATGTGTGTTTGGCTATGTTTAGACTACCGACGCAAAAAGTGATCTATGTTCGTAAAAATGGCATGTCATGCATTTCAGTTGGCTGAGATGTGAAATGAGGTCATTCTTTCAAGGTATTACGACAGCTGCGGCAACAGTCTGAACCCGGCCTTACACAAACAGTAAGATGCTTACGACGCGGGAGGGCCACAGGCGGTTCAATGTTTATCTGCAAGAACAAAGCTTGATCCTTTTGGGGTTTTACACAGCTAATGGGCTAGGAAATATGCTCTATCGAAAACTACAATAAACGTGCTTTGTTTCGTCCACTCCTTGGACTGCGTAGAGCTTGGCAGGTAATCCTTCTTCACAGAGTGGGAAGGCACTAATTTTTTGTGAATTGGTCAGGTTGAAAGCAAAGTAACGAGTTCGTCACTAACGCCCGGCGCGCGCTCTAAACACCAAAGAAATGCCCAAACATTTGGTACATGTTCTATCATGAAAGAGCTTGGTGCATAGCGCCGACGATGGCGCATCGCCACAGAAAATGCCAAATCCTGACTAGCAACTGCCAATGGGAGATCCGCAGCAGTAATGACAGAATTACTGCGCTTCCAGTCGTGCGTAATGATGGAAATTGAAGAGTGCGGTTGGTTTTTCCGCGACGTTCACAGTGATTTCCGAGCTGTGCGATTCACCTGCACGCCTACTTTGGCTGGGTATTCCTGGCACTGTGATCTAAATGGAGCACAGGTTTATTTACACTGCTCAAAGTGTGTTGCAGTGTCGCTTTCGGTGTGGCAGTTAGTTCGTATGTTTTGGCAGGACCTGTTGTATAAAAGACCCTTCTATGAACACAACGCTTGTACGTCACATGAACCGACATATAAAAAAAAATTGCTGCAGTGTCCAAGGTGCACGAAAAGCGTATAATGTGTGACCTTTTCATCAGTTGGGCTTTGCTAAGGAAACGTTCGCATACTTCGAATGTTTCATTTCTTGTTCGCTATTACTCTAAGTCGTATACTGAGGTGAAGAAAGAAGTGGTCATGTTCCTATCTTTTCACAGTGCAGGGCGACTTGAAGCTTCTTTGCATGCATGATATCCTCCTTGTGTGCCCTTCAGTGACATTGTTTTTTTCAGCAACATCTAATTACTATCCTTCATTCACTAACATACTGCAGCTCACATACTGCACTTTTGTCATCAGATAATAAGGTCAGCTTCGGAATGCAGCTGCATTCAGAATGAACACATGCGTGCAAATGGTGTCCTGTACCGGCTTTGTTGCCTGACCAACGCGCGTTAGCAGTATTTTTTACAGGCTCATTGAAACCGTCATTGGGACGCTACGAAACAGTGCAGCAGATACAGAGGCAGGTGGTTTTGACGCGTCGCAAATTACTGACTGGTTGTGTGCCTTGGGGCGAGCAGTATGTCTGCGCCAAAGCTACAGCACCTATCACCATGCAAACACAAGAACGTTTTTTGTAATTCAGTCTGTTTGCTTCGCATAGCTCTGAAAAGGCTTGTACTTGAATGTTGAAACGAAAGTCCTCTTAATTATGGCTATCTCCTGCAGCCTTAGTTCCGTTTTATTTCTCTTTCTGCTAAGCGGAAGGCGCCGTCGTGGAGCTCTCCGCTATGCTAAGGTCCCAACAAGACGTAACTCTACTTCTTTGTCATGAATTCATCAAACTATTCCAATATTTGCCGTTGTTTTAGCAGACCTTTTTTTTCAGTCGGGATGCGAAGCATCGTCTTTGCATGGACATCACAATTAAATCAACCTGTTCATAGATTCCATAAATTGTGAGATGATGCCAACGAAATTTATTCTGCAAATACAATTTGTTTCAGTGCCATTTTCTCAATGATGTATATATAATTACAGTTTTTTACGAGTGTCGGTGTACAAATTTGATGCAACATGGCACTCAGCTTAAGAATCACAGAAGGAAACGTTATTTTCAGGAAAAAATTGCGCAGTTTGCACTAGTGGTGTGACGCAAGAAAAAAGCAGAGCTGACGGCCCCTCTCCCTTTGTTGGAGGCCGGGGTGTTCAAATTCAACAATAGGAATAGCCAAAACGAAATATAGCTGTGCGCGTAGAATGCTATGACAGCTGAATCAGATAGATGCCAATTTCAAAACTCCAGGGACCCAAGTTTGACTCCCACCAAGACAAGCGTTTTTAAAGCAAAGCTTACTCCTTTCGTCCAGCGTTTCGTGGAGGACGCGCAAGGTAATTTTTGACGGAAGACACCACCCCGGTGACAAACCCCTCGAAGCGCATCGTGTGATTCGCCCGGCCTCCTGTGGGCGCCTAGCGGGGCCCGACCAGCGGTTCGCCCCTTCCAGACGCCGACCACCGCCGCCAGATTCCCATGCATGCGGCGCTGGATCGTTTCGGGCAACGTGACTCGTCTCGCGCCCAGGGAAAAGGAAAGGTGCGTTCGCCATAAGTGAACGCCGCGTTCGCTCGGCCTCCTTCTGTAAGCGTTGCAAGGAACAGAACGGCTTTGAGACGTCGGCAATCCATCTCATCCAAAGGTTAACCAAGCGAAAGCAAGACTCAACCAGACTAAGCCATGCTTTTGCGTTGCATATCCAAGGTTAGCTGAGGTAAGCCGTAGCCTGTTTTCTTTCCAATTGGAGATTTTCTGTGCTGGTTGGAGAACTTACAGCCGAGTTAAGCAGCTCCTCTGTGAAAAGCAATGCCCTTGAACTCTGCAAAGAAGCGCGACCTGCGGAGCTAGGCGCAATTCAAAACGCGCACAAAAAAACGCGTCGTTTATTATTTGAAATAGAGTATGCTTACTGGTTATTCAAATGAATCAAACTCGGGTAGCGAGAAATTTATTTAAGCTGCCCATCAAGAGGCAGGCTGTATTTCTCCCACAGAAGCCCACGTGTTCACAGCTGAGCGCAATGCCTAATTAGTTAGAACTATACTGTTAGCTAGCCATTTATGGAAACTAGATGATGCTCGTCGTAATCCTACATTTGGCTTAACGGATACTTCTCGTAAATCTTGTTTCGTAATCCTTTGGATAAAGCGAGTGTAATAGTCGTTTTGTCTAACCTTAGTCCCTCTGAACGTGGTCGTTTGTTGTCGGTACCCAAGCATATAACATATATAACTTAACTTTGCACTAATTAGGGCATAGAAATCAAGCTCTTCATAATGATAGGTTTGTTGAAGTGACCAATTTCAGCTGAAGTATTTTTTTTTTCAGAATACGTAGTTTTGATTGAACGCTAAAGAATTCACGAGAAAGTTAGCTTGGTGCAAAATTCAGTTTTTGTCGACGCGACCTTTTTCTACCACACCCCGTCGACATACGCAGTTTTGGAGAGAATTCGACTATAACAGCTGTTCTGCATTAAGTGTTAACTTCCTAAGAATGGCATCGACCACGCTGGATAGGTGTTTACATGTCTTGGTATCACCTAAAGTAAACGTAGTTCAGCAGAACAGACTTTTTATATTCTAGTTAGAAAGCCTTGTGCATTTGAAATGTAGTCCCTTGCGAAATAACAAAACGTAGTGCTCTTTGTGTACAAAAAACTAATGAGACACTATCAATGCTTGCGTAAATCACTTTCTTCCTACACATAATTTCGGTTGCCTAATTTTGATGCATCCAAAACTTGACATTTTATCTCGTAAACAGAAAATCATAAACAAACATTTTGTGAGAATAAAGTCGGTTAATTTTCCCTGCAATAGTTTTTTAGTCATCTTACCCTTTGTCATTCCGCATATTGTTCTTACAAGAGCCAGGTAACATTTAGGCAGGCATACGAAGTTCTCATATTGCCGCAGTAGTTCATGGTGAGGTAAGAAGTGCACTAGGAGGGGGGGAGGCTGTGGACGTTGCCTCTGATTTTTGTTCCCTCAGAAGACATGGAGGAGCTTTTACAAAGAAACTTTCCTGTTAGAGACAGCCCTCTATGTGTCATTAGTTCTTTCAATGCCGCTTACTGTCGCTAAATAAAAAACGCAGTGCCGGAAGGTTAAACAAACGCATGCCGTGCACTCTGAACGCTCGATGTACATTACGCAATCGTTTTTTTTTTGAAGTTCTGTATACCAACATTAACGCCGCTGTATTGAAGCGAGCGAGGCGCCCCACGCATTTACTGAATTTCGTGTAAGTAATAATTTTGAGTGCCATCCAAAACAACAGCATAGATAATAAAGCAATCAAAACATAGTGCGCAGCTCTGGTTTCAAAACTCCCGCTTTCATAGTTTCGCCTTGGTATCACACACACGCGGTAAGAACATGCACCTGTTGTGTATGCACGGAAATTATACCGCAATTTATACTTATACATCACGCAGGAGAGGCGTTAGTCACTCAAGGAAAGTTTACTAAAACAAAGTGAAACTTATCTAACCATGGCTACTAGCCACGTTCTTCATCGGAGGCTTCAATCTTATTGCAATTTTTTGCCTGCAATAAAGCTGACTTGAAAGGTCCCATAAACAATGAAGCTTGCCTGACGGATATCGGTAATGTTAAAAGTGATATTTCTTGAGCACAGGGCAGTTTCTGAAAATCGCGGACCATATGTTTGCTTTAAGAGCTGAGGGGAGAAATTATTACCACTAAAATTTCGCTGACCGCCGGAATCTGAGTATTCTTGGAGAAGCAAGGCCGCAACCCGGCAATTTGTTATAAGGCCGTCTTATGAGTAGGGCCTGTCTGTCGTACTAAAACCAGCGAAGATTGCGTTAGTGTTAAGAACGCGAGGAAACTAAGCTTATCGGCTGATATAGATATTTATTTTTCCGCTTCTTTTCATTCTTTTTTCTTTCGCCAAACAAACAGAAAGGCTTGTAAAAAAATATTATTGAGGGCTCACAAAAAGCTCTGCGCTATAATCGTGGTTTATCGGTTCGCTGATCTCCGGCCTACATTGAAAACGAAAGTGTCGAATATTTTCGGAATGCCCTGGAAACGTTTCTGCTCAAGATAAAAAACAATATAAAAAAATTATACTGTGCCGGCTGCATCAGTTAACGCGACCTCTAACACGCAGACTTCAAAGAGTGCCGACCTGTTGTTACGTTCAGATTTCTGTTTTACCGTCACCGCAGAAAGCATTTAACACAAGAAAGCTTGTGATTTCCTACGCTGAGCCGCGTTTGAATAGGTTAAAATTTTCCTACCTGTACCGTATTTACTCGCGTAATGATCGCCCATTTTTTCAAAAAAAATTATGCCAATTCAGGGGTGCGTTCATTACGCGGGATAAATTTTTCCGAAAACCAATTGTTAGGACAAAAAACGCTAGCAAGTTGCGGGTCAAAATTTTTAAATAATGCCTCATGAACATAAGGAAAAATAGTAAATAAAATATAATAAAATCTTCGCGCACCATCCCCAGCCGCTTTGAAGGTGACGAAAAACGCAGTGTTTTCATGAATTACGGAACGCGCTGGAACGAGTTTGCCGCGAAGTGACAACAGGTCGACCAATAACTGCCGGCCGCGGTCACAGTGCGGGATGTCAAAAGAGAGATGGCTGCGGACGCAGAAGGCTGAACGCTTTTTTTCTTTTGTACTTGTGAGGATATTATGTGCCTTTAGTGAGAGTTTGTTTCTTCATCAATATTGAAGGCATGCTTGCCGATATCGCGAATATCGGAAAGTGTGCGGCGGTAACGTAGCCATGTCCGCTTTGAAAGGGAAGGTAACAGAGGTAAGCACGACCATCATCAGCTAGATTTGGCACCGATACGACATATTTCTGTGCCAAGTTCGAGGTGCGTTCATTGCGCGGGAAATTAGAAAAAATCTAATTGTGAAGACAAACTTCAGGGGTGCGATCATTAAGCGAGTGCGATCATTATGCGAGTAAATACGGTATTTGCAACCCCCAGTACGCCTAAATTTGTGCGTTATCTTTTTAAGCAAATTATTCTTTTTGGTGGTCTCCTGAAGCATATTAGTTTAGCATGGTGCTGAATATTTATAGTCTATATAAAGTTATTTTTGCAAGCAGGTATAAAAACAAGCCTGTCAAGGAAATCATGTCACTCATTGAATGATGTCAAAACAGTGAGAACTTTGTTTACCATCTTTTTACAATATATCGCGACGATGGCACGCGCAATTACTCCTTGTAGCATCTGCAGCATCCCGAAGCTTTTAAGTGCACGAGTTAGGCTAGGCAGAAAACTGCGAATTTGGATTCAGTGTACTGAAACCACGCACCACAGACGCTGCTGAAACTTCACAATAAAAAATTTAGGCTGAATCTCTTTTAAAAATTGCTAAGCCAAAAACAACGCTTTTAAATACTTCATGCTTAAACAGTTTATTTTTCTTTTGTATCACAATGTTGTTATTAAAATATATATATCACTCTGCTATAAAAATATATCCCCTGCCTTCGGTTGAGCTTTTATTGTAAAGTAACAACGTTAAACAATAAAAGAGAACCAAGGTTGCTTTGTCCAAAACGTGAGTACCCACTTTTGTAAGTGCCAAGCTGAGATAAATAAAAACAGCCTAATTTGGGCAAGTTTATTCGAAGTATAAAAAGGTGAACGAGCAGAAAAGATATACGAAAAAAGTAGAAACGTACGAGGCAGACTTGATGCCTTGTCTCTCATGCGCGTTTCTTTATATGTGCGTAATTTTCACGACTGTACTTTTTGTAAATTTGGAAATATTTTATTGCACCGCATCACCAACAGCAGGGTTAAGGTTATCTCCAGAAAGGAAGGCCAAATTTCGATAGAAACTTTTGCGCAATATTTTGCATGCATCAATTCAGGCCGCCAGCACGACAGAGGTATCTCTTTGGAACACACCTTAGATTTGGCACGAGTATGACTGAGCGCGAAGAACTAATAAAAGTGGCTTTTTTGTTCAGAGTCACATAACAAATCAGGACATACACTTTTCAACCACTAACACCACGAGCACAAAACCCATCTAAATTCCGTATGCGAAATTTTTCACCTGCACCATAGGGTGTGCAGACACCATGTTTCTCGTAAACTCGAAGCATAGATAAACTGCTGAAATTCTTCAATAAATCATCTTATGCCACATTTTTTTTAGATCTCCGGCCTACGTTCTTTTCTGGAACGAAGCCCTAAGGAGTTAATTTCAAAATAATGTATCTAATGAATCCAGAACTGAAGAACAAAATAATATGTGCTCAGTGAGTAACGCCGCAGAGCTGATGCTTTCAAAACTGCGGTATACTCAGTGGCAAGATTAGGTGTGGGTGACTGTTACCGCTGCCGTTTAGAAATAAAATCAAACCTATGTCTTAAATCTTAAATCCAAGCTTTTGTTTCTATGCTAGGTGTTTCCCTTCTCTATCAACGTCACAGGGCCACTAAGAATGTCGATGGTTACAAATCTGGAAAGCAACCGAGTGGCACTTGAACGGGCCTCGGTAGAACATTTATAAAACCAGCCTGTTTCTCGAGAGGTAAGCAGAGAATCGGTCGGAAGTGGTGTCACACCATTCCGCAGTGGCTCCGATCTATATGACACTACATCCGAAACCGAGCATCACTCCATTCTGCCCGTATTGATTCGAGCTCCTTCCGGCATGAATAAGAACTACTCGAACGGTGTCGAGTGTACCTGCTTAAGCAGAAATTATTAGCAGGGCAATAAATCACTTTAAATCGCCTGGTAACGCCATGCTGAAGTTTCTGCAAAGAACTATTGAAGGCAAATGAGCGCCGTCTGTATTACTTATTTTAGTTATTCTAGGTCCTACAGCGCCCACTTTCGGTGATTACAGTAAAGGGAAAACAAACGCATAAAACTTGATGCAGGATATGCATACCGGAAACAACGCGCGTATGGCGTCAGCTCATACAGTGAGTACAGATTCCTCCAACACGCGGATAATATAATATAACAAGAAAAACACAGATACAGAAACGCAAACATACATTAACATCTTTCATTTCAACATAAAATCGCGATAAAGCATCCCAAAATGAGTCTGGTGGTGTTTGTACTTTTGTCCAAGTAATGGGAATATTTGCCAAATACAACAACAGGGATAAACTGGCCACTGGGGTGTCCGCTTTTGACGCTGCGCATTATTATTTTCTTTAATATATGTGCTATAGACATTAATTCGCTATGCTATCTGCCTCACGAAGATGTACAACACAGAAGTTCTGAGAGTGCCTAATAGAGGTGGTAAGAGTTAAGGCAAATATGAGGCTGTGTGAGTAATGGTTTAATAAGAAAACATAATTGGTAGCGTTTGAAAATATCTACGCGATAACAACACTGGATCACATTCGACAAGTGACAATGAAACATGAAAGGAAAATGAAACATAAGCGCTGACTGAAAGCCACCGGATTTTGACTTATATACAACAGTTGGCTCTAAAGTGGCACAGTGGGTTGCTTAAAAGGCAAGGCGCGCCGTGAAGTCACCATTTCTGTTAGCCGCTAAGGTTATTTAGCTTCAACTAATTTGGCCTCGGGGGAATTTACATCTGCCAAAGAATTAGGATGGTCTAGCTTCAGGATACATTATCAATTTCAGCACCTTCAGAACGTGGAACAAGCATTATAAATACAAGAAAGTTGTGCAGTGCATCTATGAACGCTGCGCTAATTCGGGCTTGGCGCGCCGAATTGACAGGTGAGTATGAGGCGCTCCGCTTTCGACACTCACGTACGAAAGTCTACTAGACGCTACCTTTATTATGCACCAAATCTGCACACTTAGGCGTATTTCTTTTTAGCCTTTATCACTGAACAACAACCGCTGCTGTCGAGTTCAATTTTGGACATGGTGGCGAGCAAAAGAGCTCGTTAACCACAAAACAACCGCGCTAGGCGGGGCGGTTCATGGTCCGCTGCACCATGACTTTACGGCACGTCTAGGATGGCTAGTCTGACTTGTACAATGAGCGACTTGATTCTAATGTAACACTCTTGGAAGTAACAAGAAACCTGAAACTGAACTAAAGGCGCTCTTTATTTAAATATGATTTCGGCGTTTCGTAGACCGGCTCCCGACGAAGCTAGACACTGCGCTTATGTTGCAATGAACACAATGTGCAGTACAGGCTAGAAACGGCTCATTGTCCTTGCATGATCGGTTTGCGGTGGACGCTACTGACAACATGGTTTCTGTGGGATGGAGTCTTCGAAAGTTTAAGTGTCCAGTGAGCGCTGATCCAGTTCCAGTAGCCAAATGATGTCAAAGAGTACAGATTCTTCGCATAATGAAAATGCCTTTGTGACAGATGAGTGTCGAAGACAGCAGTGCTAAATTGAAGACTGCGTAGCATGACCTGTCTTCGCATTTCGGCGTATGTGTCCGTACTGCAGCGCCCATATTTTTTCTAAATTATTTTGAAAAAAAAGAACAGAATTTTCCTTACGATGATAAAAACGATGCTCTACAAATTAACAAGGGCTAAGGATAACTCTTCATTCCCATCCCCTTGAAAAAAAGAAAATTAAAATCACAAATTTAATCTCAGATTTATATACCGATGTTCGCTTATATTGCAAAGGAAGTGTCAGTCATGTTTTATATAATTAGCCATGACTGAAATCACAAACAGGTAAATATACACGACCACTCCAGAAAAATCACGTGGGTCGTCTAGGGTGCATGAACATGTCAAAGTGTTCTAAATCTTTGCACAGAACGATATAGGAAATCAGCCATGAACCTATTGAATATATATCTAGAAGCTTTGGAAGCTCGTCTTGGGTCATTTGCACAGTACTGATTTCGATATACTGCCCTAAATAAGCAAGCTGCTGTGCACCAACACGTCCAGTATATATGCGAAAGCGATTAGCCGAGAGCAGTTGCGCTGCTGAGCACGAGGGGGCGGACTCGATTCTCGGCCGTGGTGGCCGCTTTTCTGATAGAGGCGAAAAGCAAAAACACCCGTGTTTAGGAGATTTCGGTGCAGGTTAAATATGCCCACGTGGTTAAAATTAATCCGGAGCCTGCGTTGCGTCGGCGCGTTAAACTCTACAATCAATCACTCGATTACCCGAGGACGAATCAAGTGATGGGAGGCCTTCGTTCATGGTAGCTTGATTGCTTATTTATTTCTTGCCATTTACGTTGGGACGCATGATTTATTTTCGCTTTTTACGCACTTGAAGGTCCTCTCGGAAAAGGTAGGGCGCCCGTTTGTTGACGCATTTGCAACTAAAATATTTTTCTCTTATGAAATATCCGAAGGTAATTATTGCACGCCTTCACAGCAGGGTATCACCTAGACAATTTGGCAACCAAGGAAAATTACTTTGCGACGTAAAGTACGTTTAAAACTGTACTGTGTTCTCTCACAAATTATTTTAGGAGAAATAGCAAGTAAATATAGGAGCTACTGCAAATTTTGGAACTGAAAGCTGGGGCCACCGTACCTAAAGCCCGTACACAGGTCATTGGCACACTATAAAATTAACATAGCAACTAACAATGACGTTTTCACGCGTTAATTACAAGTAATTGAGATGCCCAATGGTGTAAAGTACTTTTCAATGTGTGCGAAGTCTACAAAACCAGTTCAAAGACCGAAGGATTTCCGTGTAACCAAGAACGTTGGTGGCCAACATAGTTCTGTCGGTGTGTGAGCCCTATAAATCAAAGTCATAAACGGAAATAATACTTGGTGATCAGAAAGAATCAACGTTAGACAACACCCAGGCGCGTTGAGGTGTAGCGCTGCAGGCGAAGCGTTCGAAGCGCGTGGTCAGCTGCCATGCATGCAAAGCGGCGCTTCCCAATCAAGCAGTACCCCTCGGTCTTGGAGTTGGTGCCAGTCTGGAGGTAGCATATAAGAATTGCTAGATTAAATATAAGGTTTCTAAAGACTGTTTCAAAGACGTGCCGAAATCAGCGATCTGGAGCCGACAAGTTCCGTTACTCATCTGTGATGCCAGAGTTCAAGCAAAGCCACACGTGCCTTTCGGCACGTGCATTTGATTCAGACTTCACAGCTGAATGAACGGAGGAAGTTGGGAAAGCGAGGAACAGGGTCACCAAACTGTCGTCACTTTGCTTCCCGTCTGAGTGCTATGAATACGCGAACCGCTTAGAGAGGTTCTCATTCTGGCGAAAGTGTCCAGCGATGTACTGCCACATGGCAACCAATAAACTGCGACAGCCTCTGCATCTCAAATTTGCGAAATATACCTATTATTGGCATCGCTGCTTGCTCGGGGGTTATATATCACCGCAGTGATGTACTACTAAGTGGAACTCGAGATCCACAAACTTCGTTTTGGGTATTTTATGTTATGTTACGAAATACACGCGAGTATTTGTTGTATAAAGCTTCGCCGGAAGGCTGCTTGCTCGTCAGTTGCGTACCTAAGCTTATACCACGTGCCCACTTTGTGCTTGAAATGGCAACAACCTCAACGTATCTGAGGTTTGGGGCAGAAGGATGCTAGGATGATGGAGAATTGTACATAGCACTGCCACCAAATCAGTGACAACGACAGAGTAAGGTCGTCGCTCTTAGCGTCCGTCTGTCTTGCATTGGCGAGAGGAAGTCTCCACCGGCGTAGAAGAAACGGATGCACGTCTGTCATTCAGATCGTATTGGAGAGCTGGTGGGGCGTCCTTCTGCAGTCCGGAACAAGTCGAAGCCGTGGGACTGCAAGGCGCAAAGTGCTCTTGGGAAATCATGCAGCTAACAGCTGCGTGGCACGCGTAACGACAAGGCCAAAGTTAAGCCTGCGACACTTTCGGTATGGGTATGGGTTCCTTGTCTTTTTCGTGTCTGTTTTGATCTCTTCAGGTTATGCCAAAAAGAGAAAACGTAGTGGACAGTGCGCCTACGTGGTTCGGCGTAATGTACAGGACCGGAAAAAGTAGGGCCGGCCAAACAGGGCATGGGACCAGCGACCAAATTGTATCGCGGCTCAGTCTAGGAAGGCCGAAGAGAAACGATGAAAGATGTTCTAGCTGTGTGGACACACTGCATCCGACTCCTATCTGATGCGATTACTTGCCAGTCTGCGTGGGTCTCTGATCAGGTGGGACAGTTTTGAACGGGCAGCGTTGCGACACAAAATGGTGCTTCATACTTCACCACTCGTAGTCGCTAGTACCGACCAAATCCGTGGCTGTTTATTGTGCGTGCTATGCACTTTAAAACGCGCCTTCTCTAAAGCGCCCCGTAGATGTCTTACTTTCAGATGGCGTAATATTACTTGCTTACGAAGAAAAATTATCTCGGGCGTAAGTGTTTTGTATTTACCTTTCGTCCAAACACTTATGATCTAAGTGACACTCGTTACTTGGAATCAAGTTACCTCACCCAAAATAAATTAAGCTTCAGACTAGTGAATTGTTTTTTGAAATAGAAAAATCGTTCTAGAGATTTACCACCAAATTTCCTGCCTATTTTTGTCAGGGATATTTTGTTGTAGATTTATTGTCGCGAAGGCAAACACAGAACACCTGATATGCTCAAAATTCTATTCTTGCCGTTAGCACAAATTGTACGGGAGCACACTAACAACCTTTCATATGTAATCACACTGCTGACCAAGAATCTGATACCATAGCACAAAGGCTTTTTCAGCTCCGAAGAGCCCGCGTTCAAAGGCATAAGCTACGAATCCAAATAAGTGGTCTTCCTTCATCCATTCGAACAAGAGTGTAAGCATTCATACTGCTATTACCCTTCGCTCTATGTATAATCTTTCCTTTATGGACAGGGTAGCTGTTAAATATTTCAAACGCCATCGAGAAACTGCTTTATACCGCCGGTAAACATCTGTTTAGAAACAATGGGCAAAGTTCATAGTACAAAATATTTAAAATGTTTTTCCTCGTAAGCAGTGTGTTTTGTGGCGCTTTTTAGCAGCCTTATTTTCACCGCAGTTCTTTAACTTTGCAAAGGGGTGTTTTGAATTGTAATGTGCAGCTAATACTCTACAAATAAAGCTACTTTAAATAACAAGTTACCTTTCTTTTTTGTGTGCTTAATACGCTTCTCGTATACATTTTACTTTTGGGTACATATTACTCCATCGTGTTGTTTTTAAGTGGTCATAAAGACATTAAACAACCTTACTCCATTTCGGAGAACTGGCCAGTCGGCAGATCCCTCAGCTCTACGTCAGCCACAAGTTAAGGTATTTTAGCTAAATAAACCACGGAAATATTTAAAAAAAATTACACCATTTCTCTGAAGGGAACTATGTGGTGATGCAAAGCTTGAGGGTTCCGTTTATGTTTCACACCGGAACAGAACCGGCACAGGCGGTGTCTCGGAGCAGACTGAACGCGGCGCAGCGCGAGCACCTGCTTTTATACAGCTGGAGGAGATGAG
Source organism: Haemaphysalis longicornis (assembly GCA_013339765.2). Lineage (NCBI taxonomy): Eukaryota > Metazoa > Arthropoda > Arachnida > Ixodida > Ixodidae > Haemaphysalis > Haemaphysalis longicornis. The sequence goes on along the minus strand of CM023458.1, from coordinate 104,616,241 downwards.
AATGGAGGAGAGACGCGCATGCGCAGTGAGTGTATGGACGGCACAACAACAAGGGGGGACATAGCCCCGACCATGAGATAGCTCCTGGAGCGAGTGTCGCCGGTGTCTTCCTGGGTTGGCACGAGACGAGCACGCTTCCCCTTTAAGGGCTCCTGGAGGGACAGTGTTGGCGGTGTCTTCCTGAGCCGGCACGAGACCAGCCGGGCGGCCAAGAGGAGAGCGGCGTTATAACAGCTGGTTAGGGCTCCTGGAGCGACAGTGTTGCCGGTGTCTTCCTGAGCCGGCACGAGACGAGCCGAGCGGCGAGGAGGAGGGCGGAGTTATCACAGTTGGCATGGAGAGGGGGACGACGAGAAGAGGTGCGGATGCTGGACGCCGACGGACGATGGAGGATCGATTAAGAGATGCTTTGCATCTACAATATCACTTTTTGCTACACCACGTCGGCAGTGATGTAGTAGCAGCAGAGTGACGCAACAGTGAGAAAAACTAAGAATAATTATGGATGTGTTAACGGCCCGCTAGCGGTCTAGTGGTACGCTCAAACGGAATTGAGAAGCCCCGCTAAAAAAGCCGAGCCAGGTTTGTTTGTGGTGGCTTTGACCGGCGGTCAGAAACCGCGCAAAAAAGATTGTGTGACGTTGTTGGTGGCCACTGCTTCAGTCTTTTTATCTGATATATAGAATATTTGAAATTCCTGTGAAATATAAGACAATCCTTATTGCAACAAAACAATTCTTTTATGAGCTACAATCGAAGTTTGTCTTCATGACCGTTATTAAAATGACATTTATTGACTAAGCTTAGCTTTTTTGGCGTAATTATTAGGGATACCGTTATCCTGCACTGCGAAAATTCGGGCCCCTGCATTAGAAGCACAGTCTCGGCCAGATGTCTTATCTTTACCTCATCCCGATCCACTGTAGTGCAGGACAGCCAACACTGCCCCGTTGCGCATCGTTTGCACGCTCAATCACGGCTCGCTCACTGCATTCTTATTGGCTTTCCACAACGCCAAGCGTAGTCCTTCTAATAGGCTTTTACGCCTCTGATGACGACACATGCACTACGCTCCCCGAAAACCAACTGCAGAGGATGTTATTTCTCAGCGGGAAGTCTTGAGAGCTCTTCACTATTTAGAAGGGAAAGTGGGATACATATTATCATCATATAAATCCTCGTTGATATAATTATATCCAACAGTATAAGCACCCAAGTTATCCAAGTTGGCGGCAGGGGCAATAACAGATTGTTACTTTTAACGAGCAGAAAACAAAAACTACCATAGTTTCTTTACTTCATTTAGTGAGTATGTCTCATAGACGAATGCTAAACGTGGCACTGTTAAGAGACGACTTCCGTAAGGGTAAACAGTAGCTACATTTCACTTCATTCTTTGTTATAAAGCGTTCACGTCACGCTGTTGCCCCGCACGGGGCACCTTGAGTAATCTTGGTGACAGTATTGGTGACACCGTGCACCCCGAGCCCCCATACTCACGCTGTAACCGACCGTGGTAATGAGTTTTAAGGTGAAGGGTAGAAACCTCAAACGGTGGCTGTCGGAGCCCAGGTCAAGCTCCGGCGGATGGGTTCCCTGTCTGTTTACCAGGCAGGGAGCTCCGGGACCTCTCTCGGTAGCAGGGTTACCCGAGCGAAGAACGTACCCCCATCTCGTGATTTTAAACCATACAATATGCTATTTTCAACCCCCCCAAAAAAACGTGATCGGGCCCTGAAAAGGGGCCGCACCGAAGCTTCTTTTCCTCTTTTCTCATTGATCTCGCTCCCAAAGCCCGATAACTACCCTCGTTTTTTGATCATTGAATCTGTGGACAAATCGAAGCCGGTTACCTCTCCATCTGTATTTCTTGTTTCAAAATTCCTTGAAGGTATGATCGGCAAAACATACGACGCCAAAAAGATCATAACTGGTGAAGTGCTCGCTGAAGTTAAAACTCAGTAGCAATCCAGAATCCTCCTCAAACAGACCCGTATGGCAGATCTGGAGATTAGGTTCATACCCCACCGCAGCCTCAACAGCTCTCACAGTGTGATACCGAAGGCAGATCTGATTTCCGAAACCGATGCCGACCTTTTGGAACGCTTAAGGGATCGGGGCATCACGGCTGTTAAGCGCAAATCTATACGCCGCGATGACAAACTGATAGCAACTAAACACATTATCCTGAAAATCGATCGATCTACTTCCAGAATCTATAAATCAGGTGATATACATTGTTCTGCCCGACCGTACATCCCAACCCCACGGCGCTGCTTCATATCCCAACGGTTCGGGCGTGGCACAAACTCTAGCCGTGGCTGACTTACCTGCCCTAAGTGCGGCCAGCATGACCATCCTTCAGAAAACTGCGAAACCGAAACATTCACCTGTGCCAACTGCCAGGGACGCCATCCAACGTGCTCGCAAAAATGTGGTACGTTTAAGTTGAGAAGCAGATAATCAATGTTAAGATTACAGAGAATATCACCAACCCAGACGCGCGGAAGAGGTTCGCCTCGTTCCCCTTGGGGAGGTACGCCGCCGCAGCTCGCCGGGGGACGGAGTGGCGTCTGGTTTCGGTGGGGACCCAGTACCAAGAGTCGGACTTGGTCACACCCCCACCCCCCACCCTGGGTTGCCTAAGGCAGCCCAACCTGCCGTCGGCACCGCTCGCTGAGCCAGCAGCGGCTGTGGTGGCAAAAGCCACCGTCGGGACCGATGCCCCTCGGGCCCTTGCTTCCCACCCTCCCTGCTTGCACTGGAGCACGCGGAGGAGATGGACACCGGGGTTCACGCATCGTCTCCCACCTCTGCCGCACCGGCCGTGCCACCTGTGGTGCTCCCGACAACTTCAGCGGTAGCGTCTCAGAAAACGAAAGGCACCCGAACGGGTGCCAAGTCCGAAGGGGCCTGGTGCATTAGGCACCCCGAGGACATACGAGGATGAGATGGTACGTGGGATCGTTCCTATTTGCGTCGCAGCGAAAGGAACGGGTCCCTGCATCAAAACCTGTAGAGAGGCCAAAAAAGCCCCTTCCGAGAGTCCAAGCCCCGAAAGACGAATGCATAAATTACACACTCCAGCAGCTCCGAACTCTTCATAATGGGAAGAAAAACATAATCCAATGGAACTGCAGAGGCCCTCTTAAAAATCTTTACGATGTATACTAAATACTGCGTGCTACTCAGCCAAGGAAACACATTTGAATTCCAACCACACAAATTTCTTGAATAGTTACATGGTATTCAGAAAGTACAGGGATGACTGCACACACTTTTCTGGTGGTGGGGCCATAATCGCCTGGAAATCCTTAGCATGCCACCCTGTCACTTTGAAGACTGTCCTTAAGGCAGTACAAATCCTCACAATAATATTTAATTGGTTGATAACGGTATGCTCCATCTACATCTCTCCTGATCTTGCACTTTTGAGCACAACCTCGAGGCGCTGGTTGACCAGCTGCCCGAACCATTCATTCTGATAGGCGACCTTAATGCACACAATTCTCTTTCGGGATCTTCTCGGACGGATGGCCGAGGTCGCCTGATAGAGAAGTTTTTTACATCCTCTGGAGCATGCCTTTTCAAAAAGAAACAGCCTACATACCATAACATAGGACACAATACATACTCAAATCTTGACTCTCTTTACATGTCTTGAGTGGTGTGTGGGCACGGACCCATAAGGCAGTGACCACTTTCCCACTTCACTAACATATATAGGTAAAGGCCCAAGCAGTTCATCTTCCTATAATCGGTTCAATGGAACACACTTGGAACACAATGGAACACATTAACTGGAACACATTTACAGAGAATTCGAAACTACACCACAAATCTATAGGACACCTACACGTTAAAGAATCTACCAAACTCCTCACGGCGCCGCTGAAAAGTCCATTCCCCACGCCTCTGGTGCCCAGCGCCACCAGAGGAGGGATTTGTGGAATGAGGACTTTAGGCGAGCGCGAGAGGCCCAGAAAAAGGGGTGGGGTATCCTCCGTCGGTACCCCATGTCGGGTAACCTCCTTTTGTTCAAACGGGCCAAGGCGTTCGGAAAACGTTGGCGCTGTGAGGCAAAACGAGAGATTTGGCACACCTTCTTGATATCCATTAATTCATGCACGGAGACACAGAAAGTCTGCACACATATACGTAAGCTCAAAGTACAACACACACAGCCTGCCTCTGGTTAGCACAACAGGGGACACACTCGAAGACCAGGCTAACACACTTGCACAATACTTCGAACACGTGTCCAGTTCAGCACACTACACAAAACACTTTCATGAGACACAAAACATCTGCGAAAAAGAAGTCCCTGCGTTTGATAGCAACAAGTCGCACACTTCCTACAATTCTCCTTTTTCAATTCATGAGCTGACGGCAGCCCTGACCACATGTACGTCTTCTAGCTCTTGGTGCAGACAAAATCACATACACTATGATAGAACACTGACACTCGGGACACCCTTTAAACCTTCGTACATTTATATACTAAAATATGGCTTGCCGAGCATATTCCACCCTCTGGAGGGAGGCAATAGTAGTGGTTTTCCTGAAAGAAGGGAGGACCCTTCCTGTCCTGCCAGTTACCGGCCCATTGCTTTGACAAGCTGCCTGTGCAAGCTCCTCCAGTAGATGATAAACAGGAGGTTCGTGTATTTTCTTGAGTATAATGGTCTTCTCGACACCTGCCAGGAAGGCTTCAGGGCAGGGCGATCCACTAAATATCAATAAGTCACGCTCGAGTCTTATATAAAGGATGCGTTTTTTCATAAACAATTTTGCGCAATGGTGTTTTTTTACCTTGAAAAGGCCTATGACACCACCTGGCGCTACGGGATCCTCAGTGACCTGAAGTCATTTGGGGTCTTAGTCAACATGATGATCACTCTTGCTAGTTATTTGTCTGAAAGAACCATTCGTGTGAGAGTTGGTATCGCACTCTGAAGGTTTCATGTGCAAGAAAACGGCGTTGCCGCAAGTTGGAGTTCTAAGCTGCACGCATTTCATACTTAATATGAACTCTCTTGGAAGGCATTGCCACGTACAATTTCTTATTCAATTGTATGTGAACGACGTCCAGATATATTTATAAATCATGCAATATGTCTATCTGTGAGCGTCAAGTCCAGCTCTGTAGTCAAAAAACGTGCCAGCTCGGAAGACAATTACGGTTTTAAACTTAACCCAGAAAAAAGCACTTGTGTTGTCTTTTCCACGAAGCGTGGGATCCATGCGGACCCAGACATTACCCTAATAGCGTTTCGATTCCTGTGAGGAAGGAACAAAAGTTTTTAGGTGTGGTGTTGGATGAGAAAACTTACGGTCATTCCCTCACATCAAACTGAAACATAAATGTCTAAAGGCTATCCAACATTCTTAAAATCTTATTACACCAGTCCTAAGGAACGAACAAGCAACTCCTCTTACGTATTTTTACCAGCATAGTGGGGTCTCGATTACACTATGGAAGTGTCGTTTACGGGTCTGCAAAAAAATCGGCAATACAAATGCTCGACCCAGTGCTGCATCTGGAGCTTCACCTTGCGTGTGGTGGGTTTCGCACTAGCGCAGTCCAGAGCCTCTACGCCGGGTGTGATAGATGGTCCATATAACACCAGAGGATTTGCATGGACTTGTTGTATGCCTCAAAAATCATGGCCTTGACTAACCACCCTTTTAATTCCATCACTTATATTACATGTTCAACATTTTTTTTAAATTGTCCTTTCATCTCTCTGCCTTTTTCACTAACGGTAAGAGAGGAAGCCTCTGAGCTCAAGGTCCCCTTTTTAGACATTCACAAGACTCCCATCACAGATTTTATACCAACATAGAATCTGCGCCTGGGTTCCTGTGACCTCTCTTTTACGTCAGCTTGATAAGAACAGTTCACAGGAATTGCTATTCTGCAGCATATTCTTGTTTTTGCATAATAAATACCGATGTGCAGAATTTTATAGTGATGCGTCAAAGACTGTTGCTGCTGTGCCTTTTGATGTGCATGGACAGAACTTTCGTGTCTCTCAAACGATTATTGTACAGAACAGCATTTTTACGACTGAAGCGAACGGCATCCTAATGGTTTTAGATCACGTTGTCCAAGCACAGAATTTCAATGTCAATCGCATACACAGACTCCCTCAGCGTTGTACGTTGGGCTGTCCTCTAACAAACGGCCTGAAAACTATGTACTTAATCGTATTTTTAAGGGTATTCTATCCTAATGCACAGCAAACCTTGATATAACTATATGCCGGGTTCACAGGCCACTCTGGGATCGTCGTTAATCGAGGTTGCTGATGAAATGGCATTCGGTGCTGTACTACAAGGCGCAGTTGATATAAAAACAGTACTGTACACTGACATGAAGCCATAATTAGGCAACAACTTCGTAAAACATGGCAAGGAAACTGGAGTGAAGAGATAGACAGCAAGGTACACGTAATTAAACCACACTTGAGACCATACACCACCGACACACGCAACAGTTACACAGAATGTCGCTTTGGCTAGGCAACAGATAGGGCACACACATGCAACTCACTCGTATCTGCTCACGGCATCTTCAAGACCCATGTGCAGCAGTTATCGAGATGCCCTATCCATAGTCCCATATACTCAATCAATGCAAGGCACTGGACAAAACACGGCCCAAACACTTTCCCCAACTCTACAGGCAATACGTTCCGCTCCACCTATCGGTGTTTTTTGGGTTACGATGCCATGGGTCCTGTCAAAGGCGTTTTTAAGTATTTGTAAGATATAAAGTTTTTATACCTCATTTCCTATCATGTGTAATCAAATCTGGCCCTATACGCCAGCCATCACCATTATCTTTGATTTTACAATGCCCGGTTTACACGTACTTATGCCTAGCTTGTTGGTGGTAATTACTTCTCTTCAACCATTAAATACCTTCTCTGACACTCTTGCCCTCGTTGGCCTTGCGCTATTAAACACCAACCATCATCATCACCATCTTTTCTCTTCTCCTCACCACCCTAACTCCATCCCATCCCCCAACCCTGACCACCTCAGCACCAGAGCGACAGCAAGGCCTTATGCAACGAGCTCTGGATGCAGCTCGGACTCGCGGCCTGCTGGACTTGGGGGAGGCTGAGCACATCGTGGTGTGCACAATAGAAGTTTGTTCTTTCTCTGTCTTGTCATATCACAAGTAATCATCCTGGCCCTATACACCAGTCATGTCCATTGTCTTTTGTTTTGCGTCACTTTTAGTTCTACTCAGAGGTTTTAGTTTTTACGGCCTCATCAACCATAACAAACTTCTTCTGTGGCGCTCTTTTCCCTTGTTAGCCTTCCGCCATTAAACCCGAACCATCATCGTCATCACGTCACGCTGTTGGCAGGCTTTAGCCTCACTAACAGCTGGCAAAAGTTTTCTCTGGGTATTTCGCTATCCGTCCATATTTGTAGGAAAGCCTAACGTCATCGTTTGGTTTAACCCCGAGCGCTACCATTTTAAATCAGCAAGTAAAATTTTTAACCAGTACTAAGGGACCGCATTGCCCAGTTCTAATACCATATCTGCCGACATCAAAGTGAACGATAATATTTTCGTTAAGTGACAGCCTTTCATTAGCAGTGATATATTTCATAAAGAGATAGCTGAAACTGAAGTCTACAAACATTTCGCGTTGGTTTATTTCGGTTGCCCGATTAAGAATAATTACTATAACATCATATGCGCAATGACGAAATTTAGTTACCCGTAAGGGGTCAAGCCCGAGAGACCCATCAATGCTAGGTGCCCGATCGTTGATAGTTGTCTCCCGAATAGTTTATTTATTGCGGTGACAAACTCCGGAGATGAGGAAGGAGAGGTTGCGGCAGAAGAAACAGGAGGGTGAATCTAACGATTTAAGGAAACGCCCGATCGATGAGGAAGAGTGCAGCGCGAAAGGAAGTAGTGTTGGAGGGGAAGGCGTAACAAAAGGATAGCGGAAAGACTACGAGGAAATCTGGAGAAGAGCGAGGGTCAGTAAGTAGAATAAAAGGCATCATTGAAGGTGGTTAGCGGAGGCGCTGCAGGGCGATGAGACCAAAATTGCAGAGGGAAGAACAGGGGTGAGGGGTATAAAGTCATGTCTCGTTAATATGGACCCCATTATTATGGACACACCGCAATACGGATGAGATTTTCAGCGACTGGTCTCACTCCATGCAATTCTGCCCCGTTAATATAGAAACCCGCAATCCCGACTATGGACAGCTATTTTGGGCACGAAACAGGGTAAATACTGGCGTTTTTGTCGCGTTATTAGGGACACGAGTTCACAAACCAAAAATATTCAAAATGACTGGAGACCCCCCTGAGGCCTCAGCACGTACCGCGAAATCACTGTTGTCCGTAGCCTACAAAGCGAAGAATTCATTTTCTCGGAACACTCTTCCTTCCAGTATCATAGAATTAGAAAGAAAAAATTCGGGATCAGCGAACCACACTATAGGATAGTTAACGACAGGGGGACAGCCATTTAGTATCAAACAAGATTGCCCGTCGCAGGTTACTCCGGGAAGGGCAAGTCCTGAGGCTCAGGACAAAGGGTGATACTAGTTCATGTCAGTATTCTAGTATGCATAAAAGACAATGCTGCACGCTTCTATGGTCAGTTCGGCGTAGGAAATAGCGGATGCTAAGCGTAAACGTACCGAGGTTCCTGTTCAGATGAAAAAGAAAGCATGTCTTTTTAAAAGTCAGACACCTTCAGCATGTGTTTCTTAACGTTCCGGTTCTTGACCTTGATTCGTTATTATAGACAACTCACATTATGGACGATTTTTCTGGGGAACGGAGGCGTCCATATTAAGGAGACATGACTGTATTAGACAAAGTTGGAAGGGGTAGAAAAGTGTAGGGGGCATGTGATCACAGAAGGGAAGGAAGAAGCACTGGAAAGGTAGGATTGAAAGAGCAGAGTTGAAAAACAAACTAGGGGAGAGGGCAAAAAGATGTAGATAGACCGAAGGGGGTTAATAGAGCGGAAGCTAGAAGGGAGGGTGCTAAAGGAGGTCGTCTGTACGTGGCAGGCATAAGAAAAATGTAATCGTCTTCCCATCTCACTTTCAGTAAGACAAGCAAATACGCGGCCAGTTCATTACACGCTGATAAACACACCCGTACACACGACACAAAAGCACGCGGCCATGCACAGCTACTAATGCACTCGGTGAAAGATAGTCGCGTTAAAGTTGATGCGGTGTATTGGCAGTTTTGTTGATTTGAATACTTCCACAAGTTTCAAGAAAATTTGAAACCGGGTTTTTGGATGTGCTCATTTGCCAAATGGTCTTATTTCGCGGCTGGGGAAGGGTTCTAAAAACTTTGTACATAGATTACAAAAAATTGGCGCAGCTCGCACGATTGGTGCAAGGCTGGAGAAACAGCCGAGCTGGGCGGCGCCTGTGCATTTTCCGGAAACCCTGCTGTCGCACCATACATAAATTTCCGTACTTTCCTCGGAATGTTCTTAATGGCTAGCAGGCTGGGATCGTTTTTCCGCAGGCTTTAACATCTATCCCAAAGTGGCCTACGTTAGCACGCGCTGGAACCCGCAGCATACCAGGCTTTGCAAACTTGGTGTCTGTAGCACATAAATTGGCGTTTAGGCTCCCCATTTGAGGCGCAAATGCACGTGAACTGGAACGGGAACACCACACTGGAGATTACGCCACAAGCGCTGGGCATAGTGTTCTCAAAGGTGGAGGTGGCCGACGCCGGGCGCTCTTCACGAGGCGCAAGCTCACGTAAACTTGGTAGTTTTATTGGTATTTTTTGAAATCTCCTCGCGTGGCGGAAGCCCACGCCCAATTCTGGACGACGCCGGGCACTACTCACGAGGCGCGCGCTCATGCGCGCTCGGCTGGGCTGAGATTTCTGGTAATGCTCGAATGCGGAACTCAGTCTACAGAGCTCTGCTGTTCAAATCTTGCTTCCGCCGATGCCTACCCGAGGCGAGCTCCCGCAAAATTCCAGGTATCTTGACTGCTCGCAACAAAATGAATCTCAAGTGAGTATGCAGAAGACATTTCGGTAAGGCCTGTCTTGCACATAATTCTGTACGATGAACTGAACATGATTCGATTACCATGACAGTCATTCAGCATCCGCATCAGCAACACCATATGTTAGGCAGTTCTTAATGAGAAGATATAACCCTATCAATCAATACAGACACTAACGCCATTCCAGTTGAAAGGGCGTGGTCACCTTTCTTCTGGTCGATGTATTCATTATGCATTTAGGCCAAGGAATTACTCCTATAATCATTACATTTACTGTACAGGTAAGCGTCTTCATTACTTGAGGTAAATGATTTTTTGCCTTCCAACCGAGAATTGTTCTTTTCTAGATTTAAATTCAATTGGCAGTGAGATCAGTGTGTGTCTGTTCCTACATTTAGCATGGTTATCAGCACTGCTTTAGTCCAATTTTACGACATGCACCTAGAAGCCCGCTTTATTTCACTTGTTTAGCTTCATCTATTCTGGTAGAGTCAAAGCAGTCGGCTGTACGGTTACAGCGTCACGATAAAAACAACATGACCCGAAGAGCAAAGACTTAATTAGCAATCCTTTCGAGGAAGTTGTCTAATGAGAGTCACAATTACGTGCCGGCTGAAATGCTACGATGCAAACATTTCCTTTGGTGAGTATGGGAACCTTGGAAAAGGAGTAAAGAATTCTCCTTGACGACGGTATAATTACGCAAAATTGGGTGCATTTTTCGTGGAACAAGCTTTGGAATATCACACTGAAGCAAACTTTCTTCATAATTTCGTGTATACCTAGATTTCGGTTTGCACGCGCTCTTGAACCGCCTCGTGCTTTTTGTCTTCTCTGTTATACCCATTAATCGGCATGTCTCGCCGTGTAGCTGGGAGGATGTTGGGTCGACATGTAGCCAAAAAGCAAGACCGGTCCCTTTGATGTGAGTAACCCTTTCAGCAGCATTTCATCCAAGTTCACTGCATTCTTAATAAAGAAGTTGCGCAAGTTTGGACTGGCAACTGGAAAACTACTGCACAAAAACTAAAGGAAATGGTCACGACTCTCCAATCAAAAGCCGTGTTCGCTGTCGCACTTAGTTCGTGTGCCCGTTTTTTGGAAATGGTGCCTTTTCAGTAGTTGAGGCCGTCTTATTGAAGGGGGATCTTAACCACTCACCGCGAAGCGAAAGATTTCGCTCGAGTTTTCTTATTTTAATCGTTCACATCCAATTTCACCGCCCCTTGTACTTCTTGCTGCAATGACTGCTGTCCCACGTGTGTGCGGCCGTATGTCAAGTTTCGGCGGAACAATGTGGAACATGATTTCGGTTTTTGTTTCTGCTACGTACATCCTTAAGGCAGTTTCTTTTTTGGTCTAGTTTCTCTGTTAGTGCAATCTGACGTAATCGATGACTCACAGTCAAGCTGCACAACGTTTATTGCATGCAAATGAATCGAATTAAGGTACATAATTTGCTTCTATATGACTAACTACAGCCGTGACAAATGTTTTCCAAGAAAAGTTGGGAATATTTCGAATTACTAGGACACCCTTTCATCTCCTTGTGAGCACGTGGGATCCTTTCACACAAAAGGGCTTTGGGTAGACAGGATGCGATCAGAAAACCACGCTGAAAGCTAACTTGAGGCTGTTGAGCGAATAAGGAGATAAAGGAATGTGTTGTGTTGCAAGCGTATGCTAGAGCACAGGGGCTTTGAAACTTTAGAATAGGCATGCACTTGTCTTCCGACGTTGTTTCGCAAATTCATAAATTGTAATGGTGGTAACTATGGTTGGAAACACATGAAGTGGATTTTTTTTGTCGTATATTGCGTGTCTTCGAGATATGAGGTTTGCAACTTCCTCACAAAACAAATTGTGCAGAATTCAGCGCTTTCCACTATACCATGAGTTCACCAGCATAGTTTATCTATTGCCTTTTATAATACAAATGATGACAAAAATGATATTTTGCATCAGTGTAACATGCATGATTTTATGATTCCTCTTCCTACGTGTTGCTGTTTTTGCCTTATCATTATGGACGTATTTTCATGTGCTGGTTTATTATATAAAAAAATTGCGCGATTACTTTGTGCAACCAAGATTCACCTTCTTTTTTGTGCATCTTTCACTGATATTTTCTTGTGTAGTTTTCTTCCGTCTCTGTGAATATTTTCATTGTTTATCATTTATTGTATCGTATTGGTTACAGCTGCTCATATTTTATACCCTCCTGCGGGAGAGCCTTTAAGGATTTCTGGATAAATAATGAATGTCACTTTGTAGAGCCTGCTTTTTTTAAATGACCATTAGTGAATGGGAATAATGGAACAAGGAGTAACGGCTACATTTGAGTAACTGGTGATCCAAGAGGAAATTTTCTTGATTGATTGATTGATTGTAGGGTTTAACCCACCGACGCAATACAGGCGATCAGGCGCGCCGTAGTGGAGGCTACGGATTGATTTTGGCACCTGGAGATCTTTAACGTGCGCCGAAATCTCACCCACACGTGCGTTTTTCCTTTTCTTCCTCCATCAGAAAAGCGGCTGCCGTGGCCGTGGAGGCAATTTTCTCCTCATCAGAGAAAAACTAATGCCGGAAAACGTAATCGTCTATTACGCCATAGATATGAATGCTAGAGTTCGGTGCTTTGGCTTTATCGCTGAAATGCGATAGCATGCTCCACGTACACCTATGTTTTTATATCACCTAAGTGCCCATGGGAAGCCCTCGTGTTTGCATGAATATGCTAAAAGAATACCGTCATAATGGCGGTGCCAAAACGACTTCACAAGACAAAAAGACATTTTCACAAAACGCAACAACATGTATCAATAAAAATTACTAAAATAGCCATCAAAGTTATCAAAAGTAAGCAAAGATTACATAACATGCTGTGTGCTTATATGTGAACTAATACAAATGGCAAGTAACTGTGGTCTCCCGAAAACCAACTTAAAACGCTGTTTCATTTGGTATAAACGATTTATGGAAAGCATATCCTACGGCGCAGCTACGAGAGTTAACCGTAGTCATTAAACTTCGTGTAGTTGTACAGTCGTACGGAGCATTTGCGGCACTCATTCATTCCTTATGAACTGCTGAAATTGGAAACTTTGTTTGACAGAACAGAAATATGGGGCATGCTTGACGGTAAACTTAGTGACTAATGCAACTTCGAAAGGTCGGTGAATAAAAAATAGAAATAAACCGCTCTACATACTTTGACGGTGCAGAGCTCTGTACTGGACAAATTTCATGATTCTTCTAATATAACACTTTTGGTATAGCTTCTTACGGTGATTGTTTTGGAGAGTGGATACAAGAGCATCTATGCTTCACAAAAATGTGGAAATTGGTGCTGGCAATTTTTGAAGCTCGCTCTTATATGTCGAGAATTGTTTATTTTGCTGTTGTGAAAAATAAACACGGAGTGTGCATCTCCATAAAAATAGGGTGGAAATTAATTTATACCCAAAAATAAAGTAAAAAGAACCAAATAAATGTAAACGCCCAACGCAAGGATTCAAACCTGGCTAATTTGACAGATGTATGCAAGTTTGATGAAAGTATGTTGCGCCTTTTAGGCGCCATTTTTCTTCTTGCCTAAATTCGAAAGAAGTAATAAAGGATGATAGTTGTATACGAAAGGGACGAAAACAAGTTTTTTTCTTGAATTTTCCCAATTTTCTGTTTAACAGAAGGGCACCCGAACCAAAATAACCGATACGCTTGATTTATGAGAGTCTGCTCTCCAACATCAAAGAGTAAACTCGAAACTTGCTGACATCACATCCGTAGAAACAAGTTTGAGCCATGTTCTCGAGAATTTCGTATGGCCACTTTTTGTTGGTTTTGCGTATGCGACGACGACGAGAAGGCCCAAGTGCTGACGACAGCTCTACACAGGACGACAGAGTCAACATTTTGTAGTTTCTTATTGCAAAGCAGACGTCTTGCTTCCGAAAAGGCCACTTTGGTAGCCTCAACCAGAAGATCCCTCATTTATGTTGTTCTTCCGGTGACCAGTATTCATTACTAGAATGTAGTGGTAAAACTTCTTGTCCACCCACGGGACACTTAATATGTCTTCTCCAAGAACACAGAATGATTCCCGTTTGAACGATTGAGCCTGCGGTTTGCTGTAAAGCGGAGGCTTTGAAGGCTTCAAGCTAATCCGTGATCAATGACCCAAGAAGCCGGACAAGAAGCATGGTGCTGTATTTGAAAAGAATGAATCTCTTTTGTCGCATTTATGCAAATGACAAAAATATTAGCCATGAAGATTTCGCAAGGAAGATTCATCTAAGTGTTCTTTTGCACCGCTTTGGAGGGGTGAATATCAAAACAGCTGGACAAATATAATACGTTCTACGAATATATAACTACCTCGACATATATGTCTGAAATAAAGTACTCCAGCGAGAAACGTATGCTACATAGTAGAGAGAGCGGGACAGAGAATTAACGTTTGAGAAGTGCAAACGGTGGTCTTTCAGCTGTCACTAGGTGGTGTGAGTTCGCCTCAGTCCGAGTGCCATCGGTTAGAAAATTTTTTTAACAGCAGGGCTGTTTAGTCTAAGCTTTCTCTGTCCGGGAATGTGGCGGGAATACAACCCGGAAGCTTCACGCCACGAAACCGGCAACCTAACCACTGGGCACTCCAAAGGCATCGAGGGTTCCGGGGTTAGCAGCGGAGAGCAACAGTAATACCTTGAGTCAATTGAAAAAAAAAACGCTTCCTTCGGTCGGAATCAAACCTGGGGAACTGGCGTTATCAAAACGGTGTCCATTCCGATTGAGCTATCAGCGCATTCCGAGAGCAAATAATTATTTCCTTTGGGTTCGTTTTGGGGGAGCGTTGGGTTTGGATTCGGTCGCGGATTGTAGCACGTGCCAGCACGGTCCACTTTGGCGGAGATGTGAAAGCCTGCGGAGGAAACAATTCGGGCCTGCCAGTAATGGAGAAATTTTCAGTGGCAAGTTCGGAAATAAAGGTGGGGTGGAAGAGCCGAGCCTTTGACGAATGAAAACGGACTGCTAACTCTGCTAGTTCTCCAGCCATACACCACTAGCGCAAGCTGCGCCAATCTTTGTATTCGTAAAGAAAGAAGGGAATAATTTCGATAGCCTAGTAAATGGCGGATGAGTAATAGAAAATATACAGGCGACATACAGATTAAAATTAAAGTACGATACGATGATTATCAAAATAGCAAAATTTCAAGTGCTACAAACCTGGCAGCGGAAAAATATCATGACCGTTTTTCCCCAGTACCGGTCTACAAATTACGATCTAAGCATCCAGTCTCGCTCCCACTGTACTGACCTCCTCATAAGACTTCCTTTCGTAGGTTTTCCCCGGTTCCTTTTTTTTGATGGCAGCTAGAAAAACACGGAGATGCATAGATGCAAAAGCTGACCCGCACGTCGGTTTGTCAGCACGCCGGTGTACAAAAGGGCAGCACGAGATGAAGCTTGCAACAGCTGAAAGCTGTGCACCCCTTTTTTACAATGGAAGATGAAGAAGAAGAAGAAGAAGAGAAGAAGAAGAAGAAGAAGAAGAAGAAGAAGAAGCAGAGTAGAGAGGAGGAGGAAGAAAGGATGGCTAGTAATGAGCCATCGAACAGACAAAGAGAGAAGGTGTCCTTGATCCACTCTTCGTAGGAGTGAACTGTTGGGCGCGAAGTGCGGAAGGCCAGGATGGCATGCGTAGCAGAGCACATAAGAGAGAAGAGGAACTGGGAGCTGAGTCTGTGGAGGAGGTCTACAGAATGGGAGAAAGAACCTGCCGAAGAAGGGTCAAAGTGAGTGTGCCGTCCTCGTGTCAGCGGTTATGGCTTGAGAAAAACCTGGGCGCCGCGAGATTGCCTGGGGTACTGATGACTGGAGGTGAAGGCGCCGGGCATGTCGGTGAAGGATCGAAGTGAGCTGAAACGGCGGTACGACGAAGATGCCTCGCTCGCCAATTAGGGATGCTGGCCAGTTACTGTTTGTGGAAGCAGTTGATCAGTGTGCGTGAATGTTTCCGTGAAAATGTGCACTGGTACTGATTGCATGTGCTAGGCGTAGAATAGCGCGCAGCTTGGTGAATGGACCTGTAACGCTGCCATTGCTGTCTGCCGCTACTGCAAGTGCCACAGCAGCAGGTTTTACACACTAATGTTCACCAGTAATAAGTAGCTCGAGGTTTAAATCAGGGGCGAACGTGTGGAGGGACGGCTCATCTAGTAGTCGCTCACCGTCGTGAGTTCCCTGCAGTGTCAAGTGGCGATATACCCCAAGCGTTAACGGTACAGCTCTTCGACGCGAGATAATTTCCCGATTAGCTCAGATCGTATGGAGACCGCTCTAGATATACTGCGTCGAGCGATATCTTGCGAAGCTGCCAGAGATCCGTATCAGGTTTGAGCAACTCTTGTTATGGGAGGTCCAAAGCTGGAAATAGTTAAACGAAACGCTTTGCCGTAAGTAATGCTGACACCTCCATGCCAGTGTGCGTGAATGTGTTCAAAGATGTTGCAATCAGTCGTAGAAATCGTTGGCCAATGGTCACGTCGTCAGCGTAAGCCGTGACATTGACTAGGATATTGAGTTATGGCGCCTTTTAAAATGGTTCTAGCGTATTTTCCTGTTCGTTGAAGCTTCGTTGTAGTACCGCGCCATAATTTCTAGCCGCGTTCCCTGCACGTCAAAAGGAGCGACGCCTATCCTAAAATCAGGGTTACTTTTTGAGCGTTTCACGTGAACAGTTTACCTGTGGTTATAATTTAGTGTTTAATTGTGATGGAACAGTGCCGCGGCCTGTGATCATTTAAATTACAGTCTCCTGCGTAACAGGAAATAGCGGTATTGTACGGCTTTCTTCCAGTTCTAGGTTATATTTGCCAAGAAACAAGTCCAGAATATTTTCTATCATACTGGAATTTATACTGCGGATCTTCAACTATCCATCAGGTCAACGTTAGGCGGTAAAAAAAGCACGTACTTTCCGTGTTGCGAGTACTGTGCGCGAGTAATATCAGAAACTCCAAGTAAGCGTAGGGTGTCAAGAATTTGTACCCTTTTAAAAGTTCTATTGTTTTAACAGCTGAGCTGTTATAAAAGCCATAATTTCGCCGTTGCAGGAAAAATGCCCAGAACATGCCGAGCGCGCGTGATCGCGGGCCTCGCCGCGGCGCTGAGTCCTTGGATCGCGCAATGACTTTAACGATAACAAGGAACTACAGCCTTCCCTCAAGCTCTACCGCTCACGCAAAAAACTCCAGCGCTAACGCTAAAGGGGTAAAGAGACCCTGCTTCGCAGACGCCACCTGTGGCCGCCGCATAATCTGGAAGCCATTATGGATAAATATGGACAAGGCTACGATTGTGCCAGCCTTTCCCGAGAAGACTTGCAGATCCTGCCACCGCTGCCTCAAGTTGATGACGAAGAGCTCATTGAAGCCTATGCTGAGGATGACTGCATCCACCCCTCGCCGCAAATAAGACGGCGACCTTTTCGGTGCAGCTGACGATGATACTAGAACTTAAACTGCGAAAAAAAAGTGATGCTCAAACTAAACTGTGTTCGGCAATTTTCACAGACAGCAGCTTCGCCATTCAACTCTTGCAGCGTAAGTACAAACTTGCATGAATTTTTTATTTCACTCTTTGCTGTTACACAATTTCAAAATTATTTAATGGCCAAATACCATAAAATAACGCGAGATGTCTTCAGGGAGAAAAACATTGGGCAACATTCTTCCCAAAAAACACTTTCGGAAACAGGCATGACGACTTTTGCACTCCATGTCATGACCTCGTGCATATGAGTTCGCAAAATACATCAACTTGAGAATGGAGGCGATGGAGGACTACACTTCATAAAGGCAAACTTTGGTGCTGGCACCACCGCACCACTTTAAATGCACTAAAATTTTATCAATAGCATCCAAAAGCGGTGCTTGTGAATTGTTAGCTTTGTTAATAAAAGTAAATTGAAATCACTGGCAGAACGGTTTAGCTTAGCAGACCTTTTTATATGTATCGGCAACCATGCGCGCTATATAAAGGACTCAAGCTGACTAATTATTATACGGTTGGACAGGACTTGTTTATTACCTAAATTGGACAGAATACACCGCCGTTTTTCTTGTTCGGCCGTCTTTCTGGAACGTTTGCTTCACTTTTCATGAGGTTGCCGTTACAAATGGGCCCTAGTTCCTTTCTCGCACCTTATATGCCTGGCCCTGATTTCGTGACAACGCGCTATAACGCCAATGCGTAAACTGACCATTTATATGGTTGTTTGATTAACACCATTGGGTGTAAGAATGCTTTGCTTGGTGTTCATTTTTTCTTTTCACCGAAACACTTATGCAGGCCGACAGACATAGATTTTTCGTTTTTACCTAGCCTATCAAATGTGCCGACTTTGAATGCTAGGCAGAATTTTATAAAGCACTGTATGGAACTTCCGTTGTTCCTTCCGTACTTTCCTTAACTAGTGATGGGACAAATGATGAGGATGGTATTACGGTCAGTCATGGTTTTATCTCAAAGCCTATTACATACGCAGTGAAGGATTTGTAGGTTTTAGAACCATAGCCACATTCCTTTCTTTCCGAGGTAAACCGACTTGGGGAAACGCTTGGGAAGCATCGGCACGCTGCTAGTAAATAACCCTACGTCACCCCATCAGTTCTTGCTGCATTTCCTAATTCCTACATTTGCTCATTCTTTTTGCTACCCACAAATTCCCGATGCACTCCGTCCGTCGAGCCTAGTTCCCTACCAAAAAAAGCGTCTAATAAGGCGGAAGTGAAAACAAGTCTATTCCATTTCATTGCGCTTGGGTTTTAGATCTCGATTATGTTAAAGGGTAGGAAAAAACTAGAATTGGAAGTTTTCTTCCTTTAATCAAGTCCACGTACCGGAAACAGCACCGCGACCTTTTGCGGGCGATACCTCATTTTTCATTGCCACTGATGCGGTATCCGACCACGGGTACCGCCTCACAGAGGAGGCAGAACATTAAAGCAGGGCACAAGTTTGTAGGCCACATTGTCGGCGGGAAGGATTACGTCCTGAAGGGACACGGGCCCCAGCGCCAGTGATATGTTCGTGCAGACGCCATGGGTGCGGATGCTAAACGGGCTGTGCGGCAAGAGGTGCTGCTACGTACACGAAAATAACTTCGCATGAGCAACGTCTCCACGTTCCGGTCAGTTTCTATGGTCATATTTTGCCACCACAAAACCGAAAGGGAAGGGGACTGCGTGAATGAGGACAGATGCGTTGCAAACTGAGGGAGTGAAAAGGATATCCTGGAGTGGAACCAGCACGACAGAAACGAAGACGGAGCGGAGAAACAGAGGACATCTGGTCGATCTAATTGGTAAAGTTTATAAAAAAGGAGGACGCTGGAAAAGCTGGCACTTCCTGCGAAAAGCGTTTGAACGGCAGCTTGGTCTACCGGAAATGGCTTGACCCAAGGAGTCAGCATTGGCTTGGACCGCTCTTAAATCGTTGACGACTGGTTCACGCCACACGACGGAAAAATCACGCCATTACACGATGCCAAATTGTACTTGAGAACTATCTGTTTCGTTTTTTTCGGAAATTCGCGGCAACAAAAAATTTACCAGCCGTAACTTTTTTCTTACCCAAAAAACATTTTTGTAATGACCTTTTCGAAAGTATGATATTCGGCGTTAAAAGAAACAAAACATACGCGGCAAAGTATCCTTAGTGTTAGTATATTACGCTTGCCTAGAAGTATGCCTCTTCAATGTTGCATACGGGGGCAGTGCAAGTAAACTAATTCATGGCACAATGATTATCTGACTGAATAGAACTTCCGCAGAAAAGCCTAACGAGTTGACCTTTTGTCGGCGCAAGATTGTTCACAAGATGATAGTGAAGATATATGAGCTTTACTCTAATAAACAATTTGATTTACGGGCACCAAAAAATTTTTCAAATTCTGACGGAACTAATAAATTTGCATTTTACCCGTAAGAATCAATGCACGTGCCTTATTTACCCGAATCAAAGAACGGTTATGCCAGTCAACCAATCGCTGTATTTAGGTTACATACAAAAAAAACTTATGACGTCAAGAACCCAGCAGCCATTAACAATTGCTTGATGAGCCTTACCACCCCTGCAAGTCAGAATTAGCAATAAGAGTGTACCATTTAACAAAATGATGTCTCATTATTTTGTTGTAACAAAAAAGCATGATGTACATACACAATCGGAACGTATGTTTTCAACCAAGCTGTACATATGAGAAAACTTTGCACGTACAAGCATGAACCTAAATAAATGATTTTGCACAGGACATAGTGACACAACATTTGATACGAAAATAGATTACACAGTATCTTATTTTCAAGTTTTAAGTCCTTCTAAGTTGTGCTATGTTCCTATTCCTAAAAGTCTTCTATATTGTTTTAAGTTCTACGTTATTGGTATTAGGAAACAAGTATACTGATTTTTTTTACCTTGCGGTGTTGACCAACAACCTTGCCGTGCGCTAACCTGGAATTTTTCACTGCGATATAATTCCTTGGGCGCATTACAAAGCTCATGCTGTATCTTTATTTATTGTTGCTCTTAAGAAAAAAAGAATAAAGTAAGTAACTTTAAACATATCTCAACAAGCTTATCACACAACTACAACTTTCTTTTTTAGGTTCAGGGTTACTGACAGTGCTAGGCTGGAAGAATATTCGGCCTAGAGCCACATAAATCTATTTCCTTATTCCTAAACCCATGTAATCGCTGCTACTAGATTTGTGTATCATATTTAGCAGGCTTGTTACGTAGTACGAGAGAGTATGCATTATTTGTATTCCCCCCCTCGATTCTGTGCAGACATTTTGGTATTACGATGCGATTATCATTCTTGAATTCCCTCACCCAGTGGGTAGCCTTCAGGTGCCTTGGTGCGTCGGCACATGTTTAGCTGCTTTCGTAATTACTTGGCAGATCGCCAAGGCAGCAATTCGATTTCAAAGTATAGGTAGTGGAAGAGAGGAGAGGGACGGTGGAAGGTAGAGCGAGGGGCATCTAAGCGGTGGAACTGCCATAGCGCCTAATTACCTATCGCGATTCTTTGTTGCCACCCCACGTTACGATCATGGCTTCTCTGTTTGAATACGTGTTCCACTGAAATTGTTACATAGTGTTTTTTTGTATAAAAGCTCCTAGCGGTGACAAAAGCATTTGTTAACGGTTCTGAACTTTCATTCTTTGAGTGCTACGAACCATTGTGCACTCTAAGCTACTTTGCTTACAAATCAGTCATGCTGATCTCGTCTATTCTTTAACATTTAAACAATGTTCCCCCCGTGCGGATCTTGCGACGTTGGAAAGCACAAATATTCAAGATTTGAATTCCGGTGCACGCGATCTTGTGTAGTGGGTTTGCCTCTAATGTCTATCAAGTGCGTTTTCAAATATTTAGAAGAAGTTAAATTTTGCACCTGATCTCATACCACGCATAATCACATCCTGGCCTTCTACACCAGTCATCCTTATTGTCTTTTACTGATTGTACTTTCGTTCTTGTTCAGTGATTTTAGAATTAAACCTTCATCCTTCATAATAACCACTGTTTTGGCGCTCCTTGCCCCAGTTGGCCATAAGCCATAAACATCCAACCATCATAATCATTGCCTCTAATGTCATTTGCCATTAAAGAAATCTCGCTCTGAATGAAACAGGTTTATTTTCACGTTCAGATGCCGAGCTTAAACGCCAACTAACTGTTGTTTTGTTTCAAAATGTTCTTGGGTGTTTTTTGCTTCCTTAATAAGAAACCTCTAACATGAGGCCTAAGAAGAGAAATTTAGAAAAAAAGTTTTGAAGTTTGATGTGTTTACTTGCTAAAAGTGAAGACAAAGAACGGGAAAATGCAGGATTGTTGTGCTCTGCTTTCATTAGCTTTCTTTTTTTCTCATTTTATGCAAGCACTATTTCAAGACCCATTTTAGGAGCTGCTCTTTGGTCGTCGCATTCTATTTGTTCTTCTTGCGATGATAATCATGTCGAAGTTTCTGGCACAGAAATAACCAACTTGCCTCCCTGAACATAAATTCGGACGTAGATAAGGGCTGCGACATGCTGGTCTTACTACGTTGAAGTATAGGGGTTTTTTGTTTTAATCTGTTTAAAAACCCTGAGGTGTTCTGCTAAACGCTCCATGGCAGAGCGTGTGATATAATAGTGTATAAAATAGGTTCCCTGTTTTACTAGAAAAAGGACAGTTAATCTTCCCAATTGCTAATCCTTGTAAAAAGACCTACAAAGGCGACTTAATTACAGCTGACGCTGTCACACGAAAAGGGTATGGTTAAAATAAAATTAGTGGTAAACGTTGACACCCGACGTAGAATCACAGTACCCAAATCGATTATCGGTGTAACAATAGGCAACGGGCTAAGAGCATAACCATTTCAGAGTTATATATATCATCTCTGTTGAGCTCTTAAAATTTGCTTTCTTGCAATCGAATTATTTCTGATATTTCGGGAAACAAAAGGGATAAGAATGGGGAAAAAATTAGATTTAGTATCACAACCACGGAAACATATGACCCGAAAATGACGGAACATATGATATGGAGTATGACAACCTACCGCAGCAAAAGTCGCAACACAAGCTTTTTTCTGGGGCTACAAAAGCAGGGTCATTTGGAAAACAAGGTCCATTCCTGCAAAAAATCCTGCTGATGACATTGGAAGTTTTGGAAAGAGGCCTACTATGATTCTATAGAAGGGACACTTTCCAAAGGTACACAGGCTTGAATATGCATTAGCCCTTAATAAATCACAACCAATAAACGAGCGTAAAGAAGTGCTATTTGATATCGCTATTGAAGAGTATGCAGTAGAAAGCTCCTGGTTCCAATACATTTGCGTTACAGATCCATCGGCGAGGTACAAGGCGGGTTTTAGAAATCAATGGTGAATCTCCCTTGCACACTAGAACCAGGAGCTCAAAATGGTATGCTCGTGTAAAAAACTGCAGCAGCAAATAAGCTCCAGAATAAACTACACCAGAATATCCGCTGAACAAACAAGTAAGGAAAACACCGTAATCTTTCGTTAATTTCGAAGTAGCTAAATCAGCAGAAAATTTCTCGATAATCGTAGATTTAAGCCGAACGAACTGCAGAAAGTTTTCTGGACAGGTCGCTGAAATCAGAGCTAACGCTGGTAACAAAAGCTCCACTGCACATGGGAGCTTTCTAATAAGACAAAAAGTCCGCAGGACAAAGGAATTTTTATTTTCATAGAAACAGAGCTAACAACACGAGACAAAAAGAAGAGGGCACAAACATGGCGCTGCCGTGTTTGTGCCCTCTTTTTTTTGTCTCGTGTCGTTAGGCGCTGTTACTATGAACATGTACCAACTCGCCCAGTCTTCCGTTTTAGAATTTTTATTACTGTGGAAGAAAGAACTGCGTAATGCTTGCCTGTTTGTGTTCGCATCTGGTCCCAGAATAGTGTTCTCGAGCTGCTGATTGCATCGCATTAATTGTTCATCGCGACTCCTACATCCCGCTTTGTTGCGAGGCAGGCGCAGCATATTTGTCGTTTCTGTCGTTGTAGGCACTTCCGGAGGCTGCTTCTCGTCCTCATGATCAGCTGCATCGCCCTCAGCTCTCTCAACGATGCCAGGGTCAAATAGCGTTCCTGTAGCGGGGCCATCGGCCTTGTACAGCGCAAATTTGCCGTTCACGACCGCGTTTGGTACGTAGCTGGAGGTAAGCGTTGGAACTGAAAGCGTATTTGCTGTCTGTAGAAGGCGGCCTTGTGTGCTCTTTGTCAACATTTCGAGCAATTCGCGGTCCCCCGGAAAACCGTTTCGAGATAAAGGGGATAAATACATGGCGCCGATGGAAGATAAAAGCACTGCGAAAAAAAAGTTTCGACTTAACTGATATTTCGAGATATCCAAGGTCTACTTAATGAGGTTTTACTTTCTTTAGGTTTTCTTTATGAGATAACATTACTCAAACATACCCTGCTTCACTTTCTTCATACGTAATGTATGTTGTAAAACAATTGCCTAGATAATGGTGCTGAGCTCTAGCGTTTCAGATGCTGAGTGCGCTTTGCAAAGTAATCGCAACGCCGTAAGCCTATCTCGAAGTCCACAGTTGCCGGCAACATAAAGGGCGAATCCAGCTGCCTGAGAAAAAAATTACACCATCTTCCCGTGGGGAACCATGAGGAGGATGCGAAGTATCATAGTGGTTCCGTGTAGGTTCCACTGTGTTGGCATTAGGTTGTTTCATTTATCGGAGCACAAATGGGAACGTAGTGTGAACCCCCATGTAGAGACAGAGAAATGTAGACAAATGTAGAGACAGCGAAGAGACCGACACCGGCGTTACCTGATCTAACACCTCCTGGTTCTCGTCTTTTTTTATTGCGTGCTCACGCTCCTACCCCGCTGCCCGCCCTCTTCGTCCTCTTCTCTGGTACAGCTGCAAGGAGCGTGCCGCTTCCCGCCACAGCTTTCCCAAGGGAAATTCAACATCCTCCTCTAATGTTTTCAGTTCCTCGTTTCCGTTGACGTTCAGCTTCGCGTGCCTTCGTTGTATCTATAGCTTCTTGACGTAGTTTGAATGAGTCAAATACATAATGCGCGTTAGTAGCACTTGCTCCTGCCCCGGTTTTGTAGCGCAGTGGGAAGAGTGCCACGTACCTCCCGTTGCAGCCAGAGAGACGTGGGATCATAACCGGGCACCGCTAACTATTTCTTTTTTTACAGTGTAGGGGAAGAGGTGTGGACGGACGGACGACAGAGGACGGAGCCGAAAGCAAGAAGATGCTTCGCATCTAAAACGTACGCGTAATGCAGACAGCCTTTCAATTCAAGCGTCCACCCTAATAAAAAGTATGGAATTACCATTATTCTAAAAGAACGCTTACAAGCAAGATGGAGATATTTCTGTGTTTCACTTAGAAGGCCGCTCTAAAACTACATGGCCGCTCGATTAGCTACGAAACTAGAGAATTAGCCGTACAAAAGCGGCATTGCCTGGGCCGAATACTCTTAAAATGAGCTCGCCCGAGTTCCGGCCGCATTAAACTTTGTTCCAAGAGTGCGGCGGCACGATTTACGAAAAGAAGGTAATTCGGGGCCCAAAGAGGGCCATTCAGGCTAGGGCCTGAGCCACGCCCAAATGAAAGGCTTGCCCTGCTGTTCAGAACAATTTGCCTCGAGGGTTCATTTGTCAGGTTCTCGTGGAGTAGGTCCCAACGGTTGCTTCTACGCTTGCGCCGGTGTGCAATTGCTTGCAAGGGAAATTACCCACTTGTTTCGCTTCCTAACGACCGGGGTTCAGGAGTGCTGGATGCGGTACTCGGTTTGCGCGAAAGTTGTTTTTTTCGGCCAACATAAAGTCATCCAGATGGCCACCTAAATCTAAGTTGTTTTCAGGCATTCTGATTGCTACTTTCTTGTGCCATTTCAGCTTGTTTGAGAGAAAGTGAAAATTAGGTTATCGCCACGTACTTTTGGGCTGGAACTTCCACGATAAAAACCAAGTCATGTATACCACACGTGTGTTTCTGCTCTTGTACGAATTGTTCCGTGCACGTCAGAAATGTTACCAGCAATTATTCACATCAGAACAAGGATGTGTTGAGCTGATCAACAGGTAATGAGAGCAAATCACTTCCACAAAATCAAAGGCGGTGTCTTATGTGTGAAAGGGAGCTATACATGTTACTTGTCTAGGGAAAGTTTATGAAATTAAACGACGGACACCGCGGAGGACATTGGCACCATCTTGTGGGGTAACGACAGCTGAGTTCCGTTAAAAAAGGCCTCCAGTTTTCTTTTTGTCACAAATAAATGTTTTTATTCCTAGCAACGCACAAAAATGCGTTTCCAATATTGAATGCTGTGGGTTTTTTATTTGAAGCAAGCGTTTCCGCATGTCTGCCGTTATCATTCCCAACAAAAAACCTGCCATTCAGGCGGCAACAAGCTAAGCATGTAAACACATTCCGCAGCTTAAATAAACCACACAACTTGTGGGACGCCTAGTAGAGCGGTCAAGGAGCACACATTTGATAATGAATTGCTGACGGATCAGGGTAAAAACTTGCAAGGAAAATTGATTGACTGATTGATTGATTGATTGATTGATTGATTGATTGATTGATTGATTGATTGCTTGATTGATTGATTGATTGATTGATTGATTGATTGATTGATTGATTGATTGATAGGTTTAACGTGCTGACGCTACACAAGCAATGAGGCGCGCCATCGTGGACGGCGGCGGATTAGTATTTCATAAACTGGGGATCTTTAACGTGCGACGAAATCTGAAACACAAGGGTGTTTTCTCGTTTCTCCTCCACCAGAAAAGTGGCCGCTGCGGCCGGGACTCGAACCCGCGTCCTTGGCCGCTGCAGCACAACGGCATATCCACTGAGCCATATACGGCAGGTTCAAAGAAAATTTAAAGCATATTAGCTTAAATTTTTATCTAAAAGGAACCAGACACAGGAATATATAATTAATTTGTTGCGCATTATATTACGTTAGTTTCTTCATATTCACTTGTGGTCTGCTCACCCAGACCTAACTATTTATTAGGCGGCAGCAAATCCTGCCGGTGAAGCCCGGTGAAAAACTCTTGGTTCTGCTCTTTTATCTCACAGAGCTAATGAGAGCCTAGGAGGAGCGCCTCAATTCGACTCCGAATTGGCCTGCCGTACAGTGCCATGAGAGCTTACTCCTTCGAGTGGAGCATGCAAAATTCGACAAGTTACAAACGGGTATCTAACATCCCCACTAAATCCTGAGCCATTCTGGCTGCCATTAAAGCAGTTAGCACTTACCGAATATTTTTGTGGCAGACTTGAATGCAATTTTGCGCTGTTGCCAGCTTTGTATAATTTTTACTTATCAAATTCACACTTCAAAGCGCGCTTTTTTAGGCTCTCTGGCCAGTATCATCCGTGTTCACCACCGTCATAATGTATACAGTCCTCGTAGGAACGCCAACCAATTTTCCCCTCCTTGATTCCGAAACCACCTAACGGATTGGAACCACAAACCACCTGCGATAGCTAGTACGACAGGTGTGTCTTCATTTAAGTTCGTCGCTAAAAATCATTGTTGTTCTTCATGACCGCATTTATGCTACCAATGCTGTTTCGTATTTGGCCTGCATTTTACGTTTTCCACTACTGTTTTTTTGCCGCCAATTGTATATTTTTATTCAGAACTGCTTATGCCGAGCGACTACCTTCTGTGTCTGAGCATTGAAGGTATTCAATATAAATAATAAATAAATAAATAAATAAATAAATAAATAATAAAGAAAAAATGATGGAATTTTGGTAAGCTAGGGCCGAGCTCGCCTAACGATGCGACCGTTCTAGTCCTATACCGAGACCTCTCATAGATATGCTATACTGCGCTTCAGCCTAAATCCGTGGGAGGTAGAGCACAATCCCAACTGGCGTGGCACAAATCATTAAGTAGCCCAGCAACGACCCCACTAACACGCTTCCTAACCCTCGTGAAGGGAGTAGGCCGAATATAAACGCCTCATGTCTTCTTGGCCCAAATATGTCTCACCGCTATAAATGTTCCAGGTTATCGGTCTTAACCCGAGGGTCGAATGGGTTAGGATCAGCCGGAACGCTATTTTTGGGCATGCCTTTTCGGCAGACTTTGCAAAAACTTAAACCTAACTGTATTCATTTAACCTTCAAGCCGAGCCGGATACCCACAGCCACTATCTCATGACTGCCTCGGTATGTCTCCGTTCTTTCCCTCCTAAAATATATCCCGCCATTCAGTTTCCAACTTTCCATGCACAAGCGACAAATACAGGATTGGGACGCCTATGTGTTGATTTGAGAAAGGGGAGTCAAATGTTTTGTGTCAGCATAGGTGATTCACATCAAATAAATCTGTCTACTCAGGAGGACTATCTCCAGAGCATGAAGGGGTGAGACGTGCCTAAATACGCAGTCTTGTTGGAGGTTACGCAACAGTAGACGGCAGCTTTTATTCTTTGTAATTTGATTGAGAGCAAACGCTCAACGTCTATTTCCCTATTACCTTCGTTTTGTTCGTCAGGAATGAGAGCAGTTACCATTTATATTTTGCTACAAATATCGGGGAGCCTATGTTTTGGCGAAAATGCTCTTCGGGGTTTTGTGGCTCTGGTAATTGAAGGACATCAAAAACTGAACGTATTATCTAAATGCTTACTAGAAGTGCTGCTGGGCCTCAGGAGCACTTCTACAATTACGGCCAAAAAGTCACAGGTGCCTGGCAGGGCGGTCAGATACACGATAACGCATTTCCACATAGCAGTTGCAGAATTAAGTTTTGTCTGCGTCAACTTCCTGAGTTGACAACCCCAAAACAGTAATAACGTTAATGCAGTTTTTTTGTTTGTCAAAAATTATTGTTTTGTTCGTTTTCCTTGTATAGGTTCAGGGCGCCAGTGTTCTTTTTGTTTACTTTAGGAGCGTAAATTGCTGTAGTAGTTTTTTTTTTTCAGTGGTTTTGAAAGCCGCGGTAACCGGCAGTGAGAAAAAGACGTGCAAATGTATCAGTTTTCCCGCTGCCGTGGCTATTACATTAGTGCTTGTTGGAACGTTCTCTTCAAGGAAAACTTCTGAAAACCATCAGCCACGGGCGCATGCCATTTCTAAGACTAAAAACTTAGGTAAGTACATTTTAAGTGTTTTTATTGTGACTCATTGCAAAAAAGTGGGAAACTACACAGTGTAGGGGCGAACGCAAGAAAAGAAAGCAGTAGCGTCGGAGGTTGGTTCTGCGAATTTACTTGAGTATTCTGGAGGCGCGCACTTGACGTAGCCGCGTGGGCTCGGTGCATAATTACACATCACAGCAGCTGACAGTGCGGCAGACCTTATTCGTGGCGGGGAAGAGCGAGAACGTACACAAAGGTGGAAGAGGCTAGAGCAGATTAAAATGTCGTGCGTTGTAATCCCCCTCGGGGAGAAGAAGGCCGTGACCATGATGAGGCTGCGGCAGCAGCCTGTCAACGGAAATTTAAAATTTAGCAGAAGTTTGAACAGAAGATAAAGTGTAGCTCAAAAGAGGATGTTCGTAAGCTGCGCTTGAGGTAACTTAGGACACACCTTTTTAGGGAATACAACAGAACGACGTGGACAGCACGAGCGCCCCTGCTGTCCACATCATTCGTTAGCATTCCTCAAAAAAGTGTGTCCTTAATAACCTACAGCGCCTTTTACAAACATGCAAAGCCAACTAGCCCAATTCCTTACCTTGCTGAAAGGAGGCTTTGGGCTTCATGTTCTTGAAGATATTTCCAATCATGCCCACTAATATTTTGGCTTATGCTTCTGTGTGAGCTTGGTATACCGTGCTCTTTTACAAAAAATTAAGGCCAGACAGGTATACTGCCATGAACGGCAGCCCTGACCAAAAGTTGTTTTTTTAAGATTTCGATGCTTACATCTCGAAGTGTTTAATCAAGTTGGCTTCCATTGTTTTAAGGAAGCATGCTTTGTACACATTTAAATTGGCCCTGAAAACAACTTTTATTCTACCGCATTGCACAGCGACGTTACCGAGAAATGCCAACGCCTTGTAGTTTTCCATTGTCCCGAATACGTTACAAAACACGTCGAAATGGTGGACATCATTGATCTGCATGCATCCAGTCCCCGGTGGCAGATAACGGATTGCTCCTTTTTACGTTGAATAGTTTAACTTGAAAGCGTGTAGTATTAGTAATTCAAGCAGCACAATTAGCGCCCTTTCTTCAGCTTCGACTTCACTGGCAGGTGCTAGATGGCCGATTTTAATTAGGGTCCCGATGTTTCTACCGACTTACCTTAGCTCCTGTTTGTAACACTTGCCTGATATTATACCACACAAAACCTAGCCAAACAATTTGCGCGTAGAAAATAAAACGGTAATCTTGTTTTTTTACGAGAAAAGATTTTAACCAGGAAGAATTGACGAATATATAATAACCTCGTGAATATTTCAAAGCGTAAAAAGCTCGATTTACCTTCTATGGTGTTCTTTAAAAAACGCTGGTCATGTATGGCATTCTCAAGGGCTGGTTCCAACTGAGGGAAATAAAGTAGATTAAAAAGACACAGGGTTGCTTTTAAAGGTGACTTACCTCAAATTTGTACTTCGTATTGTATGAGAGAACTATGCGTATTGCTCATGTT
Source organism: Haemaphysalis longicornis (assembly GCA_013339765.2). Taxonomy (NCBI): domain Eukaryota; kingdom Metazoa; phylum Arthropoda; class Arachnida; order Ixodida; family Ixodidae; genus Haemaphysalis; species Haemaphysalis longicornis. The sequence continues at coordinate 104,585,996 of CM023458.1, read as the reverse complement.
TCCGATGCAAAAAGCATTCCAAAGGAGAAGCTAAAGCCAAGACAATTCGACCGACTAAACATATCTCGCTGGAGGTTCAGTGTTATGCCTTCATATGTGCTACTCGAGATCTTTCCTCGCATGGAAAGCATAAGTTTTAAGACTTTTTTTTCTGCTACCGCTATTATATACCTCAGAGCGATGTCCTCTGCTCTGAATTACAGGTTTTTTTCTGTAAGCGCAACATGTTGCGAGGATTTTATAGTGTGTCAAAAAACGCGTTCAGCTTTGTTGAACTCCGTTTCTTCCCTGCCGTCCTGCGAGGCTTCAAGGCTCAGTCAGCGTCGTATTTCGTCTTAGACAGCACCTTCAAGAGTAGTGTGACGGCCAGCTGGGTATCCACGCAACAAAATCCAAAGTTAGCCGGATCGCCATGCTTCCTTCTAACAAGGAGCCTACGGCCGATTGGCATAGTAAGGCTGAAAACCTAATATTGTAAAAAAACGACGTGGACAAGCCTAGATAATAAAACTAGCGGCTCCTTAATCGCAGCTGGTAAGAAGGAACGCGGAAAGGCCCGTGAGTGCTTTCACTTACCCAGGTGGGACTAAAGCGCGTAATGTGAGATGCCGCCAGTACGCAGCGACAGGCGAAAATGCGTATGTAAGCAGTAGACAAATATCCGCCTAGTTCAGGAGCTTGAGAGTGTGCTCTAGCTCTTGAACAAGTGCAGAATATCAGTAACAAGGAGACGAAAGAAAACGGTAGGGACAGTGAGATCCCATTTCTGCTGCTCGCCCCCTTAACACCCGCATACTTCCGATGTTGGTAAGCGTCCGCGCGGTGCCGTTTTATTTCGTCACAGATACAAATTCAGCTCTTTCTGTATGGCGCAATGCATGTAATAAACGAGGTGATAGGCTTCCCACTATAAAAAGCAATGTAAAGCATACCAAGCCAGTGTATACTACAAAAAGATTCAGTTCAAGTATCGTTTTTGAACATTTTTACACAAAAAAGCTGCACTGAAGAACAAAACATGTAGAATCGACAGGTCTAAAACTCCCACCATTACAACTGCATGCAGATATTCTACCGCAAAAAATGTTTCGGACGAGTGGTTTTTAGCAGTTCCTGAAAATAATGTCGCTAGTGCTGAACGTTATTCAGCAGATGAAGCTAGGTGCTTTAAATTCTTTACCATTGAGAACGTTGAATATTGCCCAAAGGCCCGAACATGCGGACACAGTAATGTGTGCTCGAGATTGCTTTACCTCATTGACGACAACGCCCACACATAAAACCCAGAGGTTTCTTGGAGGTTGTAAACCATGTGTTTGAAAACCCGTTTGATGTTGCTTTCGCCGAGTTTGGCCGTTTATTGCCATGAAAAAACTATTGGTTGATCGCCACAGCTGATGCACTTTCAGTTCGAACCACGCTGAATTATGGCCCGGCAATTTTTAGACCGAATTCTCTATTACTTTGGGCACAAACTGAAAAAAGTTCTGGAATCCCGTGCCATCTCCACTAACGTGAAGCTTGGGGAGTGGCGAAGCATGCAGTGTATAAGTGTATTATTGCCGCATTGGCGTTTTTGCCAACGGAGGTGAAACAGTTGGGAGCTACAGGTATACAGCTTAACCGTAAAAGTATCTTGTATTTGAAGCCAAAATCTCTCATAGCGCGATGCGTAGACGAGTGCCCAAGGTGTTTTTTTAATACGTGTTACGAAGAGCTTCAGCACAAGGTGTAAACGAGTGTCCCGGAGTTTTAGTACCGTGACTACATTAAACGAAAGACGATTACGACAACGATGGCGATGAGAACAGACGTTAACAGCACCGGCCACTAAGGGGCGACGCCCCTAAAACACCTCATAGCATCCATCTGGCCTCGAGAGAGAGAGAGAGAGAAAGAGAGAGAGAGAGAGAATGGACTTTATTGCCCTCCCTTTTAAGACGAATGCCCCGTGCGGAAATGTCCGGAATCTTCGTCCCAACAAACAGTGGTCAGGAACCCGTTGTTCCTGGCGGCGTCTTTTGCAAGTTGGATGACAGCAGCTTTTCTCTCTGGAAGAGAGCTGAGAAATGCGGCCTCCTACTGCTCACTACTTATATGTATTACTTGTTCAAAGGCCCGTGGTTTATTGGGGCATTGCCAGACCATATGTTGTAGTGCGGCTGCTGCAATATTGCACCACTTGCATCTGTCCGTGTACCTATCCGGATAGATGCGGTGACACAGGGCTGGATGAGTGAACGTATTTGATTGCAACCTGCGCCAAGCAACTGTTTGCCATTTGTTTAGCGCAGTGTGGGTGCTTGAAATTTCAGTCGGCTCTGCCTATAGTGCAGAGTAATCTCTCCGTAAGTTTCCATTCTTTCCTTGCCCCCCCACCACCCTTATCCCAGACGACAGGTTGTCGGATTAGAAGTCAGCCTGGTTCGTGTATTATCCTCGGGCTGCTTCATGTGCCATCTCGTTCCCCAGGAGAGACGAGTGAGCTGGCGTCCATACCAGGCGGATGTGCCTTGAAACGGGGGTCGCGCTGTTCGTAGGGATTTTAGCGGCTGTGGGGAGATCATACCGCGCGCATAGTTGCCCAGGGCGGCCTTGGAGTCCGAGATGATGGTAGTAGCCTGCGTGCCAGTAATTGCCGGAGCTATGGCCACCACTTCACCCGTTTCTGGGTTGGACGTAGGGATTAAGAAACATGAGGTTGCATTTCCCTGATGATATACCACCACGCCCACTACCACACGTTGGCCAGGGTAGTCCACCGTGTCGACGTAGCATACCGCTGGGTTTGAACTGTACTGCTTGTGGAGCGCCTTTCCACCGGTAAGCCGTCTGTCTTACCCGTGAAAAGGCACTCGGTCTTACTCCGGATGCATGTTTCTAGGCATTGGGGCCACACTTATTTTCTCTTGTAGGTTCGCTTCAATGACGTCTTTGGTTCCATTCTCGTCCGCGAAAGGTATGTGCAGCGACTCCAAAATGGCCCGCCCAGTTAGGGTCTCCGCCAGTCTGTTGTATTGGAGAATGCGTTGTGCTTCTATAAGTTCATCCAACGTGTTGTGAATGTCCATCTCCAGTAATTTTTCTATAGAGGCAGCCATTGGAATGCCTACCGCCGCCTTGGTGGTTTGCGAATAATTAGGTCTATTTTCTCTTTCTATACTTTCTTGAGTTTTATTTACTGAGTAACGTAACTTATTTTGCTGATGATAAAGGCTTGAACTAACCGAAGGAGATTATGTTCCTTGAGACTATGGTGTTTATTAGATATCCGGGCGATAAGTCTGCCAAGTTTTACAGCTGCGTTGCGCAGGGACTGTATATTATAAGCCCTAGAATTCGTATGCATTCAGTTCCGAGATTGGGCTGGCCTGCAGCAGTGTTTCTATGTTGAGGTCATGTCTTTGTCTCCTGCCAGGCCTACTGGATTGTAGAAGAGGTCTTCCGATTTTTGTGGGGAACATGCGAGGCCTCTTTGGGTTACGTATTCTTGAACCGTGTCAGCGGCTGCTTGCAGGTGTTCTTGTATATCCCCATCGCTTCCTCCTACGGTCTAAATCGTGATGTCATCAGCATAAATGCTGTGACTTACATCCGGAATTTGTCGTTGTAAAACAGGTAGCTTAATTAATCATTCCTACGTTGAAAAGAAAGGGCGATAAGGCCGAGCCCTATGGTGTTCCGCGGCTATCCAAGCGTATGTGGCCCAAATGGAGGCCTGGTACGATTAGTTGTGCGGTTCGTGGCGCTAAGAAATCGGCGATATAGTTATAGGCCTTCTTGACCACGTGGAGGTCGCTCAAGTTATGGAGCATAGCGCTATGTTGAACGCAGTCAAATGCTTTGGTGAAATCTAAGGCAAAGATTGCTCGAGTGTCTAGTGGGGATACAGCGGAGTTATCGATGATTTGATGATGTAAAGGAAGCATGACGTCTTGCGTTGATAGGGATGGCCGCAAGCCCACCATTGTATGAGGGAAGAGTTGGTGTTCTTCCATGTACCGATGCAAGCCGTTCAACACTACGTCTTCGAGCAGGTTTCCCAGACAAGAGGTCGAAGAAATGGGCCTAAGATTCTCAAATTTCAGTTGCTTTCCGGTTTGGGAATAAACGTAATGAGAGCGCTTTTCCACGTAGGAGGAAGACGACCGTTGTCGCACTCTTTGTTCATGTAAGCTGTGAGGTCTTCTCTGATGAGTCGTCCAGATTGGTAAGTAGCTTGTTGGTGATGCCATCAGGCCCTGGCGCAGAGCGGGTGTTCAGTTAGTAATGGCTTCACAGACTTCGGCGTTGGTAATAGGCCTGTCCATTTCGGTATTGGGATTACCAGCATACGGGTCTGCTGACTCCTGAGGGGCTTCTTGTATGTAAAGCTCCTACAGTTTCTGTAGTAAAGTAGATCCCTCCACTTCATGTGCGTGTAGGATGGTCAAAAGGTTACTACGCTGGGTTAGCAGCCATCCGTCAGGGTTCAGAAGGTGGCGGATGGTGTGCCATGTTTAGGCCGGCGTATTCATTTGTACTATTATGAGCAATATGAAAGGGAACACAGGAACGCGTGGCAGACAGCCTCGAAACAGAGTCGAAGCGATACGTGGACGGCGGTGTGAAAAACGAAGGAGGAAAGGAAGGCGCTCTTCCACTAACTGTGGGCACCCTATCAACGCTGCATTTCTAGTACAAAGCCGCAAACTTACGTCATTTCATCACCGATAATATGGTATCAGTCGGAGAGCCCGTAAGAGACGCACGACGGGAATAAGAACAGTTGTTAGAACAGCGTCCCACTTTCCAGATTGTTTCCTACGGCGGCCGCTGCGTGTCACTCATATCTGGGTCTGAGGTTGTTTTCTACGCGTTCCTGTGTTCCCTTTCATATTGCTCATAATGGTACGTCCATTCCTTCGCACAGCGCATTCCAGTGTTGGTTAATAAGATATGCCGCGTTCTTCTCGACACTCTTGTTTAGAGGGCCACTTATCCGGCGGCGTAAGCACCGGTTGTGTCGCTGCCCGTGCAAGCCGTTTCTGAGGCTGGCTCTTCACTTCCCACATGTTGAGCAGGCGATAGTCGACCTTGTCTAGGTTCGCTTCCTCTGAGACGATTCGAGTAGCCATCGTGGCGTGTTCCTGTGAGCATTCGACCCATTTTTGCAGATCTCCATTGCCGAAGTTTTCGACTTTTGAAATCTCTGCTCTCCGTACATTACGGAAAACATCCCAGTCGAATTTTTTTCCGCGGCCGCTGTATTTTGGCGGCCCCTAATGAGTGCGCTTTCTACTATCTAGTGGTTACTGCCTAAGTCTTCAAGGGTATTTGTCTACCGCGCATCGGAGACATTTTTCACGATGGTAAGGTCAGGGGTGGTGTAGCATTGGACACTGTTACCTCGTCTCGTGGGATGGGCCGGGTCCGTCAGAATTGTCAGGTTGAGTTGTTGTATGGTGCCCCATAATTTCTGTCCCTTTTTTGTGGGCCTTGCATATCCCCAGGCGGGAATTGGTGCATTGAAATCCCCCACGATGGCTAATTGAATGTCCCATGGGATGTTTGGAGGGCTTGTTGGAGGAGCTGTGTAAGGTTACAGGAATGCAGAGGCGCACTGTATACATTCAGTATGTATAGCCTCCGCTTTTGCCTTGATGTTGTGGGAAGGATTTCCAACAAAACATATTCTGGTCATATGCTGGAAACATGCAATTGATTAGCTTTGATGAAGTCACGACGCGTGCATTCGCGCAGTGAAAGCGTCTAATAGCGCGTTCCATTCAAGTAAACAGACGGCGGTTATGGGACAGGAGCAAAAAACATCGGGAGCACGTAATCAGGAAATATACAAGGAAGCATTGAACGCTTAACATGTCCACTGTGCGTTCACGCCCGCAGCGCCCGCTGCGCCGAGCACCGGCTGTTTTCTTCCGGTGCAATTGTGTGCCAGTTCACTGCGCGCTCGCGCCGCGAAAACCATGCTCTCGTCGAGAAATTTGGTTCAGCAGTGTTAATCTACGATAAGCTTTCAAGTGTAGATTCCTTTAGGGGTTCGCCTCGTCGTCGTAGCCCGCTCGCCGTAACGCTTCGATGTCAAGCGACTACTATAATGAGGCGGCGCCATGAGATAACGGACCCAAGTAGAGCCCGATGGCGTAGCATTACGGTGTCCTACAGAGGTTTCCAAATCAAAGCGGTTTATATAGTATTAACCGTTCAAAACTCCTGAACTCGCTGGCTTTGGTCATACATCTGCCCGTTGTTTAGAGCAAAAAAAAAAGAACGGCGGATACGTTGAGGAAAAGTCTGTGTATTTAACCGGCAGCCACCGCGTCCATTTAGTTAGGAATACCCATTGTGTTGGCTTTGCAATAGTACGCGCAAAAAGTGGCCGCCAAAAACCACGCGTTCCAAACGTGGCAGTAAGGCGCCGGCACGTGCGCGTTGAAAGCAAGCACAAAGAGAAGAGAACTCCCGCTCACGCTATTCTAGGCCAAGGGCGCATGAGCTCTAAGAAAAATTTGATTTACATTGGACAAATCTCTTTTCAGTTTCATCCAAGAGAGGAGTGAGACAGGGAAGCGAAGAGCGTGATGGGTAGTTAGCAGTGATGGGATAACGCCGCCGCAGCCCATTATGCCGAATCTCTGCTCTACACTTCCGACAGCTTTAACGTTGTGTGGAGCGGCTTTCATTTTTTGCATGCTTGCAGGCGAGATCCGTTTCAGTGGCGATGCAAAAATATTGAGGTATTCCGTGATGCATCTCTAATTATGCGGGAGCATCGAATTCCTTTCTCTCTTGAAAGTTATGCTCGACACAAGCTCGAGCCTCGCTTTGGATTCAGACGTCCGTAACGCAGCGTTTCTCGGCCAGTTCCTCGTACACGCCCCAACTGTACTTAGCGCTTGAACTGTCGCAATGGTGGCGGTTGACTTTAGAAGCGGCATTGGGTGCCTCTCACGCATTTTTTCGCCATTCCATGTCGGCCTTCCCTTCCAGTAATTTTCCGTAATATCCTCTTTGACACACTCCCAAGTTCGAAAACTCGAATGTTAAGCACCCACAAGCAATCGCGGAGGTTACAAAGTCAGCCGAGGCAGCGGCAGCTGCCTCTCCGCGCCTACACTTGTCTCCATGCAACTGGGGCAGTGCTGCACAGGCTCTTTGCGCGTTATTTCCACTGAGTTATTTTCTTCTCCTCTATCACTCTATCTGGTTACAAACCGACGCGAAAGTAAAGAGATCGACGTGGAAATCTAATACATGAGCAATAACAACAAACGGTTGAATATATGGTAATCATACTCGGGCACTGCCATTTTCGAGGTTTGGCTATTCCCACCTTGCCTCCCTTTCCGATTTTCTTGTGGTTCTGAGAAGACTGAAGTTTCAGGGTTTACCTAAAGCATGAGTAACATGTCAATATGAAGTTCAGAAGCCAAATCATACTCTACGTGGCCTGTTGATGTGTCTTAAAGTGAGAACGCCCCCGCAAACGTAAAACACGTAAGTAAAAAATTGGCGCACCTTGCACTAGTGGTGCAAGTTTGGAGAAATAGCAGTGCTGGCATCCCCTCTACCGTCGTCGGAATCTCGGCTGTTGCACCTCACAGGATTTCTGAAATTGCCGCTGAAAGTTCGCCATGACTGGCAGGTCCGGATAGTTTTGTCTGCAGCCTTTCACAACTTTCCCAATGTGACCGCGTTAGCATGTGTGAAGCAAGGGACGGAACTAGCAACGCGAGATGCAGGAGGCCACGTTTCCGAGCTGCTGCTTCTTCATTTACTAATTATTCAGCCTCTTTTCTAGCCCCTCCCCCTAAAAAAATGTGCAGGATTATCCTGGCGAAGCACCTTTCGAACATCCTGCCCGCCTCCTTTCCCCCGTAAAGATGCAGGCCTTACCTGCAGAAATTTTAGTATCCCTACCCCCCTTTCCTAGGCCCACTGATCATTCGCGTCCATTTGCGTCAAAACGCCGTTGCCTAGAAAAGTCTGACCGAGTTCAACGCTGCTTTCTTTGCCTGCTTTTCTTCGGAGAGCACTTTATGTGAATGACGCCTGAAGACCTTCTTGCACACGTTATTCCACAGCTTTGGCATTAGTACCTTAGCGTGAAGTACTTCTTGGTATTTCTCGCGGCTATGTTGAGCTCTTCCTTTTTCGCATGCTTCACTGAAGTAAAACAACTTCGTCATGCGGAACTCTTTCCTTCGCCAGATTTGGCACTCCTTGTGGTCCTGTGGTGATTTCTTGGTGTCTCAGCCATCTCCATTGTCGACCAAGTCGTTGTGTGTAGGAAGGATCAGGAGAATAGAAGATGGCACCTCATTTGCTTGACTAATTTCTTGTTTTCATTTTTTTTGTTTAAAATGAGAGTGCCCAAAGTGCAATATTTTGGGTCCCATAGGGTCATCAAAATCCTGCTGCGCTTGAATGTGGCCTACACGGCACATTCCTTCTAGAAAATCAGCAGGCATCTTCACCTTTTTGTTCCACATGTGGCTCACGAGAAGACATTCGTCATGATGTATGCGTGCACCCGAAGTAAACCGTGCACAGACAGAAACTAATATTATCTTTGTACGGGCAGCTTGGTGCGAGACTTGAACTGAAGGCTGTATTGGGACCGTGCCTCAGTCAGACTGCACGTGCAATCGAGCCCTCTTGGAGTTTCTTCCGAGCTCTAGAACTGGACAGACGATTTGTGATCGAAAATTTGGTGCGCACCAAATGACATCTTTTGCTTTTTATAGATTTGTTTTTGTTTTCTTTCTTTCTTTTGTTTTTGCTTTCTTTCTTGTTTTCTTCTATCATCAAGCGTAGCAAGCCAGCGCAACGGCTCGGCTAACCTCGCTGGTATCTTTCTCTCTCTCTCTCTCGCTCTCTCTCTCTGCATCAAAATAAAACCGAGGTCACCTGAGGTCATTTCCAAGTGAGGTTGGAATTTCGGACGCTTTAACCGGGACTTGCTGTTAGGCAGCTGTAAAGTTTGTCTATATAAGTCGGCGGATGCTTTCACTTAGTGAAGAATGATCTGAACGTGGATTGATGCACACTTCGACGTGTTCATAGTGACTTTGTGACTGTTTTACGAGGACTAAATTCAAATACATTTTGGGCTGTTTGATTGTTTATTTTTGTGCGAAATGTTTTCCAACTCTTTCAGCATTTCAAATCCTCCTCGTGGCCAAATGGCCTCTAGCAAGGCTCAGTTTCGCTGTCTGTTGATGTGGTGTCTCCTTAAAGGTGGCTAGCTTGTTCTCCAGTGGTCGCTTGAAATATTGATTTGTTCTTCGGAGCAATATACGCTGCCACCATCTCATTCAGGGCGTCTGCTGAGGCCTTGGGTCCGACCGCAGATCTCCGTTGGGATAGGGGAGAAGTGAACTAGTAACCCTGGTCGTCTTTCTCAAAGCTCTTATGGGGCCGACCCGTGAAAGTGCCCGAGTGGGTGGCAATTCTTCATTTCAGTCAGTTGGACATTCCACTTCGGGTGCCGCTCCGGCGGTGACGTTGTTCGGTTGCTTGTACTTTTTATTGTTATCATATCTGAGATCATCTAGAAGTAACACGTTCTTTCGGAGCGGAGCGTTTAGGTTTTTTATTCATCGTTAGTGGGTTGCTCGTTGACGTAAAGCAATAAAGGTGGCTTTCTTTGCGATGAGATTGAGTCCGACCAAGATTGGATCTTCGGCCGCACTTCTGGGATGGGCTTGCGAGATGGCCCAGCGGGCGTCTTGTCCTTTGGCGGCTTATCTACGCGTACCGTAGAGAAGTGCGCCCTTGGGGCTGTGATCTTCTGCGGAGCTCCTGTAGGGACGACGGTTCGATACGCGGTGGAACACTGCCTTGCTGGCGCTAAAAGGGCTCGGTGAAGTTATCAACGCTACCCTTGGAAGTGCGAAATCCCCAATCGATAGTTTTCCCCAGCCCGCGCAACACGCTTCCCGTAGAAAATGGGGCAAATACCGGTGCGTTGTCTGGTCCTCGTGCACCAATGGCTCGCGTCAAGCTTCTCGTGCAGTTCTGCACCGATTCTGAATGTTGATTGATTGTAGGGTTTAACGCGGCGACGCAACGCAGGCGATAAGGCGCGCCGTAGTGGAGAGCTCCGGATTATTTTGACCACCTGGGGATCTTTATCGTGCGGCAAAATCTCGTGCACACGGGCGTTTTTGCTTTTCGCCTCCACCAGAAAAGCGCCGCTCCGGCCGGGAATCGAACCCGCAACCCTTGTACTCAGCAGCACAACGCCTTAGCCACTAAGCCGCCCCGGTGGGTGATTCTGAATGTTGTTCTGAATGTTGTTGGCGTCGGCTGGAAGGGGAGCAGCCAAGGGTTCTCGACTGGATGCGATTTTTGCGACTGACCCTTAGGGAATGCGTTCCAAAGGTGGTTTTATGAAGGACGATCTTAGAGTGTAGTTCGGCTACCATCTTAATGGCGCGTCTGTTGTGATGAAGTACAGCTTCGAGCTCTGCAGCATCCGCTGTATTACCGTCTGAGAACTTACGGTTGATTTTGACGAGCTCCGCGTTTCTATAAAAGAGCCAATGGTGCATGCCGAGGAGTTTCACTGTGTACGTTTCGTCGTTGAGCAAGCAGCGAGCCTTATTTAGCTGTTTCACGAGTTCGGGATGTCGAGTCTAATGGTTGAACTTGAAACATTCTATTGTTGTGCCGTTTGTTATTGCCAGATTTTTGCCCGGCGTTCAAAGCCGTGCATTTTGGACAATAAAGGGCAGAGATACCGCACAAGATTTTGGCACCCAATGTTGTTCCCGATCTGGCGAAGAGAATCACGCTGAACTTCGGAGTAGAAGAGCACGCGATATATCATCCGACAGTCGCTTGGCAGAGTGTTCTCAAAGGTCGAGCTGGGCGACGCCGGTCCCTCTGCACGAGTTGCATACTCCCGTGCGCTGGGTATGTCTTGCTACTTTTTGCGAGCTTCTCACGTGGTGAAAGACCACGCACCAGCCCGGCCGGCGGCGGGTGGTTATAACGACCCTTACGCTCACATGCACTCGGTCTTTTTGTTGGTATTTTTTCTGGTAATGCCATACCCCACCACCAAAATTTAAACAGCTTTTCTGTTAATAAACTAACGGTTTGACTGGTGCAGAGAGCTCTTTAGGTTCACTCCAAATCATGACACACATCTCTGAAGGTTTGTGGTCAACAAACGGTTAAGACCACTAGGCAGCATTGCTCTGTTTAAGTTATTCTATGATGCGCTGCCGAAGGTGCTAGTTGAGAAGAGCAGCCTGCAACATTTGAATTGAAGGGTCAGAAGGCGCGTTAGTCCTTTTTTTTATTTTCTCTTCATGGGAGCAGAAGGAACTTTGTCTTTAAAAACAGCTTACAGGATTGCGCTCTCTCAACTACATCCACGATTTTGTTCTCTGCGGCGGTGCTTTTAAAACATCAGCGCACGGTGAATTCGGTGTACTCATTAACCCGCACCACCCTACATGCTCTTTCTATTTTTCTATTGCCGACCTAGCTTGACAAACGCGTCCTGAAGTGGGGGAAATGCACAACAGGCATATGTTTGGGCTCATTGGTTGCGAAAAAGGCAATTTGTCTGCAATAACACAGAACACATTGTACATAAACGGTACCCACGCAATGTTGAGAAGGCAAGCCTGATTTCTTGCTGACTTCGTTGGTCATGCGGCCTACTTTAACGTTTTATACCCTGGATTGCTTTCTCGAAGACTGGTAAATTCTCCCGTTTTGAGAAGAATGTTACATTTCACGAAGAAGTGCGTGTCAATAATGTGCGTATATGACACGGGCTTCCTTGTTACGAATGCACAGACACGCACGTCTTGGTTCTGGGGACAGCCACAGTGGGAAGTATGCTCGCGATACACGCAGAGAAGGACATGTGGATGACGCACGCATCGTTTGAACATGTGAATCAGATGCCTTAGGTGAGATCCCATGTCCCACACGTAAAGAATTCCACAAGTTTCTGTTGCACAGGACAGGGTAATGGAAGGGTAATGGACAGAGCACAGGTGTGTTTTGTTAACACGGCTGCTTTGTTCCAAAGACAACGACGGGTATTTCAAACAAAAAAATTGAATAGATGAATACATGTATTCAAAACAGATGAAGCAATGGCCAGATATCATATCGTGCCACTGACTTGCTTGTGCAATGGCTGCCGCCCACCAAACGAACCATGACGGAGCAAGGCTCTATGCTGATATACAGATAGACACTGAATAGACAGTTTTATTGTTTACATTCTGACGTTCCGGCTGAAGTCTTATTGGGCAATATTTCAAAATGTATCAATATTTTTCCTAGTTTAGTTGACAATATCGTCTTTCAGGGCCAAAAGAGCAGCTAATACGCTACCCAGTTCTAGTTCTTCAAAATTAAACCAGGTTATATTCGGTCTTCATGCCTCTTTGTACAGAAGTAGTCCGGATTACGCTTGAGCATCAACACTACTAATCACTTGTTTTGTTTGAAACTAAGGTTTTATTTTACGTGCACGATTTCAACACTAACCCTCTTGCCAATAAACTCATTCTCTTGTGCTTCGTCCTTAGGTAAGTCAGGCTATGTCTGCGAATTCTAGTTGCCGAATGAGCTAAACTACGGTTTTATTTAATGTGCATGAATTCAACCCTATCCTCTTGCCATTAAAGTAATTCTGTTGTGCTTTGTACGTAGGTAAGTCAGGCTGTGTCTGAGAAGTCTAGTTTCCGAATGAGCTCCCTGATTAGGGACCATCCGTCAAGCAAGCATAACACAAAATCGACATCCGATGCAATGATAGAAAGTGCCGTATTCCGCTATAATGAGTTCCAGCGCTAATGCTAATTGCCTAGAACTGGACAATAGATGTTTTTTATCATCTTTTATCACTCCGATAGGATTACCGACAATAATATAGTTGTGTGCTCTGACTTACGACAGTGACAAAAGAACGGCAAAGATTTTAAAAATCCACTTTCGCAATAACAGAAGGTAACTTTTGCTCACTCATCAAGCTTTCTTTAGGATCTGTACTTCGTACAATGACAAAAGAGGAGGCAGCGCAAAGTGCATTTTGAGGATTACTGCGCGTGCGCTTACGAATTTGCTGCATTTGAGCTGACTTTCTGAAGCTAATGAAACTTGTGCCTCGGGATGGTACAAATCCCGGCCATACGGAAAGCACCGAAGACTGTCATATGTCCATCTAGCGCGTTACAGGTGTTGTGTATAATACTGTATTTTTATGCAAAGTTGGTCTCCAGGTCATTCTTAGATTATGGTTCATTGGGGCTGTTGCAGCTGATTGCTTCTAAGCTGAAGTGCAAGATGATGTCGGTCTGTAAAACAAGGGCAGGGCTGCTCTTATCAAACCGAAATATTTGTACCGGACTGGTGGCTCACTGACCGTCGGCGCTAACAAAATAGGTCTTGTTTGGAGACTGTTGCAAGAGTCATGTGAGGGATTTCGCACATGTAAACACAACCGCTCGTACGTTATAGCTTATGTGCACCATGTCTGGATAGCCCAAAGCCTCCGCCCGCATCCCGTTCCACTCATCGTAAATGCGAAGCGACCGAAAGTGTCATGTACGAGGGGTCTAGCTGCTCTATTCGTGGTCACCTTGAAGAGCATTGTTTCGAGTACGGCACCCTGCGATACCATTCTGTGAATAAGGAATCTATGCGGTTTGCACTAAAAGCTTTATTTTCAAGACTAAGTTTCTTTGTTGTCCTCCGGAGTTTTCTTCGACCTTTTTGTGCGCGCATCGCACGCACTGTGTTCCTTACAACAGCACCAGATGGAACTCCCCTCCGGGTATCTCGGGGGCGTTTAAAGGTTGGAGCTACACGCTTGGATGTTGCGTTTGAAGTTCGCTGTCTGGTGATACAGAAGAATCATGTTAATGCGCAGGAATTCGCACAAAAGAACCATCTTGCGGGTCGGCAGAGCATTCGCTACGCAGCGAATGGGGGTGCATACGGCGAGTGTATGCTCGCTGGATGCAGTGAGGTGAAACAACGACGCTCGATAGTCGTGATGCGCGACTACAGCCGTGAGACCTGTTTCCAGTAGCGACGACGGGAACAACGCGTGGCTGCGATGGAAGATGATGAGCGCGCTTTGAAAGCTTTGCTTTAGGTCGATTTCGGCCTGTGCGTGGGATCCACGAATTCTTTGTGCCGGTTTCGTCTTGCACTTTCAGTAACGAGACCTTAACCAAGTGTGGCCGACGCTCCCGAGTTTTGTTGCATTATCTCAGCTGAATTCTTGGAGAGGTTTTTCAATACCTATCTCATTCTTGCGCTTCTGGCATTCGGGCTATTTTACTTCTCAAACACCATGACAGAGAATGCAATCATTATAATTTTTCTTCACAGGGTAATTTTCTCTAGTTTTCAGTAAGACTCGTCCGAAATACCCCTTTCGAGTGCCCCTTACCCCTGATTGGATGATAACTTGCATGGGTTTTGCGTATAATTTAGTTAAAATTGTTGTAGCTTCCATCATTAGTTCCGGTGAGCAATTGCTACGGAACAGGCTGCACGCATAAATGCGTGAACGTTTACGGGTTTACTACAAAAAAATAAATTGTTGTAATGAGCATGGCCTCATACCGAGCGTTGGTTGGAAAATTAACTTTATACAATTAATTGCTGCTTTTGATGGGCTGATGACAGTAAACCGCTTTTATTCCTAAAACATGATGGTTTTACCTTGAACAAGAACTAATCGCGATTCTTGCGAGAGATTTAATTAGCCTCCACGGTAAAAAGCTCCCAACCTGCAATCTTCACAGTACAGGTAATAGACCTCTCAGAGAGGTAAAACTTCACAAAGGTTCTCAATTTAAAAAAAAAATTCAGAACGCTTCGGTTGTAATCAACTGTGCTTGTGGATCCTGCGTGCCGCCTATGTTGCTGGCTGCAGACTTTATAATGGTGCTTAAGTCTACAACCTCTCTGTACACCGGCGGGCTTTTCTGCAGTCACGGCTTGCCCCTGCGCGAGCGATAATCTGCCTCGTGCCAATTAAGTAAATTTTTGATGCTGTCTCACCAGGTTAATGCTCTCCCAGCCCATACATTAATTTTGTCAGTTGCCAGCAGAAAAAAGTTTCCCTTCGTGAATAAAGCTGCCTTTATGACCAGAATTGCCCTTATGGAAATTGAGAATTTTTTTGAAATCCAGAATTATCAACGCAGAACATTTGGTTATTCTGATATAGAATAAGCCAAAACAATTTTTTTGCCATGAGTTTGTTCCTTGAGAAAACAAAACTTGCGCAGATTTTTTTAATGTTGTGAAAGGCTTGAACCATAGAGAATTTGCAGGATTTCTTCCTAAGTTGGCGCTGACGGACACATCACCACGCATTTGTACCAGTTTGAAATTGTTTATTTACACTTTCGGTCGTCGCTGTCAGTTGTACTAGTAGTAGTCATCGTCACAGGTATTGATGTGATCGTGTTGCTTATGCCAAGCATTGCATGCGCGGTAGCGCTTAACAACATCTGGAGCGAAGCGGCGGCACGTAACTGCACGACGCATGCATGACGTTACTGCAGTCACGTCAAGCTTCCGTTGAACAGCTGTTCCGCAAGCTGTGTTGTTGTTGGTTGCTACGCAACGCCAGGTACTCTTCGGAGTTTTCGTCAGTTTTTTTTAACAAGTGTTTTATTCCAATATTCACGAAGATTTCACTTACGTCACATCCCTCACGGAAGTGACACCAGTACAACGAAGTGAACGGCCTGTAAAGGGTGCACCACCGCACGGAAGGTCTTTTCGCGGGGAAGCAACCTTTAGTACTAAAGAGTGCGTTATACTTCGGGTTGTTGGATTTCTTGTTTGATATTTTAACACGAAAGTGTTTTATCCCGCGATACACGAAGATATCACTGGCGGGATTACCGTCACTAAAATGACGGCAGAACACCTTTGCCGAAACGACCCGCCAGCAGAACGTCGCTCGCCAAGCGCACCCACAAGACAGCCGCCGACCCGCAAATCATGCTCCGCTGCAGATTTCGGTGCACATTTCACTTTCGTCTTTTACCAATTCGTATGACTGAGGAATGAGCCACAGTTATATTTTTTTTTTTGGCTAAAGCTCCTGCGGCAGCCGGAGAACATCAGCGGTCCCCACGAGACACGCGCTTACGGGTGCTCGGCATTTTCTTAATATTTTGACGCGTTAATTGCGTTACTCGTTGCGCGCTCCACGTCGCGGCCAGCTGCAACATCTCAGCTGTAAAAAAGTCTTAGACACCTGAACACAACTTGTAACATCGTGATGTTAACACCGTTAATGGTAACCACGTGCTGTGAAGGCGGGGAGCGTCGCGGAAAATATACCTCAATGGTTAGCTCAAACAGAGTAGGGGCGTTAGCGACGAGGCCTCGTCAGCGACGAGAGGCCGCCAGAGACGGAGGCCTCGATGGTTCCTCGACGAGGAACCGTCGAGGCCTCCACCGCTGTCGCTCACTTGTTGGCTGCTTCTTTCCGGCCAGTAGCGAGTGGCGGCAACGGCACGTCGCTGTCCCTGTCGCAAGACCCGGCGGACTGTGCATTTACATTTTTCCCATCGAGGCCGCCCGCAGTGCAAGATTGCTGTACCCATTTAATCGTGTTTTTGCATCGCTCTTCTGCTTCGCTGCATGTGGTTACCCCTTTACTGATGAACAGTGATACAGATGTTGCGATACCTGTGCGCATCATTATTTAAACCTGCTGTGCATGTACGCCTTGCGGAGTTCATCGCATATAGACATCAATAAACTATATGGAACAAGTATTGGTTGTGTTCCTTCTACCTAATGCAAAGACGTGGTGTGCGCCCTGGCTTGGGCTCGCGGTTTGCATGTGTCCTCACGTTATCGTTATCACGCTTTTCCCTTAGCGTCAATTTTTTTCGGCAACTCAGTCACTTGCACTTTCTATCTTTTCAATGCAAAGCATTCTTTGCCGGGTATACCCCGCCAAGCAGGACAGTGCCATGTAACGCCTTGCATTTCGACAAAACTGCGGATTTGCAAGAAGTAACACCTTTTTGTCGTTCTAATATCATAAATAGAGACTAGTGATTGGACATAATTTTGAAAAGAAAAATCAATGAAAATTGAAAAACAAATATTTTCACAACAATGACCTCAGAAAATCGAAAATATGCATTCTATACATCTGAAAATCAGACGACTAAACAAAAAGGTCACCCCAAAACGTTTAAAATACGAATAAAATAATAGCGTAAACAGACCAACTCTCCACTACACCTTTCATCTTAGAAAAAAACACATAATAACTGATGTAAGTACACTTCATCGCTTAAATAGTATAAATTTACATGATTAGCGGAAAGAAACAAAAGGAGACGTAAATAGAATAGAGTGATCTGACGTCTTTCGCAAATGATAGCCATATTTGGCTGTGAAGGACTCACGCTACTCTCCAGCGGTATAAGAATACTATGCATTAAAAGTCCACTTTTAGAATTAGTGCAGATTTTTCTTTTACGGAGCGAAACTTCGGCACAGGCGGAAGCTAAGACACGTGCATGATTATTGTTTCCAATAAAGATTCGATCGGAACCACGTCGTCAAGCTAAAAAGATCATAGTGGTGGCTTTTCAAACCTGAACGGAGACAGGGACGTTTTTTATGGCAGACACGTTTTTCTATCATCAGCAGGGGATGTTCGGTATATTGTTTTATAATTAATTTGAAATAGCCTTCATGCGGGTGCTTCACGTAAGTAGTATATTAGGAGAAGCGTCTAACCATTGGTGAAACATTCATTCATATCATAACCGGGGGCGAAGAAAAGGGATCTGATGTATGGTGATTGTGTCTTCTACAAGTGTTGTTGTTAGGGTTTCCTCTACCGATGGCAGAACCACAAGCCATAACAGAATCAAGAAGCGCAGATCGAGCGGATGGCTTCCTTAATTTTTGGCTTAAATACCACGAGCGGGACAACCTGCACCACTGTGTCAGAATCGCTTTTTTTGCAAAGCAGAAACCGCTGGAATGTGCGATGTTGTTATGGACGACCGCTACCATGTCCCGCTTCTCTAATAAATCCCACAGACGCTGGTGAAACGAACCAGCTTTTGTGGTTCGGATCTTTCTTTTTAAGTTTCTGCAGGAGCCCTTCTCCGGAATTCTAAGACAGACCGCTAAGCTCCTACAAAATATTTCCTTCCCTTCGAAATGGTCGCTTCTTATTGTGGAGCTAATTTTGAGCTGAATTTTCGGAAGCGCTGATCGCACTTATGTTTGAACTATACCTACTGTTTTCTAGCTTTGGGAGCACGTTTCTTTTTTGTCAAAAATTGCGGTTAGCCTCGTCGCATTCCAGGTATTTCTTCTAAAACTGTACCTAATATATGATGTGGGCAGTTGCAGCGAACATATTCGACAGACTTTGGCTGTACCTAGAAATATGGCATCTCTGTGGCGTGATACCTTACTCTTCATTTCTTTATTTTGAGCTTTAGTTCACCCTTTTCAAAGGAGATATAGTTAAACTACTACTGCTAGTATTTTAAAGGCAAAGCTTTAAAGATGGCAACGAATGTGGCGCGAAATACTGAGCTGAGCCAACATATCAAAGAAATATAACCAGCTTCCTTAACCGAAAACAAAAGTGTTGATAACAGATCCTAGGATTTAGCAGAGCTCTCAGGAACCTTAGTTTTTAATCAGATTAAAACGATCAGCGTTTTTGTGGGAATCAAGACTCGCGAGATGCACTGTTCGGTTGTAGTTTGTGGGTTCTTTGAAGTATATTGCCTTCTCCAGAAGTGATTACTGCTTGTGGATGGGGGCACGGGCCGCTTCGCCCGTCATGTTTGGAGTATATGATAGTGGACAATTTTCTTGGTCGGTTGGGTTTGCCTTCCCGAACATATCTTGGCGGTCCTTGGGTTGCTTCTTTCTTAGTCCTTGTCATTTGCGCTGTTGTTAAGGTTCAAAATGAACCAACTAGCCCCAGTCGAGACCGTAATTGTCCCCAACTGCTCACGGAATAGAAATGGCATGCGTAAAAAATTACGAAGCTGCAGGTTAGCAGTTTGTGAGCAACACCACATATCAAATCAAAGAGACCATCTTTGTCTTGTTCAGTGGCTCTTGTACACCTTTTGGCGCCGTTGGTTACTTAGTACATGAAGTACCATCCCCGCCTAATTTTGTAGTCACAGTTTCCACAAGCTAAGTATGACGTTGGACCACCCGCTTGCACCAAAGCCATTCAATTCAGCAAGATCATGCAACGGGGTGAAGAAAGGCGACCAAGAACGGAGTCGTAAATGATTGCTAATGCTAACTCATAATCATTGAAGATTCATATGCTTAGAAATACGACACGAAAGCTTTAAAGCATTCCGTTCATCTTGCTTCATCGAGGAGTCTTCTGCAAATGTCGACTATAGCCTGCAAACCCAACATGGCATTCACTGAAGCTACTTGTTCCACAATCACTGTCCATGCTTTTGAGACACCACCTTAACACAATCTGGGGCACATGCTTCTAAAGCAAGCGATTTCCTATGCATTTCTTTTTCTGCACCCCATGCGCTATGTAACCCGTCGCAGCCAATGGGAATTGCCCGCACCAAGTGCTTTTTCTGTCATAATTTTTCTACGCACGCAATTCAATACACCCGCTTGAGCCTATAGGAATCGGCGCTTGACTGGGGTTAGCTGCTTTGAGGGCGCATTTCGGATGCCAGCCGGGTTCGTGTTTTTGCCAACCTATAGCTACTACCACCTTTGTATTCAAAGTAAAAAAAAGAAAATAAAGCAGGTACTTATCAAACGCATAACTAATCAGTGCCATAACGAAAACACCCCAAGTGTGCAGCAAGTATATAAACCATCTAGAGAAACTTTTTATAAACTTCTTAATTCAGAGAGGTCAAAGCCGTCAGAAGGTCGTCACGGCGCTCTCTGCCTTTGCCGGCCTTGCACCATTAAAATTGAAGGTCACCATCATGACAAGTACTATGTTTACGCTGTTATACAAAATTTCCTGTAAAAACATTACTTCAAAATATGCTCAGTCTAGTATACGTTGTTACAGAAAAAATGTAAGAAACATAGTAGTCACACATAATTTGTTCGGATATTTCCTTCTCTACACACATGGATTCGTAGAATTGGCCTCAATGCGCTACATTTTAAGGGGAGTGAGAGTTTTCTCCCCGCTTAGGTGAAGGCAGTGTGGTGTGGTTGTTTGAACGCCCATCACCTCCGGTTACGTGTGCACTGTAGTGCACGTGGTTTAGTAAACGTAAAAATTCCTTCTGCAGTCCAGATTTCAGACGCAGACACACCCTACTAGCATATGCACCACCACGAAAATGTCGTACGTCTAGCACCTCAAGGGAAATAGACCCTAGAGCACGATTGTAGTTTCGTCTACAAAACCACCAAGCAGCTTGCAAACCACCCCGACTGGGGCATTTTTCTTCCGTCTGAAAGACCTCTCATAAAATAGTGATATACCTTCTCCAGCGGAGGGTAGGAAACTACCGCAGGATTTATTCACACGTGCTCAGCTTTGCAACTGCTCCTTCGGGAAGCGCGGAACAAACATTGAAAGCACGCAAACTTGAACAGATGGCTATTGTGCTAGTTTACAGTTTCCAGTCACCCGAAGTGTCACTTGAGGCAGCAATAAAAAAGACGACCGAAATATGCAGCGCCGGTGGATAGACTGCAGTCAGCGGGCACCATTGCGTGTTTTATTTCCTTCTTGTCTTTGTTGGTTTCTGTTGGTAGAAGAGCAAATTGCATGTGGCCAAGAAGATGACTTCAATATCACGAGCAGGGTTAAGCATATTTACATCTTCTATGGGGCAGGCACCACAAACATACGTGCTGTAAAAGAACACTGCTGCTTTTTTGGAGTCCCCCTCTTAGCCCTGGGAGAAAGTCTCAAGGTATCTAATTTCTTCACAACATGACGTTGTAACAGTTACATTTTTAAACTAACTAAACAATACAGTGTGGCCACAGCAAGGAAATACGAAGTCACAGGCAGGTATTGATGCACAGCCATGCGATTATCATGAGCTCGTAAGGACAGCGTTTTGTGCGTTATGACGAGCGTTTGCGATGTAAGAAAGAGGAAACACCTTGCAAGCGTGGGCTTGTGCTCACACTGTACATCTCTTTGCAAGCAAAGGATTGACGTTGCCCTCAATACTTTCCTGAGCACATATCAAGCAAGTTATTGAGCGTGGTATTTTTGTCTGTCAAGAATTTAAATATACTAACTATCATTTCTGGTTGGTGTGGGACTGGGTCAACTACAATTCAAGGGTGCTTCACACGGAATTAAAAAAAAACTGTAAGAAATTGTCGATATTATAAGGACGCTGCCGGCGTTAACATCCATGCCTCCGTGTGAAGGGCACAACCAGTGCATCGTTTATTTCTTCAGCGCCCGCAGCGTCAGAACCGAGTATTACTCCTGCCACGACTTCTGTACTGCGGAGCCATGCTCCACGGAGGCCCTGCCTATGTACCTTCTAACGGAAACGCTGTATGCTACGGGGCGCCATTAGCTTACACAATCCTTCGTTAATAGGATGCCAGTCGCAACATGTGCAGCTCTTATGGAAGTCATGTGTTGAGGAAAAATTCTGAACTTCCAGAAATAATAAAAAGACTCTTTTGTTTAGTTATTCGTTCCCTCACATTGAAGTTTAGTGGTGTCCGGCTCGCGCCCCGTGCTTCGTTCCATGAAACACAGAGCTCTGAGGCTGCCTGAGCGAAACATCACGCATGCCTTATATAGTGTGGCGTACTCGGGCGTACAAGGACATTTGCAGTGCTAGGTTGTAATATAAAGTCATCTACCTGGAAAAAATTTTGTCAAAAACCCCAAAATCAAAATCCTTGAGAACAGCGTTTGTACGATCTGATTTCCTCGGAAATAGTGCTGATACAACCACGGAAACAACCTTCGCGAACGCATGGATGAAAAGACTTACTTCGAAATTTGGTACCTTTATTTTCAAAATTCTCGCTAGGTACATGCGTTCACCGCCCTAGTGTGTCACTATACTGAACGATTATCCTACATTGCTTGACGACGCGCTGCCACTATTGGCATCCGATATTTTTTTCAAACCGCTATCCTTTTGCTACCTTAAAATTCAAACAGCTTTTTCTGATGTCTTATTTTTTAGTTTATTTATTTATTTATTTATTTATTATATTTATTATTATGTATATTTATTATTTATTATTTATTTATTTATTTATTTACTTATTATTGATACTGCAATCCCTGTGAGGGATCTTCGTGGAATGGGTTACAAGACAAACAAGAACATTTCATGCAAGTAGCAAATGGAGCAAGCCAATGTACAAGACACAAAGTATTCACCACGACACCAAACAGAACGAGGGCTTACATTCGGCAGTGCAAAATTAAAATCAATACAGCTTATACAGTTTAGTTGAGATATATTTAAGCGCTCTTGTGCAGGCTAGAAGAAAATAATTCAAAGGATGGCCGTAAAGCCCTATTACGCCTTAACACCACCAGCTACCACGCCACTCGCCGCTCTTCGTGGCAAAATTCCCTCGTGCTGTCGTTTAGGGCAAGCATTTTTTTGTATGTAATGACAAACAACACCAACAGGAGTGTAAGGCTTGACGTTATAAATGCCATAAAGGTTTTCGAAACCCTGTAAATCAGCGTTAAACGAGTAACGAAAACATGACACGAGGATTGAATCCTTTCGGGTCTGCCGTTAGCGCGTCAATGCATACGTGTATTTTGCCACAGTATTAGACACAGCTGCCTCTAATAGGTATGCGGAATACAAATGTGGTACGTAGTGCCCATAGCATTAGGGACCCTCATTTCTTCCTTCCCCTCTTCCCTTCCGCGCCTCTCTTTGATACCTCTGACCTTTGCATGGTCGTATTCACAAGCAGCGCGTTGATGCACATAACGCTGTAATGCACAATCCCGGTATAAGCACAAAAGTCGTCATCGTCTTCTTCTGCTTTTTGCCTCCGTGTGTACGCCAGATGTTTAATGGCGCGTGGAAATGCGGGTCAACAGCGCCAATGACATCGTCATTACCGAGCGTCGAAATCATTTTAACGTGCGGAACGATTTAGGTTAACCTTGCAAATACCAAGTAGTTGCGTTGGCACTGCTGTTCGAAATTTATGTTGACCTTTGAGCAAATCAATTTTTGGCCATTTATGGCTCTTTGGGGCTATCCGTATAATTAAAAAAGCCCTTTTGGTGTAGTTAAGGTACCCGAAAAAACGTCGCCGCGAACGAATGCAAGCCGGAAAGCGTTACAACTGATGTATGAACGACTTTCCTCAAGGCTGCTTTATCCCATTATGCTTTTTCGAGTTTTTTACAAGCACGTGTATAGCCCGTGGGAAAAGCGAGCGCTCCGTTTTCTGTTGTGAAGTTTGTGTTCCCAGATGTGTAGGTTCGTTAAACATCGCCCGGACAGACCATTAGGGTAAGTATTTTTTAATTCGTGATCTTATTTTCTTTTGTTGAAATCATTACACAACCTCTTTAGTTTTTTTGCTGCCACTGCATCTTAGTTTTTATATAGTGTGTTTCGTATAAAATTAGTAACTGTATACCATTAGACATCCCTCCCCTACATCAAAATGTACAGGGCAGGTGTAAGTAACGGTCGCGGTCCAACGTTGCAGGTGACGTCTTAGCTGAGATAAAAGGACAGTGTGCGCGATGTTGAGAATACCGCTGCAGCTATAATAGGTCAGCTGAATCCAGATCTGAAATTGACGTTGTGCATGCTCTACCAGAAGACTCCAGTTTTTTTGCAATCGCAAAGGACATGGGGGCCCAGTTGCAAGGCTTATCGAAGGAGATTCAACAGCCCTTCACAAACATAACTGATTAATGGCTGGAAACACACGAAATATCTGCGACAATATACTATACAATCAGAGACTAGCCCTTTGCCAACAAAATTTCAGTCTTTGTGCAGAGAAATAGAAGTTGGACGAGGTCGTCGAATAGCAAAGCATTTTAGGGAATTTGGTGCGACGTGGGGTGATTGCGGCTGCGGTTGGTCATGCGGGTTAATCTTGTACCCATTAATGTCACGATTGAAAACACGAAGTTGTTCGGTTGCCGTATAGACAACTAGAGGCTTGGGAGTGAAATCCCTATGTATAGTGCCTGGAAGCAGCGATATGTAGAAAAATTTAAAAAAAATGCAAAGGAAAGACAGCGGTGCAAGACAAGAGAAACAGCAGAGTTGGGTGTCGACCTAGCGTCTCCCGCACTGACAGCTGTTCGCAAGAACGAGGCAGGAGAAAGAGCAATGTATGCGCGTTCCTTATAAGGCGAACTGCATCCTAAGACTGTCGCCCCTACACTGACTGGCCGCCAAGACGGCCCTGACCACATACCAAATCAAGCCCGCTTACGCCACCTCCCTCCGATCCACTCTGGGCTTCTCCGTCTATCCCGCCCTAAAATTCGCAAGTGTAACCTACCAAAAACATCACGTGAGCAACACAACGGCCTCCGGCTCTACGAGAAAGAGCCCTGTAGTGATCGGTGCATTACGGGTCCGATGTGCCGAAGATGATGACAAAGGCGGGGAGTTTCTGACGCGGCGCAGGCCCACGCCCAAGCCTGGACGATTACGGGTGCTCCTCACGAGGCGCGCGCTTACGCACGCTCTCTATTTGTTTCTTTTTTATTGTAAACCAATGCCCGAAGGTCGGGACGGGCACGTCGCACCGAGAGAGATTTTCTTTCTTCGAATTTCTCTGCTAACGCCAACGGACAAAGCTGAAGGTTTGGCTGCTAAAACGTTTTTTTCAGCTTTGTGTAATGACTGTCAACACTTAGGACAATGGTATGGGTAATTGTCCCAATATTTACGCTAAATTGATGCATTTGAAGAATGTACTCTAGAGTGCAATTTAAGCCGAAATACATCACCTATAATATTAAGTAAGAAGACAACAAGGACTACGAAACCAGACAACTATGCTGAAAAAACATTATTTTTCGCTACAAGACAGGCATCATTGACAGTATCGAAGACATACCGCTTTTGTTTTGGACATTTCGGTGTGGTTCCCTTTGAATTGCGTATATTCAATATGGCATCCAGTGCCCCATGGTGCGTCACAGGAGAGGGGCTATATTGCTCTATGAACTGTGATGAATTTAAATAGTGTTAGGGGAAATCCCCAGGTGGAGTAAGTTTCTATAAAGGAAAGTTGGACATCCACCTGAGAGCAGCCAAACGGCTACCACAGAAACTTTCCAGTTGAAGAAAAATTCTTTCTGCCCAGAATACAAACCCGGGGCCACCGCTTAATAGAGCAGTCGCTCAACCAACTGAGCTTACCAGGAGGCTAGCAGTTTGTAGCACCAGAGCGAATTGATCAACTCGAAGCGATGGACAGGTGTAATCGACCAGATTTTGGGGAAATTCTCAGGGTGGAGCAAGTTTCTATGAAGGAAAGTTTGACATCCACCTGAATAGAGCCACACGGCTACTTACTCTTACTGTGTAAAAACTCCGCCGGTAAAAAATACGTTTCTTCTTTCCCTTTGCAAAAATTATTTTTCTGTTACGTATTGTTTTCACTCCCGAAAAAGAAATGAGCGCTGTTGTTTGCTGAAAGTGCGCTTGTCTACGCCTTCATTCTTTCAAATATAGCTGTGAGTTGGAAATAAGATTCCAAACTAACCGATTTTGATAAACTTAACATAAGGTGCACTCTTTAAAATTGTGCACGAATAACTGCACCGCTTGTCGTGCCACTACAAAAATTCCAAATAAAAATGAACTCGCCCGTTCTTTGGTTGATGGGCTTTGATGGTTAATAGAATTAGTACGGCAAGTAACTGTGACAAAATAGGAATGGTCTTGCAATCCCAAATCTTCGTTGAAAAAAAAGTATTCCCGGAAAATTTTCAAGATACTTTCCCAAGATGATTCTTGCAATACAGCAGCTACGTTTGTAAATGTGCAGCACAAATCGCTCCTAAAATAGGCGTCACCCTATACAACGACCAAACTCATCACGAATACGGAAGAGCAATGCCGTTCTACCGTAATGTTAGGAGTAACGGGTATCACTTGCACTTCATACATAAATTGGAGAAAAGAGGGCGCACATCTAAAACTTGTGTTTGGCTGATTCAATTCATGGTGAGAAATTTAGAGTGCAGCCAATAGAAGCACAAGAAATATTCGGCATTGAGTGAACGCATTCATCTTTTGTTCCGGCCTATTTGTACTTTGCAGCGCTCCTACATGTTTTGCGGGTATGTATAATTCAAGTTGAGTAAATTGTTTTTAGACAGTTCACTGGGATTTTTGTGTTCCCCCCAAAAATTAGTTCTTTTTTTGTGGAAGCTAAAGCACAATAAAACAGAATGCCTCATTTACGATTCAAGCTGATGGCTGTTATGATTTTAGGATACATGAATGTGTACTAGTTTCTTGAAATTCTGCCAGAAATAAAACACATTCTCGAACGTGACAATGAGAATATTACGAGGTGTTCATGTTTATTTTCAGCAGTATGTTGCAATAAAAGTGCGCCAACAGAACTATGTCCCGGTTGCTGTGCGCACACGATTGGGCAGTGAATGTTTTGTCTTGGTCTAAGAGCAAATATTTTCCCCACCTCTAGTACCGGGAGAAATGTGAAGGGTTTCGCCATTTCCATCGTGGGCTACATTCCAAGAACACCAAGAAGGTTCAAACTAGGGCGCTCGGACCGCAAACTAATTGAATTTTGTGGGGCGGCGACCGGAATGTTAAAGAGTCGGCGGCGTGGACGTGTTTACACAAACTATCAACACTGGTTCGGCCGATTTGTAGCGCTAAACAACACCATCTCTCCAAGAAGAAAACTTATTGGTGAAGAAATGTTTCAGTTGTAAAAGAGTCATTTCACATGGGTAACGTTTGCAGAATGATGACACGAAACAAGACTGCAAACGTTAGAAAGTGGTTGGGAAGATCCCAAGTGTCTGCTGTGAGCGCGTATCAGATGTGCCCTTTAATACCTTGTGGACCAGTTTCTTTTTTTACAGCCAAGGTTTGCCCCAAGGGCTTCGTCGCCGTGGACAAGACGCCTAAGCGCCATGGCCTAAGACACCGAGCGCATGCGTTATGCTAATCAAATGTACAGCATAGACTTCAGAATTTGTTTACAAAAACCACAAACAAGCATCGAAACCGCATTATGGATGATAAGGCTCCTGTGAAGAATATGACCTTATCTTCCTTTGTGTTTCTTGTAAAGAATATGTTTGCCGATTATCTTTGAAGGCTAAACAGAACTAGTGTGACTAAATGGAGCAGTTCTTGCCCAAGGCACCAAGGGTATGCGTCAGGCTAGGCAGGGCCCTCCATTTGCCGCATCTTTGAACACGTTTCTGCTGCTGTAATGCTATTACACGCGTTATATATTTATTTTATTTATTTATTTTATATTATTTATTTATTTATTTATTTATTTATTTATTTATTTATTTATTTATTTCCGAATACTGTTAGCCTTTCGGCTGTTACAGGGGTGGGACATACTAAGAATGTCAAACATCAATACATTCAAATCATACAGCGATTTAAACAGCAACACATCGAGCTGGAGATGTTACATGGCATACATTGGAAACACCGCGAATTTGATTCGCATTCGGAGAGACGTAAGTCGCGCGCTGCCGCTGAGCAGGGAGGACAAGCTAAGTTCATCAGAGTTGACCGAATAAGACCCATAAACAAGAAAATGCGGCGCCCGTAAACCGTAGCAGTGCAAACAAATGTCACGTAATTAGAACTGGCCAATGATTACGGACGCGGCACGGAACAACAGGAGAAAAGAGTGCCGATACGCTGTACCCATAACTAGTGACACTAGCGGAGTGCAAGCAACAAGCCCGTCGGGACGACTAGAAATACCTCATACCCTCCACCATCATTATTTGTACTGTTTTGCAAACGCTTTGCTAGACCTCCACATGCGAAGGGCGGAATGGCGGCCTTTTTACTGTGTGTTTTGTAGGTACAACTGCCATGCCTCTTCATTTCTAAACGTATTACTAGGTTAAGTGTTAATATCAGACATGAATTCTGTTCTACCCCACCCTATCTGGCACAGTTCTTCCGGCCCCCTTTCTATTTCTTATATTTGGCACGTATGCCTTTCAATTACCAGACGCATACATCTATCAAGACATTGTGGCAGCATTGGTGCGGTAGGAAAACTAAAAGACAGTATTCACTGATATACGTGATGATTGCACCAATATCATCACCAAGACGTGCGTTCACGTGCGCTCCGCATGACTCACACCATTGCTGCGCTGCTGGCGGCAAAACCAGTTTGTACTAGAGAACGCCGCGCTATTGGTAAGGCTGCATACTTCGAACAGGGCTAACAAGACGGGTACAAAGAAAGGCGGACGAAACAGGCGCTTGGAACTCACAACACCTGTTTCGTCCATACACAGCGCGTGTTTCGTTTTTTCTTTGTACCAGTCTTGTTACCTCTGTCGAATGAAAAGCACGTGGCCTGCGACAAAAAGAACAGAAGCGTTAGCTGACCATTATAATGATGAGTCATTATGGTCTATAAATATTGCCCTCCACTCATGAAAAATTTAAAATACCGCCACGAACCACCACCTTAGATTCATCTATTTATCAACAAAAAATTTGACACCTAATTAGACAGGTGTTGTTGCAATGTGTTTAAACCTTTCTAGAATCTCACGGGTGGTGACGGTGGACGGAACAAATGAAGCTCGTTTGCTCAGACCAAACAGAGAATGCTGTTGGGTGCGTAAAAAGAAGATCCCTCCGAAAGAAATTCGCGGGTTGACTTTTCTGTACAGATTTGCAGGTCTTTTACTGCTTCCTGCTTACTACCTCATTCATATTCCCACTACAGACCGCATTCCCAATCTCTCGGCAGACCAGTGTACGTGTTAGATGCGACGCATCTCTTTAACTCGCCTTGTCCCTCCGGCGTCTTCCGTCGTCCGTAGTCCGCATCCCTCCCCCATTCTCCTCGCCGCGCCAGCTGCGCGCTAACGCCGCTCTCACCGCAGCGCCATCTGCGTGTTAGCGCTCGCTCCCGTCGCCGTGCCAGCTGTGCGTCAGCGCGCGTTAGCGCTCGGTTAAACATCGAACACATGCGCATGCGCTGCTCTCTCTCATTCCCCTGACCGTTAACGCGCGGTACATATAAACGTGGTAACTGCGCCTCTCCGCTCAGTCGCTCCGCCGCTCCGATGAAATCCGATGACCCCCGATGATTTGAATGGAGACTAACAGGCCTGCTGTCGCGATGGTCGGCGCAACCGTACGTAATATAATGGAAACAACATCAAATTTACACGCTAAATGGAAACAACATAACGGAAACGCAACAGAAACCCCACGATGCGTCGCATCTACCCATGGTTCCCCTCGCGGGAAGATGGTGTAAATTTTCTCTTACCTCCAACAGATAGAGAGAATGGAATATGAGAGCAGCAGCTCAATTCCCAAGCACCGCCCAATGAAAACCAAATGATAACGCGTCCCGCAGCTCGAGAAGTACACTTAGATGTCCTCTGAAACTTTTTAAACGCCTAGATTATTTTTTTTTTCATTCTTTTTCCCTACTATCGCGGTTTCTATTATGTATATTTTTTTAGCATACTTGAACAGGCAAGCGTGCATGGAACGTATCGAATCATGTTTCGTGGTTACCAGTCGATTTTTTGATAAGCATAAAGTTCCTAGCTGTGTCAATAAATTATCCTTTTTGCACCCGTGTCGTCATTCATCTATGATATATTTGGTTTGGTTAGTTATATATCTGTGCTGAACAATCCCCATTTATTTCAATGGATTTAGGAACACCTTTAGACCTTCTGCATAGGCTCGACTTGGCACCGGCACCGTTTAAAATTCTATAAAAAAGTAAAAAAGTTGCTTGGGAATTCTTTTTATTTCGTTTTCGTTTTGACAGGTGAAAGTACATCAGTACACGACATGACCGATATTTCTCGCCTCACCTACCGTTCCAGAACATCAAATGCTGCATTGGTGCTGTTTATTCAGTGTCATTCACGTAGAATTAGGGCTACGCCCGAGCGATTGTCGTAGTGAGCGGGATCTGAAAAATAATATAGCAGCAATGGAAAGCACAGGGCACGGTGCTTTAAGCAGTGAGGGCATAAATTATTCTAATTTGAGATGGTTCTCCCTAGCTATGCTTTGGACTATTCCGGCAGGTTTTGGGAGGCGAGCGCCTTAAAATATAGCCACCACAAAGCGTTGGCACGTGCTTCGGTACAGGCGAATTCCGTGTCCACGATTAATAGAGGGTGTCGCTTTCATCGCCCGGGCATTCTTCAACACTTAATGTTCCCTGGTTCCGCTTCGGCGTCAAATAACCGTCAGGTACTGCAACATTTGACTGTTTTGGCAGCGTTATTTATTTCATGTGCAATATTTGTGGGATGTCGCCACCTGCAAAAATAGCGGTTTCAAATTTAGCAAAACGTCATACCGCCAGAAATCGTAGTTTTACTGTTACGTAAAGAAATGTATCTAATACAGCACATCATAGTCTCTCGCGTTCTTGCCAGCACACCCACTTCTAGAAATGATTCGCGTAAAAAAAATGTGTTTCAAGGTTTCCAGTTTTATAAATGTCAGCTAAGTTGCAAAATCCAGGTAGTTGCAGCATTAAAGAAGGTGCGAAAAACACAGTAACAAAACGTCTTCTGAGATCTCTCTTGCGCGGTTAGAAAAGGAATTACAGTTTTGAGCCCTTGGACTAACGTAAGCTCACCTGACGAAGTTCGCTGTATCAGTAAGTTATCCGTTTTGATATGATAATTTCAAGGCGTATTTTTCGGCTCGGGGCTGCCGCTTAGTTCCAGGATGCCGTTATCGGATCTTGGTGTTGAAGGCGCTGGCAAACAGGGACGAATACAGAAGGAAGAGGACGTACGGTGGTAGCTCGCGACTTTTTGTTTGATAAAATGAACCACAAATGTATACCTACTGCGTCTCGCTCCTTTTTTGTGTTATGCACCGTGTGTTGTCTATATATTACCGTTGTCATACGGCCACACTCACGTATGCCTGAACATACGTCTGCAGGAACATAAAAACGCTTAAAAATCAAAGCAGGCTCTAAATATCAGCACATTGTACCGCGCATGGGTGCTAGCCCATCGTTTCCGATACGACAGTTCTATTCAAGCATCGGGATAAAACTACTAGAAATCTAATAGAAGCGTTTCACATAACAAAGTGGCCGCGATATATCTTTTAGCAGAGCCTCCGTTTTCATAACTGACAAAGAATTAGTTTATCTGTGCTAATCATAGCGGACGTTACGGTTTTATTACATCTTTTGGTTTTGCGTTTTCAATATCCTTCCCCTTCAACTGCCAGGTGTGCCTGCGATTACATTCCCTGTAAAAGGTACCTTCATGGTTGTTATCCTGGACGAGATGTACTCACCACAGGAGACGCAGTTGGTATATAATTGTGGTTGTTTTCAATGATAGAATATTTACGAGTTAGCGCCGTGCCATCTCTTCCGTCTGTCTTCGTCTCTGTTTAGAGCGCTTTCACCACGACGATGAACACATACCAACTAGCCTAAATGTCCGTCCTATGGTCGTTATCACACAGAGGGGTCCACTGTATACAGAGGAGGAGTTTTTGGACTGCTCGGCCTTCAACCGTCCTTCGCTGGACGGCGGTCGGATATTCTGCGTACTTTCTCTTTTACAGAGCCTTCGAAACGGCTATACAACCGCAGCCTTCACACAGAGTCCACTTATCGTTACGATACTCCTGAACACCCTCGAAGTTGTAATATGAGACACGGACCATTATATCGCGCTTTAGACCATTAACCAATGGGTCAGTGGATTATCGTTTTCGCCAGCTGAGGCTAATCTTAAGCGCTGCGTTATGGTCGCGTATACTGGTTTGCTCCCATGTCAGGTGCCAGGGTGGTATGATCGGTCTATAAAAAAGGCCCATCATGGGCAAAATATTTTCGTAACAAAGATTTCGTTGTTTCCTATCGAAAGTCGAGCGCGCAGCCTTCGCCTTTCATAGTATTAGCCCTTTGTGTTTCGAGGCTTAATAAAGTCTTCCCATATTATTTCTTTCTCATGTTGAATCTCCTTTTTTTACTCAGTAAAGGGTCAACGCAGGCCGCATTGGTGCTCCATTAGGGACACCACAGAGGCGATTTCAATAAATTTTTTACTCACTCACTCACTCCCCGACGGGTGCCTTTTTGCTGAGTCCAAATCCCACCCTTGAAGGTTGCTTCTTCCTGATTTAGTGCTGTTAGACCCTTCAACAACGCAGGCCCTAAGTTTTACGTTGCCTACTATCAATTCTTGGGTGGGGTTATCATAACTTTCTTTGTTTGTGGTTATAATTACAGTATGTAAACACGGTCTTTCTGCATTCAAAATTTATCTTAAAATATTACTAAAACTTTGCCGCTTTCTTCTATCGTCTCATGTTATGTACCCACAAAAAGGCCGCAGTAACTTCCCGTGAGCAGTTTGCAGGCTTGCCTCAACAACCACGTTGGTGGCAGTTTTCATGAAGGCTGAGGTTTTGTTGGTTCTCTTTCGCGTCCCCCTCTGGATATGGCGTTCCATTAATCTAATTAACCAGGTATCTGAGTCACGCGTTTTGGAGCATACAAAAAACAAAACTTTTAATTCTTCCAGTTTGACGCCCGCGTACTACGAATACCTTTCTGTACCAAGACAGATGGCATGAGTACTTAGGAGTACACGTGGATTAGTTTAAATTGAGTCTGTCCCGCGCCGGACAACTATGTTGGCCAACCTCACGAGACTCATGACAGTGAGAAGAAAACACTGGCAACCTCGCGTCATTGAGAGAAACTGTTAGTGCAAGTTTAATACTGTACAAAGTGAGTCCTGACTACAAATGGACGAAAGGAGGTATCAGTACTATCACCCGCGAATGCCGATACACAAGGATAGCTTCAGGCTTTCACGAGTCTATAAGCGAAGCCATCCTGCGCCGAATAAGCTTCAGTCCCTAAATCGTTTCGACCTACTTATTAAAAAGTTATGTCCGGGAAATTAGGCATGGAGTTTCGTAACTGACTGTACGAACGGGCTAAGCATTCAAAACAGGCAAAAACTGCTAATTGTAAACTACGTACGTGGGAAATCGGGGCACTAAAATCACGCTGCGTTTCAAAATGCATAGTTCACAACGACGGTCCACTCAAAATGGCTTCGCACATTGGGTACTTAAGGACGAGTGGGCGATTGCGAGAGAGCGCAAAGAATATGTAATAACAGCAAAACCACGGCGAGAAAGGTACGCGTGTCATTATTCCGTTCGTTCCCGTTTCGCTTCTGCGTGGAAATGGCTGTAGTTTTGCCTGAATAACTGATATTTATGGTGGGAACGAAGAACAGGATTACAATTTTGCGTCGACTGACATGAATGGTTGCGATGCAGCGGTGACATTTTCGGGAATGGTAATCTTCGGTCATTAGGATAGACGTTACTGTTTCGTGACTTTATTCACGACAATCGAGCTTTCACCTGCTGATATAACGGCCCCGTCTGATGGTGGAGAAAGAGCTTCAAGGAGCAAGCAAAGTGCGCCATGCCGGAGCAGCCCAGTCGTTCGTTTCGTGAGCTTCATTTTATTGTAACTTTTTTTGCCACGATGTACATTACAAACTCGCTCCTTGAGTGTGCAGAATAAAAATACAATTCCGACAACATACCTCTTTAAACTTAACCAAAGGACATGTGGTTACGCATCAATCTCTGTAGTGTTGCTAGCGTGAATAGCTTTCACGGCCGTAGCTGAAATGTCCTCGAAGTGTTCTGAACACCAATTCATGCGGGCGTCTCACCGCAATTTGTGTGCGGATTCAAAACTACTACAAACGGATGCTACGCCCTGTTTTGTGAAGGACAAGTGTTTAATGTACAGACGAGGTTATTGGGGTGTCTGATTAGCATTAGTTCTTATATGCATTAAAAATGAGATGCGTCGACCAAACTGCGTGCGAGTATCTCTTTTTCTTCTGCGCCGACGATTCTCCGTCTCTAGCGAGAACGTCATCATCATCGTTCATGGTGTGGCACAGTGCAAATGACGAGAGACAAGACTCATGAACCCGTACCAACTTGCCCAAACAGCCACTCTAATGCAAGTCATCATCAGCAGCAGCAGCAGTTGTAGCAGCAGCAGCATACTCAGGTCCACTGCAAGACGATGGATGTGCGGTTTTCTGAATTTTGGTGATTTAGCTGTAATTACCTAGCTAGGGTCGGCAGTTACAAAAAAAATTGTGGCTTTGCAGAGTGCTGCTTCCGTTGTTACCACTCAACAGAGCATATATGGCTGGCTTTTCGGTGCATTTATCCTGTATTTCGAACAACGTGTCAAGTGCCTTTGATGCACGGAACGTTTGAAAACAAAAATTCCGGTTTGTGCGCTATTACCCGTTATCACTACCAAAGTTTCTCGACGCTTTAAACATGATTTGAACCACAGGCATCTACTCATTATGACTTGAGTATACATCCTGGGAAGGTCAGTTGTATTAGGCCTTACATACGGCAATTCGCGGCAAAGAATGTGCTCGAGCAGCGCAGTACCGGAGCGGTTTGAATGTGAATGGGAAGTGAACTTTTACCTGCAGTGGACTCTAAGCATAATTATGAATATTATTATAGACTAAGTTTCAGAATGCGTCCCCTCATTTACTGGTACTCATCTTTTACTCAGCCTGTGTTTTAATAATCTCATTTAAACCACTTGAGCTTGCGTGCGGTTGTCGTATATTTGTCAGATATGTTTTTTGGTATCTGGTATTTGTATCACTATCCGTGCACCTGCAGTCAGGCCATTGGTTGTTCCTGGGCACCTAAATAAACGTGACTTGATTGATTGATTGATTGATTGATTGATTGATTGATTGATTGATTGATTGATTGATTGATTGATATTGATCTTACATTTAAGAGATCACTTAGTCCTCGGGCCGAAACGTCTCACAACTTAAAGATGAATTTTGAAACGATTAGCTATGGGTATATTGGTAACTGCTGCATTAAAGTAAAATGGATGCCTATGGTTCACAATTTCATTACGTAATAATATACGGCTAACTTAAAAATATTATTGTTCATAAGCGCAGTTTTCGAGACAAATACGGAAAACAGATTTATATACATGTATTTACTAAACCTCTGTAGGAATGACCACTGATAACACTCGACAGAAACTAAATTTGCTCATACCTATAGCCTTAAATTCAGTGTGACCTATACGACGTACGATAATAAGTTTTGTTCCTTAACCATCTTCACACAGTGGAACGGCTCATGAGTTTTCTTTATGATACAACCATAATTGCTTCCACAAAGACAGTCCCCTTAAAAGAGATACACAGACAACGCCCCTGTGACCCACGAAGAAAGAAAATCATATCCGCATGGAGACCGTCACCAATGAATCGCAAAAGTTAGGCGTAAACAATGGCAGACCGTTTATTCTGGGTGACGCATGAACAGCCGCACAGGATAACAGATCGACGAGAAACAGCAATAGATAAATTGGTATTGACGATGGGTGCGAAAAACGAGTGTTGCAGTACTCTGCTCGTACGATTGACCGAGAGCGCATGCGCAGTGCCATGTCCACTTCTTAGCACTTGCGCAATCGCGGCCATTCGCCAGAATGAAAGCCGATTGCGGTATGTAATTGCGATGGGGATTGCGAATATTGGTTTCGCCTTCACTACCCATAGCAAGTGCTCAGTTATGTTTTGACTCAATTCTGGGTTTCTCAGTACTATCAGAAAAAGTTCGTACAAAACCTCCTATTCGACCATATTTTCTTTTCTTACGCTTACTTGAGATTAGAATAATGACACAAAACTTTATTACAAATTCAGCGTTTCTACCGGGCTATCAGCAGCGATTCTATGCCAAATACACATATTTCCTCTTTTGAAGACGAAGAATGTGCGCTCGTTACGAATGACTTCAGAACCTGTTTCCAAGTTTTGTGTTGCTCGCCGGTGCCTGTGCGAGGATTACTGTGGCCCACAAACCTTGACGCAAAAAATGCTATCGAGGAGATGGCAACGGACTCCCGACGAGATAAAGCGTCTCCTGGTAAAACCACTGACACCTGTCGCTGTGATAGCACAAGACCGATGAAAGCAAGTTCCTGCCAGTATGCACATATCCTTAGCGTCATAGGCAACACATCTCACGTTTTTATTGAGTTGAGAATAAAGATAACGAGGCCGACATTTCACCGGAACAAACGCTCTTGCTTCTTACAGCACTCGCAGAAAATCAAGCGGCAATGGCTGAATTTTCTTAGGTGGCGTTTAGCTTAATTTATACAGCGGAAAACCTCCTTGTGCCTTGGTTTTAAATTGGAGCTCGGAAATCGGTTTTGCTATACCTTCCTCGCTTTCAATTTTATATCGAATATCACAGGCGTTAGGTCGCCAGAGAATTGTGAATAAAGAGGGCCATTTAACCTGTATTGAAAACGCAGATAATGACGCCGTTCTGTTTGCTTCGTACTAGCGGTAATAAAATGAGAAATCAGAGTTCATTGGTACCGTCTTACAAAGACGTTTGTTCAAGGCAGCTGTTTTTTCAAAATTTTCATTTTGAATGGCTTAGAACCCGCTGTCTATAAACAACCGAAACTGTTCTTTTCCTGGTGTAGTCGAGGGTTCGACGGCATGCTGTCTGGTCAGAAAACTTGCGTGAACTGTACACACGGGAGCGGTAGCGCTCCGGAAACGCTTTTTGTATAATTTGAATTTGGTCAGTGATCAGTAGGGCACCTCATATTTTTTTCTTAAGTTTTATGTGAGGCGCTCATGAAAAAATGGGGCATCCTAACGCATGACTGTATTTGATTAGGCACACCCGACGAATAAAGTTTCTCCACACATTATTTCTTTTGAATGCCCCAAGCAAGCGTCGCCGATACATATTTTCGAAAAACAGTACTGAGTAGGTTCGTGAGGTGGCACTACGTAGCTATTAGGCGCGCTGTGGATGTGGGCTACCAATCAATTAGATTACAGGGCCTATATCAGCACTCGCGAAAAGCTCGACCCACAATTCTTACTTAAGAGAAAATGCTCACACATTGCGCAATCTGCTCGAGAAAAAGTTCTTATTCGAGGTATGAAGACATGAAAAAAGTATTTTAGTTTGCAGTTCGTGCGAAAAAATGTTTTCACAGTTTCGTCATCAGTAACACCGTTTTAAACAACATTTCGAGATGCGCTTAGAAGTTTCCAGGCGAGGTAGTTTTATTAAAAATTCTCCTTTGGTGCCATATTATTAGGCGTGCCAAAATTTAGTTCCCAAATTTAAAGTAAATATTGCCTTTCCTGCTGCAAAATTATCAATATGTTTGGGTATTTAGTTTAAATTATTTCACTCAGGAATTTGTAGGATCGCATTTAAGAGTGTTTGGTCGTACAAGGCTAAAACGTTGCACAGTATATAAATTAGCTACAAACTATTGCTTTGAATTCTTTGTATACCTAACCCATTCCAAAGCACAGAAAGCTTGAAGTGTTGGCTGTAGGAGTTATAAATTGTTAATAGGATAATTGTGTTTTTTTCGCCAACCGCTTGTATATTGCCTAGACCTAACACATAAAATGCAGCTAGAAAAATCTATCACCGTACTTCGAACTGTAGTTTATGCGAAGCAAATTCATTCGTTCAGCAATTGCGGCGATGCAGTTCCACTTGTTCATTACTGTGTAATATCGTCAATTGAAACTCAGTTTTTCAACAAAAATTACAAACTGGCTTTAAATTCAAGCAGAGATTTTAACCCTACTGCGTTTAGCCAAGAAATCTCGAACCTATGTGAAAAGTTTGAGTGCGAGCAGCGCCTTCTTTTCCGAATATGTTTGTTGTTGCTATAATCTACAGTTCTGTTCATTTGAACACTGCGCTTCGATCTGTTGGACATGAGAAGCACGTAACGACGTAACTACCGCCAGGTCTTCGTTCCATAAAATCAGGACATGTAGCTTCCAAACAGGACGGGTATGAAAGGTTTTGTTTCTTTGTTTTCGTATACGTTCCTGCTTTTGTTTTCCAAGTTTGTTGCTTGTAGGTCCAGGGAATATTGTTTGTCTTGAACAAAAGCCACCCAAAACAAAAGATGCGCACAACAACTTTTCCGTGCTGTTTACAGCTTCGCAGCAGAATACACAACATCGTGCGTCGTATTTGCGAACAAACCATTTCGAATCCAATAAAATAAATTCCTTAA
This sequence comes from Haemaphysalis longicornis, assembly GCA_013339765.2. Taxonomy (NCBI): domain Eukaryota; kingdom Metazoa; phylum Arthropoda; class Arachnida; order Ixodida; family Ixodidae; genus Haemaphysalis; species Haemaphysalis longicornis. Next base: position 104,547,623 of record CM023458.1, on the reverse strand, counting down.
TTCGATTCTCAGATATTGATTTACCCTGACAGCTATGTCTCCAGACGTTTGAAACCATTTAATAAACGTGGAAAATATCTGAAGACAGTGGTCGTAATAAATGGGGCAGCCCACAAAGCAAATCCTTAAAGGACGTTCGCCCACTGCTTACAATTGTGAGGATGGTGATGCTCCTTTGTTGTGGTATTTCAAAAGTTCAAGAAAAAGCGCGCATAACCATTGCAGCGAGATATATTAATATGCAGTGACGACGCCAACAGCTTCTGTAAATTTCGTCGGATGTTTGTGTGCAAACAGGAAAAAAAAAAGAAACAAAGCATTAGTCTCTCGACCCCCTAACAAATGTATCAAAGAAGAAAACTTCTCTGTAAAGCGTTTTCTGCTAGAAGCCTTACTACAAAACAGTTTTCTCAGAAAAATCTGTGAGGCTTGCAGACAGAACAATTACGCCAGTCATCTCGCTCGTTCATATAATCTGATGTGGACCGTTCGTCTTCATGTCTTGTAGCAACAAGCCACCCTTCGAAGAAGGTCTTCCATCCATACGACGTAGAGGTAACATAGATGTCCTTTTCTTCTACTCAGTATGGCACAATGCCGTTCCCATGGTGGTTTATGCAGTAGTCATCCGAGCGGGCATATGGTTTCATTATTATTGATCATCATAAGCCTTCATCTTTAAATGGGCATACATGCGGCACCTTAAATTTTTGTTCAGAAATGAGCCTCCATTTGAAAACAACGCACCGTGTAAAACTCTTTTACAACGTCCTATAATGTTTCTCGCGTATATATAGAATTTTTAAAAGCGAAACGTACGTCCTCCTGTTTTGACTGATTGCCAAAATTGGCAAAAATAAACAGGCCTTTCATTTTGTGCAAACCTATTAGGCGTTCAGAAAACTGCCACGAAACCGCCTTTGCGTGCTCTGGTCCGATATATCCCAATAAAGTAATAACTCCTGACAATACATTTAGTTTTGAATAAATCATTTGGAGCTCAGTTTTACTTTTTACGCCTAATAAAATTGTTTACTGGATCGTTTCTTTCAAGTGTTCGCAAGATTGGGAAGGTGTTTCAGCGCTAAAAGTTTGTTTGACCTTTTGAGTACGAAATTATGGTTCAGAATGGCTACAGGCATAACTTACGGGACAGGGTTTTCTGCTGTTGACGACTGAGCAATATGTCTCTCAAAGATACAACAGCTACAGTAAAAAAAGAACAAGAAAACTGGGAGCTTCGTGCAAGAGCCAAGTACAAGACAACGACTGACTGCTTCAGTCAGCTCTCACTGCTAACGGTTTTGGCATTAGGCACTTCTGTCGTTGTACCCAATGACGGCTAGGCCACCGACCAGAGAAAAAGCTCGCAATTTGCGTACGATGATGGCGGCTGTCACCGTCGTCAAACATGTTCGACGTCCGTTTGTCCCCGAAGTGAACCGTGACGGCCGTTGATATGGACCTCAAGGAACAGCGAATTCCTCTTTTTTCGGGGTGCGACTTCGCCGCCTGTTATTTCTCCCCTCATCCCATGACACATCAATGCCTGCCGATCGTGTTTTATATTTACCGTGTTAGAAGCACATCCATCAGCTGACAAGAGACACCCGAGTCCCTTCAAATCGGAAGCTGCCTCAGGAGCGCCAATGAAGTGCGACAGCACCACGGTGCTGATGAAATAAAGGGTAGACAGTTGAGTGAAGCAACACCACAAACAGAAACTGGCGTGGGACACCAAAAGGTCCAGTAAGTTTATTCATTATTCGAGTATTCTGCAGTAACCTCGCAAACTTGGCGTCAACATGGCGTGCACCTATCGTTTGACCAGTAGCAAAACTTTCACTACAGTTCAAAGAACCCGTCTTGTTTTTTCGGAAGTCCCGCTATGCATCTTTCTTCATAGTTCTACTGTACATTTGCGCCTAGACCCTATATTCAGCCATGGCCCAAGTGTTTTGGTTTCTCGTTTGAGAGTGGCTGCTGTCAAACGTCGAATATATAGGGTACATTTTCTTAGCATGGTGCCCGCCGTCATGAGAATATCACCCACAGTTCGTTGCCATCAGGTCGCAGTTTTATGACTATGTCTTTTTGAGCATCACCGTACGCGTGTCATTGATATTGCGGCGCATGAAGGCCTGTGCCGACATCGGCATACCACAAAAACTGTCTGTTTGGTTGTTCCGGTATCTCGTCCCAGAGCTCAGCTCCCTCTAAAGTTGCAGCTATTACTACAAACCACGAGTGTAGGCTCAAAACTTCTAATCTGGTAATAAAGTTATAATTCCTGTTCGCTGTGAGATTTTGTAGTAATGTTCATTGCCGAGCGTGCAATAAGCCGAGCGTGCCAGAAATTGCCCAATGTGCGCACGTGATCGCGGGCCACACGGCGGCCGCCCGGCAGTTAACAAAACCAAGAAAACGCCTAGCGCTCGTGTGTGCGTGCCTCGCTACAACGTGCCAGCCTCCCCTCTGCGTGTTTTTTTATTCTTTAAGAGGCTTACGCGCAGAGGCCACACAGGTGGTGATGCTCGACGTAGTGGAAGGCTCCGGAATAATTTAAACCACCTCGGGATCATAACGTGCGCGAAATCTCGAACACACGGACGGTTTTTGCTTTTCGCCTCTATCAGAAAAGCGGCGGCAACCCCTGCGCATGTTTGTCAAGGCAACCATACCCACTTAAGGATATGGGACAAGACTGTGACGAGCGCCGGCAGTTAGGGAAAAAAAACAATAAAATTCCGACCGCCTGTGGGTGCGTGCGTCACGGCGACCTCCCAGCGTCCACGGCGACCTTTTATCAAGCCAAGCATACCCACATATGGAGATTGGCCTAGATAGGCAAAAAAAAACTTCAGCGTTCACCGTTATCCTGGCAAGACTTGCTCGGAGTTAGAAAGGCACGTCATCGCGTACGGATCTCCGAGCTGATGTCCAATGATTACCACTTACAAAAAATGAAAGAAGCTCACACCTATACAGCAACCGTTTCGGACTAAAGGTAGTTGCGATAGCGAAGAAGTAGCAGATCGGCTGCTATTCTGGGCTAAAACCTTCGCAAAGGTCGTGAAGGTTGCGCACAGCTTCTCTACCTTCAGGTCCTTACGAGTTAGTGTGAGTTTCCTTCATTTCTTTTCTTTTACCGTCACCGTAATCATCTAGCCCCGGCGGTGTACGTTTGATAGCGTTTTCATAACGTTTACTTTTGCAACTTTTTTCACCTTCAAGAATATTATATTACATGTAAGATAGGCACGGCTCCGTTTCGAAGTAAAGTTCGACTGGCCTAATCACGGGTTTTTTTTTTGTGAACACCATCTTACGCCATTAAAATTGTAGAGTATTATGACAGTTTAGCGCTGCGAGTTTTATTTCGTATTCCCTTGTAAATCTGCACCAGACATGACCGCCGCCTAAGGGGCATAGAGAGCTCACGCCGTAGTTGAACGATTTGGTGGGCATCGTATGACCTCGAAAACCATTCAATAGACGTTCGCGACTACCTGACTCCCAATATTCGGTATTTTTTGTTCCGGTGTTTTTGTGTGCGCAGGAGCCCAGCGAAGGGAGTTACGATAAAGAACATTTCTGTAATGGTGAAAGAGGACAATTGTTCTTCCAAGTGGCAACCGTCTGCAATGAGGAGGATTCCACAAATCCTATTAGGTGCTGGAAAACTCCTGACGCGGTGATTTCTCGTGTGGACTCACATGATACGCTACTCAGACGAATCATCACGCAAAACAGCGAACAGCGCCATTCACGAGAGATTACATGAGAAATCGACCCTACTGAAAGTTTCTGCATCCCATAGAATTTTCTTCGGGTGCACTTGAAAGTGTAAACCCATTGATTGCAAAATATCGGTTGATACGGTTAAGGAGCTTCGGTAAACAAGATACGCCGCAACTTAATGCTTTAATTCTCATCCTTGGTACTTCCATGGCAAATCACTGCAACAATACCGGCGAACAAAAGGCGCCGCCATGAATAAGTCGGACTGAGGCATCCTGTGGCTGAAACACCTGTTCAACAAGCCATTTGATATAAATGATAAGAGTGTTCACACAGCGGTGAGCCTTTTTTCCAAGCTAGCAGAGTATGAAACTAGCTGCCCAGCTCTGGTTAAGCACGTTCTTCCGCGTTATGACTACTTTTGTCGTATTGTTTTGAGTAATTCACAGCGATTTCTCCCGAGACGTCTCCTTGGTGTTCGTACACAGAAAATCCCTGTATGCCTAGTGACATGTCGACCTACCCGCCGTGACGAATTCCGACCGCAGTTTTGTATTACAGGCCTCCATGTCCCATTTCCCTCCTGAATCTCTTTTGACCAGTGATATCAGGAGCTTTCATTTTGTGGCAGTTCATTTATTTTCTGGCCCGTGTTTTGCTGGCCTTTCATAAAAGCCACGCAGCAGTTATTGGCTTATAGTCAAATTTGTTGATTGCCTCAAAATGTTGTAAAGTACTTTCTTTACTTACAGTCCAAAAAAAATAAAAAGAAGTTAGGAATATTGAATATGAGTACAGTTAAGCTAAAAGAATAATATGGCTAATTCAAACTACTACTTTCGGTCGTAACTATAGATTGCCCCTCCACGTTTTATTTCTTTGTGAACTTTATCTTAAAGCCTTTTTGCTTCTGTATGCAGGTATGCCCGCGAGTGTATATAGAAAGAGACATATTAAAGCCAGTACTTCGTTTTACAAAAAGCGAACACAACCGCAGAAATTCGTAATTGGGAGGTACATTTTACAAAACACGGACCTCATCTGCGCCGCAAAGAACTGCTTTCATGTGATTTCTTAAAAACACAAAAAAATCACTCTTGTTATCTTTTTACATGCCACGTTAGTGAAACATCCACGTTAGGAAAGTAGGATATATATATATATATATATATATATATATATATATATATATATAATATATATATATATATATATATATATATATATATATATAATATATATATATATATATATATATATATATATTATATATATATATATATATATATATAGTATATATGCGTGTACTACTACTCTGCTTTTTGCGGATCTAATTTGCTGTTTGCTCTCTTTGCAGTTAAAAGGAAATTTCCAAATCGTGAAATTTCAGAATAATGGTAGGTTTTGCAGCAAACATGATTCCTTATTCTCGTAGCTGTCTTTTGTTTAGCGAATTGCCAATTTTCATCATTCAGAACACGGCTATCGTCAAAACGTAACCAAAAGCGACCACTGCAAAATGATGTCCCCACCACTTTCTGGTGTCTCTTTTCGCTGATACCGACCTTTATTAAGATAATATAAAATGCAGTAGTAGCTCCTAGAGCGTGCGGGGAGCAAATCATTCGTCCATGTACCAGTAAAAACGGCGCAAATCGCATGACAGTTTGTCACTGTCATTGCTGCCTTCGCGAATCAGCCTGCGCTTCCATGGCCTGGAATGGCTGGCCAGTCGCTGAGAACACTGGAACGAATGTCCAGCAAGCTAGTTTAGTTATTGGGCCATGTCTATCATTGCGATAATAAAACGTCCTGAAGAGTTTTAAATGTGAAGAAAGAGCGCTGCCGAAATACGTCTGTCAATGCTCAACTTTTTTTGTTCATTGAAGGTGCCGTTGCGATACGGCGAAACAGAGGTAAGGTTTAAAAATGTTATGCATGCCCACTATGCAAGATACAAACTCTCTTTCTAGTGTCACTCCTCCTCGCCCAACCACCGTCACTGTAAAATCGTCGTGCAATTTTGTAGTGGCTACGTTGCTTTTATGCAACTACCATTGGCTTGTGTATCCCTGAGTGGTTTTATTGCATCATAATCCGGCACATGGGGCCAGCGCGACAGCAATACAAGTATAAGAATGTTGTTTCTTGCTTCCTGAAAACTAAAACAATGATGGTTACGTTAAAAACAGCACTTAGTTTCCGGAAATCGTACGGATGTTTCTAAATAATAAAAAGACATGATATGGGCAAAAGGGCCGTCCCAAGCAAAGCGACAATGCGTTCAGCAAAGTAACAGGTTGATGTCGATACTGAGTAATGTATCTATATTTGCGACCTAATATATCTCTTTATATATTTGCGATTTTAACAACACGGCAAAGACGTGTGAGGTGACGCGAATTAGGATTTTGTGTACTCCAAGGGGCGGGAAATGCGGCCAAGGTTTTATACCATCCCCACCCCTGATTAAAATCGCGAGGCTTGATTGAAATTGTGAGGTCAAAATAATAACATCCGCTTTTCTGCTACGACCAGCACGCCATCAAGTACAATTTGTCGTGTGAGGATTGCGAGTACATCCAAGAAAACTTAGGAAACGGACATTCAGCCCTAACTGCGTTTCTCTCATTGGGTTACCAAATTTGTCATTCCAATGTATTTCTCGGGAGCTTCCACATGAGGTTTCCACCACATTTGTTGCATACGTAAGTGCAAGTGTGTGTGGAATAGACTTCCTTTCCGACCATATCATGCTGAGTCTTAGTGTAATACGTGATGCTGTGGAACCAGGTCGCATCGCGCTGGCGTATGCAAAAATTGTAGCCGTATCTGAATTGTAATTTGACTGTTACGTTTACGAGCAAGAGTGAAAAATGCCCGGTTTCATGCGCTGTTAAAAGTGATATGGCGTCTGGGTTTTTTTTTGTTTTGTTTTCTGCCGTCGCCAAATAAAAATTGTTTGAAAGCTCTTACGCACAACTCCTGAAAGGCTATGGAGCTACGACGCCTTTGTTTAAAGGAAGTTCTTCTAATTCGGTACGTAACGGTTTATGATTTTAATTTAGTGTTTTTCAACGGGAAATATTTTTCGTGAAGCTTTTTTTCATCATGTTAAGTTTCCTTTAAAATATTGCACAGTTACTAATAAGTGAAGGCATACGCGTTACGATAAGAACTTCTTGTAAAGTTGGAGTTCTTACCATGACCTTAAAAAGTATGACGACCAATGCAAAAAGGATGACCTGATAAAAGTTTGAATAAACCGTAAGCAATATTTCATCATTCTCGGAGAGTAATGGTGAGTCAGGCAAGGTAGACAATGCTGAAGCATAACGGCGGCAATTGAGGTGGGAGTGATAAACAGAAGAAAGCAATAAAAGTGACAAGGTAAACCAGAGAGATTAGCTTGTATGTTGGCAAGATGCTAGTGAGGGTAATTCTCTTTATATTAACGCGAAAGCGTTTTATGCCCGGGTACACCAACATCTCACCGGCGTCATACCCGTCACGAAAATAACATCGCCAGAAAAAGGTTCATTGATGCAGCTCCACGCGTATTCGAGCCAACAAGCCTCCGCCGCAACAAACAGTACACAGCGCTACGCCCATTGCGCTACGAATTCAAGCTCAAGTAGGCTGACGAACATGCTTTATATCTTTCCCACTACCTTATTCATTGAGATGGTGCTGTCGCCTAGGCGAGGCGAATGGAAGGAGCTCATCATGACGCTAATGAGCGCCGACAGGTTGGCGTCTCAATGTCAGCGTCTTCAAAGTCTTCGTGTACGCGGGTTAATTGCGGCACCCTCCACCCCGTACTGTTTGCAGTTTTGGTTCGGGATCGGTTTCGTTCCCACGGTGTTCCAGCAGATGTGGTTTCAGTCGGATTTACTCAATGTTCTGACGCTTAGAATCCAGTGTCTAACGTACATGCGTGTAACGGTGCATTCCAACGTAATAGAAATAGCGATGTGCAAGTTGACAAGGATGCACAATAAACATTTAAATGCTCCTGTGAAGGTACATTTCACTTTCGTGTTTTACCGAATCCTATGAAAGAGGCATCAGCCCCCCTTTTTTTAAACACGAAAGTGTTTTTTCCCGGATACACAAAGATTTCGCTGATGCCATATCCTTCACGGAAGTGACGCCTGTACAACGAAGTAAGTGGCCTGTAAAAGGTGCACTCCTGCACATAAGGTCTTTCTACGGGGAAGCAATCTTTATTACTAAAGTGTACATTATGCTTAGGGTTGTTCGTTTTCGGGTTCTATATTTTAACACGAAAATGTATTATGCCGCTATACCTCACGATTTCACTGACGTCCTATGCGTCACGGAAATGACGCCAGTACACCTTTGCCCAAGCGACCCGCCAGCAGGACGTCGCTTGCTAAGCACACCCGGAAGACAGCTGCCGACCCTCGAATTATGCTTAGCTGCAGATTTGCATGCACATTTCACTTTTGTGTTTGACTGGTTCCTATGACCGAGGAATCAAGCACAGTTCTTATTACTGGTATTTGTCAAGGCCCAACGTAGTTTTCAACTATGGATATGTTAGCCGAACTACTGGACACAATCTTTATTTGTGGCACTGCGGTGCATCCGCATGTCCTGCACATTTCTGGCGCACATTCGGTTTTCGATCTTTCTTCAACCAACGACTTGAATACCTGGTACATGGAGTAAATCCTCACCCGCTGCGCTAGACTCCAGGCGTCAACGCTGATAGAATGAAGCATAGACTGCCCTACAGTTCTTACTAAGTGTAGTGCAAATTGTATGAAGCTCCTCCTTATCCTGGTTGTATTTTGAACGTTGTGATTGTAGCGTCGATAATATTTTTTACTCTTAAATCTCTATAGTTTTTTTACTTCTGTCATTGTGTAGATGAATAAATGACTAATAAAAATGAAAAGTAACCTCTGGAAGAAACATAAACCCAAAGATTTATTTGTGCCACCAATGTCGTCTTGTCTGGAAAGTAATGCATTTCCCCATAAACCAGTTGGCCGACCGAAAAGCTCTAATAAGATCTGTGGACAAACTGCGCATGCGTTAAACGGGCTTCCATTGTATCAAAACGGTTAATAAAAATGGCGAAAAGGAACGGAATTAAACAGTTCGCACATTGATCATAAAGAAGTACAAAAGTATACCTTTATCTGATAAAGCACGTAGCGGTGTACATGCGGATAGTTCGTGGAAGAGTTTACTTGCTGTCAGAAAAACCACGGCGGGAGTTCGTTCTTCGGTTGCGGCTTTGGTCCTTGAAGGTTTGGCGATCGTATGGACGCTCTTTCAGCAAATGTTAGATGCACTTTTAGCAACGGTTTTGGCGCATTCTAACGCAGTTTTGATGTCAGAAAGCTTTACCGCTTCTCTTGTCTTTCCTTTGGAAAAGATGGTGAACTTTTGACACGCTATCACAAGAGTATCTGGGACTAATACTCCGAAGCTGTAGCCTTTAATTGTAACGCAGTGACACTGACCTGCATTTCGTGTGTTGACACCGGCAACTCAATGCAGCCTGCGCAGTAGACTTTCTAAATTAGATTTTTTTGTCTTAGCCACCGGCGGCTTGGAATAGTGTTTTGAATACAGCTATTCCCTACGCTATGATAATGTCGCCGTTATTACCATTGCTAGTCTAAGGGGGGCTAATAAGGAAGGCACATCGGCTGAATGATGCAAGGAATATTGGGTCATCGTAGAAACGAAAGATTTTCTGCCCTTCGGCCGGCATCGTTTAATTTAGCGCCAGGGCTCGAGCACACTCTAGCTGTTCTCATCTATATCGTGGCGTCTATGCAGCGCCTCGCCTATCTGCTCGAGCAGCGAGAGTGCTTACCTCCCAATACTTGCCTCGTCGAGCTGAGAATAATCGATTACCTGGCCGCTGTGTCCTGCTGGTAGTTTCGGCAGACAGAAGATAATATTTACCTACCCTTTCAAAATCGAATTCGAAAGACGAAAGCGCCATTCAGGGAAAGCGCGAACAAAATTACAGAGCAAAAGAAAAAAACTCTAATTGGCACATTGAATGAAAGTACCGCTTGGGAGTCGGAATTTGTTGTGGGGCAGAAATTCATTTTTGCTGCGACATACACTGTTGCATATCGTACAGAAGAAGCACGCCCAATGTCTGCGATTCCAATGATGGCACGTTCTATGCAAGGTAAAACACAAACAAGGCCCACGCAGTTATGCGCACAGCCTGGGGAATAGGGAGAAGCCGTTTGCTTCTGCCGTTTTTGTTTAACTGCTATCAATAAGCAGAGATTGACAATCTGACTGCTACCGCACCTCTCGGACAACGGTGCAGCAGTCACTACCGATGCTCTAAACACCGTACGCCTGTACATAGGGCAATACGTTTTCCGCGGTGATATCTCCATAAAAGTCCTGACGTGTGTGGGATTTAAGGAGTAGCTGATATGGTTGGGTTGTATAATTTCATCATGCATACTAAAGAAACTGCCGCGTCTCTTTGTATCTTTAGGCGTGTGTCACCTACCAATCATGTGGGCGCCACGAAAGTTATAGTCGAACGTCCATCAAAATGGATTTTGATCCCCGGCTTACACGTTTCGTCATTTGGATATGCATATGGAGTAGAGTAGCTAGTATTATTCAGCCAGTCCAAGATAAAAACTGACTTAGACCTTAAAAGTATGCATGGCATTCTTTGCGTGTATATTTTAGGTTACATTAGTAATCAATAGGCCCAGTTTTCAGTGCCACTACTGTCAAAATAAATGTGTGTGCATGAATGCGCTTGTCATTCCTAGAAAAACAAAACCGTCGTGAATTCTCATGGGAAATAAAATTTTCTCCTGAATTCAATCTAAGTCTTCAGCACCTCTATGTCATGCGACAAAAAGCTTCGCTTGGCCTCCACTTCCGTAGATAAGAACTTCAATTTTTCTACAGGTTAAATGAGGTGGATTTCACATTAGACGTGTACTCTAGCTTTTACGCTCTTAGTGATCTGCTCACACAGAAAGCAGGGAGTACGATTACAGAACCCGACCCGTCAACCAACCAGGCATCTCACCGGAACTCCATACCGCGCTTATTCAACCAGCGCAGCCTAGCTATAACGTGCCTCACCAAACTGTACAAAATAAATTCCCTTCAAATATATGGCTGGGTTAAAGTTTCAAAAGCGGCCTGTACGCAGAGATTCTTAGCACCTTCTGCTTAATCACTGACCTGACGAGAGCCTTACTCAGGGGCTCTATGTCTACCGGCAGCAGATGGCTATGGGTTTTGTTTTGTGTCATTGGTAGACTGCAGCCGAATACTGCACAATTGTGGTCAGGGTCTGTTCTGGAGGGTGAGTGCTACTTGTGTCCAGGGAGCCGAATTAGTGTGTCGGAACCCCTCAAGTACAGCCCCAGTGGGATCTTAAGACTAACTTTTGTTCACATCAGGCATTCCTCTACGTTTAGTGCATTCCAACGGTGTGATTTAATCCGGATCTCTTGTTTCCTGGGAAAAGTCAGCTGTCCCAATCACTAGACCATGCCTGTGCCATTCCATTCTGTTGAGTTTGAAAAGCCAATGCGTGAAAGGTCACTCCAAGCTTTAAAAGTTTATAAATGCACTCTTGTTTCCCTCCCCGACCTCTACAACGCTTTTGTTACAATTGTCGCGTTACACGTCACTTTTCGTTCTTATTTTTTTAGCAGTGCTGAATTCGACATTCACATGAAAGTTGCCTCTTATTTACACCATATCTGAAAGGCGTTCCTACAAGGTATTTTATGAAAGGTCACTGAAATGACAGTTAAATAAGGAAAGGCTATATGCCAAGAAATACCATTTCGAAGAGGACTGCATGGGCGCTGGCGTGTCTGAATGATAGGTCCGGAATTCTCTACACCATATCGAAGATCTTTCATGCACTATCCGTGTATTTTATATCGTTCAGTATTGGCGCCCCACTATTTAAAAGCGAAGCTTTTTATGCCTCGCTGATGCTATTCGGGCCAAAAGGCAGTGCAGAAAATTAGAATTTACACAATGCGTTTCACAAACTGACGATAATAAGTGAAGCCACAGCAAGTGCCTCAAGAAGAAACTGCTTCCACCGGCACGAATCCAGCCTTTTTCACTTATTTTATAAAATGCACGTGTATCCAATTCTGCCATTCCGACAGGCTCTAAGAAGTTTGGATGTTAGACTTTGAATCAGTTATGACAAAAAATTTCGCATCCCAACCATCTTTCTGTTGAGCAAGGAGCTTTGATTTATTTTTGCTCTAAAAATTTTCAGAACAAAAATGCAACATTTAACACTACTCACACCTTCTTTCGCCGGTGTTTAGTACCGTATATTTAAGTTTGCGAAGTAACGCAACGAGTGCTCTCGTTGGACTCATATAGGCGCGAGGTAGTTCGAAGAAGGAAGTTAGTTCGAATATCTACATTTGCAGTATTTTCAAGGTTTTAGTAGCACGTGCACTTTCGATGTGTGAAACATTTCAGCATTGTTTTTTCACCGTTGAGTGCAGGAGAAGTGCGCCTATTTTTCAAGAAAACACTAACGCCTATTACAAACTGCTGCGTGGTTTTCACCGGTCCGGGTATTCTTTTCTTTGTAGCTGCCTTGGAAACACAAAATGCTTGCGTTGGTATTGTTGACTCGGCTTTATGTGGCTGGTTTGACCTATGGTTCACTTAATCCTAAAAGCTAAAATAAAACCTGGGATATAGTAGCCGCTTACAGTGCTTAGTTTTCGGAACGAAAGTGCAGCTCGAGAAAAGAGTCCCAGTTAAACATGTCAAATTTGCACTGCTATAGCTGTCAGCCTAGTATCGCAAGTTTGCAAACAGTACACACGATGGCGCTCTTCCATTTACACCCTCCGACTCACCGTGGATAGTCCGCGGGTAGTCCGAACATTCTCCAAGTCATAGAAGTTTGTGTGGAAAATAAATGCCCTATAGTTTCTTGAAGAGTCTGCGGGGAGCCCGAGACTGATACTCGAAGAGGCCTAGTGTTCTTGGTAGACAAAGAGTACGCGGAGACATCAGCATAGGAGCCAAATAAAGACCCTTCGGGCTACATGGGCCACAAGCACGCTAACGCGGCTGACGATGATACTGGTAATTATAGGCTCTTTAATACTAGCATTGGGCACGTCACGTACTATTGCGACCTTAATATGACACCGAGGGTCTCCCATTCCCTTGTCCTGCACTAGCCATAGGGACAGACTCATAATTTAGTTGCCGGTAACGCGACACGCATAATAAACGCTCGTATACGAGTAATGGTTACTAATGAGTTACGCCACCCGAATACCTTACGGAAAGAACTGGTTAAGAGGAGAATGGTCCTGCGACGTCATCGCAATCATTCTGGAAAATTATTCTTCAAGAAGTGCTTTTCTTCGGGTTTTATAGATAAAAACCAAGAGCAAGAAAAGCTTGTACTTTGGAGCGATTTGGCGTAACTGTGAAGTATTTCAATGGTTAAATTTTTGGAGTACCAAAAACAACAGATTGGAAGAAAATATTATAAATTGATTGGTGAATCGCCGCCTTTTTTTCTCTATGACCGTAAATTTCGGTTCATAATATGCTCTCTTTCAACATTATTCTGATTTTTCAACGCCAAGGTTAGACTTTTCGCTTTTTCCACTTTTGCATTCTTCATACTCGCTTCCTTGTTTGTTCGATTGTCATGTGACCTAATAACATTTTACAGCGAAGCTATTATAGGCTACCTCTCCAATTTCTGGAATAGCGCAGTGCAAAAAGCTGCATTCCTCCTCCTCTCTTCGGCCACACCCTCTACCTTTGTCACATTTTCGCCTCCGTCGCCTCAAAAGTTTGATATACGGTTGCGAAGAGTGTCCCGAGAAAGCGTTTCTCAGTAACGCCATTGTGTTTAGTAAGAAGGCTGACTTTTAGAAGAACAAACTGTTGTTTTTAGGAAGTGAAAGTGTTCTATTCCGGGATGCACAAAAATTTCAAGCACGTCATATCTGTCATGGAAATGACGCCAGTACAACGAAGGAAGCGGCCTGTAAAGGGTGCACACAGGCACACAGGGTATCCTGCTCACATGAAGCTCTTGCGAAAAAGCAACCTTTAGTACAAAAGAGTGCGTTATGCTTAGGGTAGTTCGTTTTCGGGTATTATATATTAACACAAAAGTATTTTATGCCTGGATGCACCAAGATATCCGTCATTCAAATGACGCCAGTACACCTTTGCCAAAGCGACCCGCCCGCATAAAGTTGTTCGCCAAACATACTCACAAGAGAGCCGCCGATCCGCAAATAATGCTGAGCTGCCGATTTCGCTGCACATTTCACTTTCGTGTTTTACTGAATCCTAAGGCAGAGGAATAAACCACAGGTTTTCTAAGCTGGATTTCCCCCATTGTGAGCTGCACAGTAAAGCTGACTCACAATGCTGGTGAGCGCATCCTCGGTGCAGTGGCGCGGCTGGAGCCCAAGTTTTCGCCGTCTAATAACTCACAAACAGCGCCGCTAGTCATTTCACTTCACAGAGTAGAATGGCACTGAACGTTTTTCGTCAAATAGTTGAAACCGTTTTTCCAATATACTCATTCCATCTGCGTTAGAACCGTTTTACGAGACTCACAAAAGTATATTTGCTGCAAAGTTTCACCCTTTCTCCTGTTTAAATCTAAACGATTATGGTGTGACATGAAAGGCCAATCATTCTTCGTCCACTGCGGACAAACTTCACCCTTGATAAATGTCACTATCTTTTAAAACAAATTCAAAGCCACTTTGTACAATCCAAGGCAAGCTTTAAATAATACAACGGAAATTAAATACAATATTCGTACAACAAATAAAATTTCGAAAATACACAAAATGGCCTATATGTTCTCGCCTAATGAGCTTATGCGGCGCTAACACCTGTTTTACGAATACTGGCGACTCAGCGGCAAATAGTGTAATGAATTTTACTGAAGCTACAATAAAAGTTTCAGCATCGACAAATTATTTACAGAGAATGGACTGTACTATTTGAGCTAGCATGCTAGATAAAGTTATGCCCTCTTCGATTTCTTTCAGCTACAACTGTTGTTGTCCCGCAGCTAGGATTTACATTTGGTGTGACCAAGAGCCTTGGTCCTCCTGAATCTCTAGAGCAGCGTATCAATGCCTTGAGGTTTCTTCTCCTATTGTATTTCTTGCCTTCGCATCCACAAGCGATTCCGTCGCCATTACTCTGGCAGGCGATAACAAGCCGAGGTAATGCGTTGCACGTCCAGCTGCGTGAGAAGAATCGTTGATAAACCTTGCAGGAGACGACGACTTTTTCGTGGGATAGGCCTGACAACCGGCGCTGTCGGTGGTATTACGAGGCACATGGTGCCAACATCTAAGCTCACGTCCGTGTCCGAAATGAGAGATATACGCTGCGGGCCTTTTTCGGCGAAACTGCTTACAGCTAGAGTTGCAAAGATTTTAAAGAGGACCGTCTTTCCCGGCTGCTCAAACCCGTGACTTTGGTCTGTGTCGTGTCGATCTGTCTGTCTGTCCTGTCTGTCTGTCTGTCTGTCTGTCTGGTCTGTCTGCTGTCTGTCTGTCTGCTGTCTGTCTGTCTGTCTGTCTGTCTGTCTGTCTTTCACTCAATTCAGCCTTACGGGCAAAAAAGAAAAGAATACTTAAACGGGGCGTTATTCTTGGCAACATGTCTCTCAACCACTAAATTGGGAAACACTTCATCCTCGCCAAATGGTTCATCAAAAACAATTAGGCAACTTTCAGGGAGAACATCAATACATAGGTTATATTTCAAGTGTTTGTTTCAGCAAACATATATTGCTCCGTGATTTCTTCTATGGAAATTTCGAAAAAATGCATGTTGAAACAATGTTTTGACCCAAAAATACAAACGCGCTTGCTCCTGTGGCTCGTGTCTTGTGGGGGTATTCCAAGACCTCACACCGTAACGGAAGGTTAAAGTGGATGGCGAGCGAGCTGAGTAACGCGGTAAAATTGAATTCACTGGAGCACAGCTCCACCACGTTTATTGCGGGCGTAGCGGAACTGGGAGGAAGGACGGAAGCATGACACGTGTTGGTGGGAGAGAAGACAGGCACTGTTGTGGCAGCGCCGGCATAAGGCTATCGTCGTTCGACGACCTTTGGAGCGAAGTGAGCAGATATTCAGCCAACTTTTCGAGCGTGAGCTTCCCTGGCCGACGTTGACCAGTTTCGCGTGGCTCCTGGAGATCCGTGCTGCGCATGCGCGAGAAGCAGTGACGTCACAAGGCGCATAGCTGGCGCACCGGACCTGCCGCCACCGCGACTGGATTGGATTAAATTGGACTGAATTGAATTGGATCAGATTGGCATGAATTGGATTAGATTGCAAATCGTTTCAGGAGCAGTAAGCACGATAATTAGCTAATCGTAGACAACCAGGAAGCCTAAGAATAACCAGCTGAACCTTAACTCACGCTTCGTATATCTTGGCATAGCCGAGCTAAGCCACTCATTTTTTTTTTTAAATAAAAGACTTCTCTGTCTCTACCTGTCTTTGAAATGGATAAGGAGCTCAATAGCGTGAGGCATTGTTTCACGTATGTTTTCGTTTTGGAAGCGCGAGCAATTTTATAATACCTAGCCTTAGTGTGGGGTCGTTGCTCGTTTCTTTTTGAGCTTCTCTCTTGCTTTATTTGTTACCGCACTTGCTTCAAGTCTATGTAAGTTGCAGTCCCCCCTATTGAGTTTCACTTGCGGTAGTCGTGTTTATTTCGTTCTCCCGAACAGAAAAGCGCGTACGAAGACCGGTGGCAAGCATACAGACGAGAATAAAATCATCGCCGCCTGGCAGCAAACGCTAATAAAAACCCGAAGGAAATGCAAACTACATGTGGTATGTAGAACAACCCCGGCAACGTTGCGGGGCGTACAACATGCGACAAAAACGCAGGCACGTTGTTTACAAATAAAATAATTTTTAACCATTAGCCAAGGAATTAGAAATGAATTTTCTGGGCAGAGAGTTCGGGTTCCACCTCAACTTTGGAAGTTATCCACTTTCATAAAGTAGAATCGCTCATGGTTTTTAAGCCAAACTTCTAGTACTGAAGATTGACGTGAAGCAAGCGGCTCGTTCTTCGTAGCGTCAATCTAGCTTTCAATATGCTAATATATGCTGCTACTAAGCAAAGGTTTCGTGACATAGTCTTGTCCTCACGTTATGCTGTCGGGCGCCAGTTCTTTGTCATCGGTTTGAAAGACCAGTGCTCTGTGCGTTGGGCTGCGATTTTCAAGCATTAGCAAGCCTGACCTAACCTGAACGGTTGCTTGGAATCGAAAAGGTTTGATAGTTGCGCCACGAAATGACCAAAAAAATGATTGCCCATACTATAAAGTATTATGTATAACATTTCCCGAAAATATTTGCTTTGTTATTTATTCCACACCAAAAATTTTTATATGCAACGTAGGTACCTTGTAACGTTGGAGAGTACCTACTGTCCATGATAATTCGCAAAGATCAAGTCATTCTGAAAATCATTTCTTTCTACTATTCCCGATTGTGCAATTTCTCCAGGAAAGCAGATGCAGCCTAATGTCTTTCATATCCCAGCCAAACTGGCGTATAAGCAACCAAGGCTAACTACCATTTTCTACCCTAGCTTGCGTAGCCTAGAATAAACTTCCTCTCGAATCTCCGGGCGTTTATATTTTCCCGGTGTGTAACTTTGTTTTCTTCACAAATACTAGCCAGAAATATTTTAGATGCCACCTACCAAAATACGTAAATGATTTCGACCTTGAAGTGGGAGTTGCATGGCCCGCCACAAGCGTAAAACGCCTTACCCTTTGTGCTCTGCTGCTAGATCGGTTACCACAGTGTCGTGGATGCAATTTGTCTCGTGAGCAGCGATCTTTTTTTCTGGGCGTGGCACCAGTAATGGCATGAATTTGGTTAATATTTTGAATTACGCGTTAAGCTTGAAATTCAGTAATAATACCCTTTCAGTGCTCTGAATACTTTAGCCGTAACAGTGACGGAGTTTGAGGAGGATTTTATTTGGAGCCCTTTTGGGGAGTGGTAATTTCAAAAGATCTTAGTGACCGCCTAGTCACGTCGACGCATATTCTATCAACGGGTAGAGGAGAAGAGTAATACCATGTTTCTCTTAACTATTAGGCACCTTTAAATTGCCTACGTGTCTAGTGGCGAATTTTGTCATTAGGGCATGTGGCCTTTCGAGAAAAGGCCGAGATCAATATTTAATGTGAAGCGGGTTTAAACGGTTCGTGTTAGCCATGGAGAACTGAGTGTCAAAAAATAAACAAGTAATCTTAGCATTCTACCCAATCCTGATTGCAAAAATGAAACATGATTTGAAAAACGGCTATATCATAAGCATCAGTTTAGTTAACATTATGAACACAGGAACTTGGCCCCTCAGCTATGCCATTCTATTGCATAACTATAGGCTATAACCAGGGTAAATGCACAAAAAGAAAGCAAGGACGGTACAGTAATCCAGGCGAGTCATTTCAAGGCCACTCAAGAGTTTGAGTAGTACCGGAACGCTTTGCGAAATTGCCACCTACACAAGGAAATAATATTGCCCCCGCAATGGCTCCCGTCCATAAATAGGGAAATTCGACCAGGCTGCCAAGGCCAAGCAAGAGTATAATACCAGGCTTAAAATAAAAGCCAAATGTCCTTTATTTCTCCTAAAACTGTTCGTTTACTTTGCGACAAGCATCAAATGGACCCCTCAGAATGGTTTCATAATATGGATATTTTGTTCCTATGGAAAAAGCGGCAGGGCAGGTGTTTATTTCGCGTAACAGTTTTGTGAGTAGTTGCGAGAAAACAATGCCGGCCAAACTGCTGCTTATAATGCCCATAACCCGTTATTGGAACCAGCATAAAAAATTCTTGCCATGGTCTATATCAGCCGCTTGAAGTGAAATTGGAGACAATGTGTATTTAGTCATATATTGCATAAAATAGAAGCCATTAGGTTCTTCAAACATTTTTCTCATATAGATGTTCCTACTTATTGAAGCGAAAAGGCAGAAGTGTCCCGTCGTCGGTGGCAAGGACATAGTTTGGCTTTGCAGTACGTAGCAGATATATTATTACACCGGAAAGTACTGCCAGAAGGGATGGTTTATCTTGACGACTTGCTCTAAAACACATTAAGATTGTGCAAAATTAGCGGCGTTGCAACACACTCGCATAACCTCAGCAGACACAAGGCGAGACACAAGGCAGACAAGGTGCTCTGTTTGCGCAGGGCGGCGATAGATCACCTATGCGGCGGTGTTTATTTGTTCCACTCATGATGTTTTCTGTCTTAGAGGCGAGACCAGATGTCCTTTGCTTGCACGGCCATATCGGGAGGATGTTGTGGCGGGACTTCCGGTCTGGGTGACCTGGCCTCATTTTTTACGACGCCATTTAAGGGCAATGGACCTGGTGTTACATATTCTTTCTTTTTGCTTTCTTGCTCTCGGGAAGAAAACAAAGATAGACCGATCGATACGTGGAGATTCTTGCCTGTGTGCTTTTCTGTTTCTGCAGTCTATGCTCTTCTATCTCAACAAACTGGACACTGCAAAGGAAACGAAAAATGGTACCAGTGGGTGGGCGTTTCATTCTGTGAGATTAAGATACACGGTTCCCTCACCAAGCAACGTTTCAGCAAAAAAATTATACGCATTGGGAAGACGCAAAAAATATCCCATTATTTACATATCATCACCATAATGTGACATCGCCAGAGTTAAAGATCTTCACCGTACGGCTCTTGGATTATTTTGTTCTCAAATTGAAGTGTTCTACATGGATGTCTGTTAAAGTTAAATAGGGAAATCATCGTACTATTGAACACTAAACAGAGACAAAGGTAAAAGAGGCTACGAAACACACGCTAGAACTTCAACTCAGTTTATGCAACAGAAACACGAAAAAAGGCTATATGTTATTTGAAACATGCACAAGGTTAAAAAAGAGTGAACACAAAAAAAATAAAAAAAAATAGTATCTCACTCGCCACCCTTGCTCATGTCACAAAGCCACCTCACAGTGCCCGCCAAGATCACTCGGCGCAACTTAATCCTACACGTGTGTGCGGCTATCACCCCTAACCTTGCACAACCTGACCCCCTCTCAAAAAAAAACTATTTCCTTTGCAGTCCACCATCCTTGGTTCACCATCCCTGGCACTGTCCGCAAAGGAAATCGGTTTTTTGGAGAGGGGGAGCAGGTTGTGCACGGGTGAGGGGTGATAGCCGCACAAAGGTGTAGGTTTAAGTTACGCCGAGTGATATTGGCGGGCACTGTGAGGTGGCTTTGTGATATGAGCAAGTGTGACGAATGCGATACTATTTTATTTCATTTTGTTTGTGTTGGCTTCTTTTTAACCCTTTACACGTTTCATGTACATATAGCCGTTTTTCGTGTTTCTGTTGCATAAACTGAGTTGAAGTTCTAGCGTGTGTTTCGTAGCCTCTTTTACTTTTGTGTCGGTTTACTGTTCTATAACACACGTTTCGCAATTACAGCCTTATTGTGCCTATGCCGAAAAACATTTCAAGACAACTATTGTGTTTTCCGGAAGTCCTGACCATATATTTTGACCTCAACGTATTTTGTGACAAGTTTCGCGTCCGCAGTTTTGAGAGGTAAGCAGTTCAAGTTGAACTCAGTGTTATAGACAAGGGTGTTACGCACTGCAGAAATATTTCCTTAGTTAGTAACCAACACGCCCAACTTACCGCCTTAGCGGTTAAAGTTGTTGCTTTAGGTCATTTATTATTCCAGTAATTCAACGTGAACACCGTTGAAGAGTAAAGCTAAATTACGCATGTACACCAAATATAAAATAATAAAATGGTTTTTTTATCCTTAAAGGCTGCCCCATTCCTAGCACTAGCCTGATATAAAAAGCGTAGGTAGGAATTGCAGGGGCCAATAGTCACATGTTTCGGCGCTTGCCGTATGATAACAATTATTATACATAAAAAAAAGCTACGCACCTTCGCTAAGCGTACCCTCATCAGACGAAAGGGGGGAAAGGAGCGGGCGACTAAAGTTCAAACTATAAAGATTCCAAGGCGTCAATATAGACGCTCCTCCTACCGTAAAAAGAAATTCTATAACTGAAGACAAAAAGATACCCCAAAAGTCTCAAAAAATTGAAATGAGGAAGACGGAACCTTATAATAACAATGGTGCATGTTCCGTGTTTGTTCTGAACAGCCCAATACATTGCTAAAATTTACTTCAGATCCTGTAGAGAAGTGTTTAGTGTAGTATACAGAGATAACAAATGCAAAATAATTACATCTGACGTAACAAGGAATGATTTCAGCCGTAAAATATGCCTTTTAAAGCCGTGTAAACGTTCTCTACATTGAGGCTTAAGTCAGAATCCTCGTTCCCGTTTTTGCAAGCATCAAAAAGTGCTTGTGTGACATCGAATTACAGTAGTCCAACCGATGCTTCAGCCGTGAAGGGGAACAAAAAAAATAGTCTGAATATAACAGCAGTCCGAAAAGTCCGCGAACTTCAAAAATAAACTTATTTCATTTAAATAGGACTGATGGAGTCGCGAATACCTCAAATTGCTCCTTCGAGTGGGAACGACTGCTTGCACTCTGCAAGCGTCAAGTTTTCTTCGTAAATATTCGACAACATCAAAGCATTGGAAATGTCTTGCGTTGACGGCTGTGGGTGATCTGGAGCATCTTCGTCATACTCATAGTCGCTTTGCGGCATCGCGGTCACTTGGCGCACGATCTAGTCGTCCGTTAGCTCCGCGCACTGCACTATGTAGCTGTCCACTGCAGGAAACTCGCGAAATGTAACTTTAGCGCGAAATGTAACTGTAGCGCGAAATGGCATGGCGAGATAGCTATGAGGCATGGATTTCAAATGGCGTCGTCCTGGAGTCGCACCCCAGCTGTGTCAAGAAAAATTTGGCCCAGAAAATTGAGCATTTGCCTGAATTATGTCCAAAACAATCGTTGTTCATGTACAATACTCCAATAGCACAACTGGCGGTTAGTTCATCGGAAAAGTCAGGAATATTCAGCAAGTCCAAATTTTAGATTTCGATAAAAAAAACGGGTGGCTACTGTAGTCATTTTTTAAACTCATTAGACTCAAATCTCTTGAGAGTCTCTAAACCCTATCTGCTTAAAATGCAGTCATTGAAAGAAATCTCCAATGGTTTTGTGTGCGTTCTTTACATTTGTGGAGGTTAAACAAATAAAAAGTAAGACTGAATATCTGAATATACACTAACCAAACCAATAAAAGATTATGAAATTTACAGTAACTGTAAGAGCAGTTAATAACAGTGATGTTGCGTGAGTGGAACTTTCCCCGTTGCCGGAATTTTCGGCTTGTAACTTTGGCCAAAAGGGGATAAGTTACCCATTAGTAGATGCTAGGAATTTTAGAAGCCGTAGAGTAAAAAGAAAAACTGATGTCACTACACCGGACCTCAAATTATTTATTAGTTTGTGTTCTTTTAGTGTTCTCTGAACGCTTCACCGGATTGATGCCCGAATATCCCCACTAATGTTCGCGCAAGGGAGAAGCAGCCAAGACCGCTTCCAATCCATTTCATAAAACAGGAGGGAGGCTATAGGGATAAATACATCATGAGAAGAGATAGTAGAGCATGAAGCGAATGCGGCTGAAGAGCTGAAGCAAGTTCTCAGCCATTCGTGCGCAATATACAATATTGTATTTCGGATGCGTCCTTAGTCCGTGTGCGGTCAACAATAAAACCGCCAGTAGTCCCGGAGCTGAGCTGAAATTACATCAATTAACCAACAATGTCTCGTTATTTTAGCATAGAGATTCTTTAACTTCGAGTTTTAACCTTAGATATTCAGCTTGCGAAGTAAACATACTGTTTGGTAAAAAGCGTGAAATGCACCGTGAAATGCACCGTGAAATGCCGCTAAGCGGCAGATGTAGTGGGATTCAGTTCACCGTGAATCTATGATTCCCTGAATGGCGTCAGCGTCAAAAAGGCCACGTAAATCAGACTTAGTTAGAACATGGTAAACATCAAAAACCTATTAGGAAACCAATTCAAGGGGTATTAGCTGCAAAAAGAGAATGTAGAAAATGTTGCAAAAACTTCTCGAAAACACCTTGGGGAAAAATGCTAAAAATAAGCAATTCTGAACACAGAAGTTGGAATGTTTCCCTTCAATCCGGAATATCCCTCGGTAATATTTGCAAAAACGAGTTCACCAGAAATTACAGAAACTCATTAGAACTGGGATCTCCATAATTGTGGATTAGATGAAGGAGTTCTAAGGTGTTATTCGTCGGCTCATCAATCTACTCAAACCACACAGACTTCAGTGTCAAAGCAACGATGGAACGGTTGTCAAGAAAACTTTGGCTTACACCGAAATTCAACAAAGCCGAAAGAAAAGTTTGTTTTTATTTTAAAAACCAAAATATTCGTAGGTTTTAAAAAGGGTTGGAAGGAACCTTAGAACAGAAGTGTCTCAAATGAAAATTTTATTCTTCGGTGTTCTATAGTAGCAACCATTAGAGATGAACATACCACTGAGTGAAACACGTACGCCTCCTAGCTCTTCAAAGTTGTTATATTCACCATGCTCCTATTTATTATCCCTACGATTTTAAGGCCACATCATTAAGCTCGTTCTTTTTCACTGTGAAATGTCTTATCTGAGAAATTCACTGTTGTCCAGTCATTTCACCCTCTCAATGTAGGAAGCTACGTTAGAAAGGCTTTCCCGTCAGAAAGTAAGGTCTACAAACAAGTGAGTGGATTTGCTATATTCGAAGTGGAGACGCTTTTATATGATCATATTTGGAAGCTTGCGTGAAAACATTCAATGAAGCAGATGCTGCTCATAAACTTTGGAAGGTGTACTTTCATCCCTTACCTGTACACAGCAGAGACAACACAGTTCCCATTTGGTGAATGCTCCATGCTGAAGAAAGGCAATATTTTTCGCTTACTAGTTTACGGTGGCGCAGGATACAATCCCCGGCCTCAGGGCTTGCAGACTCCTGGAAGCAACCTTCCGGGGCCTTCTCGCCCCATTGTTGCTGACAAAGTACGTCTGCCGAAAGTTGGGGCAGCAAGGAATACAATTGCGCTCGGAAGCGCCACGCCGGCCCTCGTCGCTGGTGGCCGATGATGGGCTTGGCAATCAAGTTCGAATGTCTGCTTGCCATCTCTTTCAAGTAAACCCATCTGCTTCTTCCGATTGGACCACAAAGACAGCCAGCCGCTCGCCCGCAGACACCCACAGATAAACGATACATCAACGGCGGGTGCTCGCTATTCTCCACTTATAACTGTCGGCTGTGTGTGGCATTTTCGTCCATGCGGTTGGTCTGCCGTGTTGGGTCTGAAAAGAATGGCGCGAAGAGCTTCTTTCACTTTTCCCTGTCGCAGACCACTCTTTAACAGAAAAAGATGTCCCACGCGCGCTGTTTGTCTATCTTTCCTTGGAGTACCTTCAAACTCCAAGGCACTTCGTCTAACCCGGTTTTCTAAATAAGTTCTTTTTACTCTTGTCAGAAGAAGAGAGATATTTTAAAGGAACGGGTTCAAGGGAGCGACGAGCTGAAGATACTGTATGACAGACAGCACGTTTGTGGAGCCGTAAAGAAAAAATATCGCTTGTCATGTGCTATTAACGTCGAACGTTCCCACACATCGCAGAACCGCATTCTCATTCCTTAGAACAGGCCAGTAACTTGACACAAAGAGCATGTAGCAGCATCTGTTGGTGTGACATCGCGAACCACTGCGATTGCCACCAACATTTTTGAGGACAAATATTTCTAAACACAAAAGACGCTGTGCAATACATTTCCTGTGCTTCTCATCGCCACATCCATTATTTTTGGGCGATAATAGTAAAGAATGTCGTACGGGGAAAGGAATGGGCAAAGAGAAAAACGAATCCCATATTCTTAAACCCAATGCATTGTTAGTGCACAAAAAATTTGCAGCTTATCAGCTCAATTATTACGAAAGGATAGCGAATCTATTCTTGATTTGCCGAGCTGCTCTTTACATAGCTGAAGTAATGGTAGACCAGACAAATGGAAGCCAATCCTGGATTTAAAAATAGAATGTCAGGCAAGCCTCTGTTGAAGTGGTGAGTTCATCTTTTTATACCCTACGGGTAACTCTGTACACGTGATCACTGTAAAGATCAGCCGTTCAAGATTCAAGGAGCTCAGCCGTTTAAGATACACCCTCTTGAAACTCTTGTGGGTGATGTATATGGGGGCTTGAAGGTTAACTGCAGCACTGTAAAAAAAGGCATTGCCGTTCTCATTACCCCAAGGCATTACTCCCCGCAAGCATAATACAATTATCAACGTGGACACATCTCATCTAATGCCTTAGGGATATTCACATCAATCAAGTACTCCTTGATCTCTCCATCCCCTGGACACCTGGTCAATCGCCCCTCGAAGAAAATGATGCGGCTCAGGTGCCTGCCTGCATCTTACCATACTAGGTATTGCGCTCGGTATATAAACCTACAGCCCAATCCGCCCATTTCCTGCTGCTCCTAGATGTTACCCCGCTATTCTGCCCCACCATCGCAACCTTACCCTTACCCTGCTCAACCTCGCCCTTAACCAATGAAGGAAAACTATTCATCTGCTATTACTTATATACACTATTACAACACACCTAGCCGCCAATGTGTTTCTCATACTGAATACACTCTGAATGTCACTTCTTCCCTTCTTTCAATACCGTCTACCCCATGGTGTGGCCTTGCCAACACAGCGGATCTCTCGTGCCCAGTCCTCAACCTTTCTTCCGATAAGTTTGAGGGACCCTTGTCTGTAAACTTTTTTGTAACCGTTTTCTTCTGATGAATGAACTTCAACTTGATTGAAGCCTCTGGACTGAATCGCACCACGCTGTCCAGATCTGTCTGGTCACCTATGCCGGGGCTACAGTGAGGACACAGAACGGACTTTTGCCAACTCATTACACCGAGTGACCGGCTACCCACCACCATCTGTTCCAATAAATGTTTACTATTGCGTAGTATTCTTTGCCGAATACACCCACAGCCAGGAGCGTGCAGTGACCTGAACTTGAATAAAAAATGTATATGCGCAAAAAAGACAGCTGTAACCGTTATATTAGTGTGAATGGCAGTAATTTGTCGGACAGAATTTTGAAAACCCAAAATATGAAAAATATGCATAATATAGATGCCCCCTAGAACATAAGAATAGACATAGTATTCGCAAAAATGTTCAAAATACAAACACAAAACGGCCACAAATTAGTCAACTCAGCCGTACACCCTGCATCTTCGGAAAAATATAAATAATTCGAAAATTAAAGGCACTTCTTCACAATAATATTATATTTTTATAACATTGGCGAGAAGAAACGAAAGGAAACTTCAACGTGATAAAATATTCCTATCTTTTTCACCACTCATAGCCATATTTGGCGGCAAAGAGCTCACACTCTAGACAAACGCCATAATTACGTAGGCATTACTTCACAGTTTTATGAATTTCGGCATATTTTTTTCATTTTCCGTCTTTTTCACGTATACGTGAGAATATTTTTTATTTGGCGACCTGTGAGTTTATAGGTTTAAATTGATTCATTTTCACCGAATTTACTCAACATAAACAATATTTTGACCAGCGAAAGATTTTGGGACAGTGCCTCAGGTGCCCGATGACATGACGAGCTGGCAACGCAGGCCTGTTGCGGCAGAGGAGCTGAAGATTTGCCAGACGTCTAAACTTCACGGTGGCGCCGTGCCCTGGTGTCATTCATGCAAAGTTTTGCAAAAGTTCTTTTGTTGTTGGGTTGGCACTTCTCGCCATTGTAAACAGCTTTATTCTTCACAAAAAGCTCCTGGAATTCTTTCGCGAGGGTCGCGTCGTCCTGATAGCGAAGCCGGGAGGTAACCATCTGGACCCAGGTGCGTACAGATCAGTCACTGTCCACAACACCGAATCTAAGATTGTCTGGTCAATTTTATTGCGCCGAATGGCCACGTACTTCCGCACTTCCTCTGAAGTTCGGAAATGTACAGCGTTCCCGCGCCGGTAAATTGTTTCATTTATACTTTGGATCCGAGAAATATTTCACTTCGCGTCAACATCCGAATTTATGGGTTGCTTGATATCGGTTGATCTAGCGATTGCCTTCGCTGGAATAGAGCACCGGTAAATGTTGGGTGTCTTAGTTCCGCATCAGTTCTCGGCGGCTGGCTTTCTCGAATGTGACTGCCCGACTACTTGTTAATGGCCGCCTGAGTGTCAGCTTCACAATTACGCGCTGGATGAGGCAGGTTTGTCCGTGGTCCCGCTCGCTCTTTTCCCGATGTCTGGTCAGTCAGAATAATGTTTCTGCATAAGCGGATAACGTGCCTCTGATTGATTGATTCATTCATTCATGATTGCTATTGGTTTCCCCTTTGAAGCGGGGTGATGACGTGTCATCTTACCAAAAGGGACTAATATAACCATGTTTTACACTCTTGGTTTAATACTAGCGCTGCTTAGGGCAGGCACTAAAGCTCATTAGGCACGAAATACCTTTTTTCCCTGTTACAGGTGGTAACTGTCCTAGGCAATGTTCCCCTCTCTGCTTTTCGTCCACCAGCATTCTGATCTTCTTTTCGTCCCCTCGACAGCCTTAAAGTTAACTTCCCCTCTGATACCCTTAAATCCTAGGGATTCTGGAAGCCCAATATTGCCTTCATGTAGATTTGGATGGGTAACCTCACATTGCAACACTATGAGCCGCATAGTTTCTGTTTCTTTTCCGCAGACCACACATACCTCATCATTTTGTGAATAATTCCACACAAAACTCTTAGTTCGCAGGCAACCTGCTCTAGCCTCAAAAAGCAAAGCACTGCCCTGGGAATTATCGTAGAAATTTTCTTTTCTCATGTTCATTTTCTCAGCCCTGTACATCTCTAACGACGTTTTAGCTTCCATTTTTTCCCTCCATTTATTCGTTTCAATCTGCCTTGCCTCTTTTTTGGTTACCTTGGCTGTTTTGGATTATCCACTGTTCTTTCCGTATTGCATTGTTAGCCTTCTAGTCTTTCTTAACCACTGCGTGTCCACGCTTTTCAAGTATAGGTACCTAAAAACCTTAGCTACCCACCTTCCTTGATCCATTACCCTCAACCTCATCTCAAAGCATATTTTACTCTGAGCTTTCTGTAAATTCAAACGACGCCAAGCCCATATCTCCCTGAACTGCTTCGTTAGTTCTTTTCCATGCGCGCCTAAGGCCAAACGTCCTACCGTTCTCTGGTTTACTTCAAGGCCTGATAGAACGTCTGATTTTAAGCAGAGTACAGCATTCGCAAACGCGAGACCCGGAACCATTACTCCTTTCCACACTCATCTTACTACTTCATATTGGTTATACCCCCACAGAGCTCTATGCTTCATTATAGCTGCGTTTCGCTTTCCCTTAACCTTAAGTTGCTCCTCGTGAGTACTTAAGTAGTTATCCCCTTCGTTTAATCCACACACCCAAGTATTTATATTCCTTCACTGTAGGTAATTCGCCTTGTTGGATAGGCACTACGTCGGTGGTAGCGTCATTGAAAACCATTATTCCTGATTTTTCTGCACTGAAGTTTAACCCGATGTCAGTGGCTTCCTGGCCGCTAATATTTATTAGCAGCTGCATATCGGTTTGATTATCAGCTAAAAGAACAATGTCGTCTGCGTATAACATTCCCGGAATAGGCTGTTGTACCACTTCGCCTTGCAGCATATGGGTTAGGCTAAACCCTACTTGACTTTCTTCCAGTTTCTTTTCTAACCCTGCCATGTAAAGCATGAACAGTATTGGGCTCAAAGGGCATCCCTGTTTTAGTCCCCGATGGATGTTGACCTGCTGGGCACATTTCTGTCCTTCCCAAGTAAGGTGCACTCTATTGTCTGTATAGATTGCTATAGGGAACTGTACTAACTCGTCGTCTAATCCCTGGAGTTTCAGCATTCTCCAAAGCCGTTCTCTGTTTACGTTGTCATATGCCCCTTTATTGTCCAAGAACGTAATCCATAGTGGTCTATTCTGTGCTTCGCAATTTCAATGCATTGCGTTATCACGAACAGATTGTCATCCAGTCGCCTGTCGTGTCTAAATCCTATTCTGCAGTTCCCCAAGTATTTCATTTTCTTCCATCCATGCTTGAATTTCTGATTTTATCGCCTGCATTACGAATCTATACACCACTGACGTTACTGTGAGTGGTCTGTATGAATCAATACTGGCTTGGCTCCTCTGCCTTTATATATTAAATTCATCCTACTTTCTAACCAGTCCTCTGGTATTTGTTTGGATTCTATCACCTTATCTATTGCCCTTATAAACGATCCTTACTTTTAGGTCCAAGTAGGTTTATCAGTTGCATTGGTATTCCGTCCGGGCCCACTGCTGTCTGGGGGGAAACCTTTTTCTCTGCTTTTTTCCAATCAAGGTTGCTCAAACTTATTTCCCTTTCCGCAGTCTTTTGTGTCTATTTCTCCGCAGTCTCTATTTCTCCGGGATCACGACACCTACGGGCTTTTGAAGCGTTCTTTCGGGGTGCGGTAAGCAGTCTAGATCCCGGCCTAGCAAAGGAGAAAGCAAAGGGGCACGTTTTGGGTCGTTTTTTTCTCACTTTGCTGGAGACCGTGAGTCGGTGAGGACGAGTCCGGGTGCTATGCAGCAGTTTCAACGCTTCTGCCGAAGTTCCCCGTGAGACCTGGTAGCGTGGGTTTGTGGGTTTGAGTGGCGCTCTTTTATGCAGCGAGAGTTGCGCTGCAGCTTCAGGATTCAGGACATAATCCGTCGTATGGCCACAAATTGCGACTCCTTTTTCTGGACTGCCAAGACCGGGTCAGTCGCTCGCGCTGTGCTGCGCTGCGCCTAAATATGGGGAGGGGGGCTGCTTAGCTTGCCATGCCTGAAGACGACGTCAAGTGTTCTAACATTTCGCGGTCTGCGGGAACTGGTAGTTAAGGATAAGTACCCTGGGGCAGGCTCTGCTTCTCTACTCCTGAGATACGGCTCGCTGGTGGTTGTTTGATGAGCGCATAATTGGGCCCACAACTGTGCAACCGCCGGCTTTTTATTGGTACGTTGCTAAAACACTTTGAGGCTTTCAGTCGAGCGAATCAGATTTCCATATAGAGCCACATCTTCAGCCGCAATATCCTTGAAATTGGCTATGGGACAGTGGAATGTCAGGCAAAAAGGAAGCTTCGGTGGCTCGCTGGCAGCAGAAAACGCCGGTGGTGCTTCCTGCAGGCTTTGTGACTTAGATAATGGGATGTAATAATGGATTTCAGACAACAAAAAAGGTACCTAGTTGCTTGGGGGACCAGCGTAAAGGCACGACGGCCTGACACAGTGCTCATTCTCCACTTACACACGCATAAATAAGCAGTCATACATGAAAATTTGTTGGGTAAGAAAAAGAAAAAAAGAAAGCCTACATCCTCGCCCGGGACACCTTGAGTACTCTTGGTGAAGGTATTGGTGATACCGTGGACCCCGAGTCTCCGAACATAAGCTGGAACCAACCGTGGTGATGTGTTGTAAAGTGAAGGGTAGAAACCACAAACGGTGGCCGTCGGAGCCCAGGTAAAGCTCCGGCGGATGGGCTCACTGTCTGTTTACCAGCCAGGGAGCTCCGGGACCTTGTCAGCTATCAGGGTAAGGCTGACGAAGGAAGTAGCCCCCCGTCCCCTGCTTTATACTAGAGCGTATGGTATCTTCTCACCCCCCCCCCCTCCAATCATCGACCTTCCAAAAGAGGCCGCACCAAAGTACTTGCTATAGAGAAGGGAGAACATTTCCATAAATACCTTGTAGTTTATTCCAGAGGGGACACCCGTATTGCCAAGAAGGCAGTCATTCTTTTGGCCAAATGCAGTGAGTCTGTTGTCGGTTTCAGATTGTGATGCTAAAAAGCTTTCATCCGGGGATCTACTGTTTAGTAAAAAAGCAAAATCAAAGCGAAAACCTCCTTAAAGCAGACCACGTTTGCTGACCTGTCTGTTACTGTGGCTCCACAGAGAACCCTCAACTCCTCTCAAGGTGTCATCTCAAAGACTTACAGTCTGAGACACAAGTGGAACTTCTTCAGGCGCTTCAACCTCAAGGAGTAACTTCGGCCAAACGAATTGTAATCCGGAGAGCAAATAGAAGAAATCCCAACAAAGCATCTTGTCCTAACATTTTATTTCATAGCCCCAACCGAAAAGGTCAATGTGCGGGCTTCTTAAACTGCAATGTACGACCATATGTCCCAATTCCCAGGCGATGCTTTAAGTGCCAACGATACGGCCATGGAACTCTATCGTGTCGAGGAAAGCTGAGTTGTCCTAATGTGCAGAGACTGACCATTTGTCGGATGTCTGTCCAAACATCACAGGGAAATGCCCGAATTGCAGTGGCCCACACGCTGATTATTGCCGAACGTTCCCGAAATTCAAAGCAGAAAAAGAAATTCTACAGATCAAAGTAACAGAAAACATCACCGTTGCTGAGTCACGCCAAAAGCACAGGCTGCTTTCGGCCACATCCTATGCAGACGCTGCCCGCCGGGGGCTGGGGCTGCGTTTGGTCAGCTCAGCGACACAGTGCAGCCTTGTTGCTGATGTGTTGCTGTCCCAGCCCCCGCTTACCAGCCCGATGCTGCCTCTACAACACCTGTAGAGGCAGCGGGGGCCCAGTCTCTTGACGTACTGCCTTCGGTAGTCCAGGGTTGTCAGGAATCGCCCAGTGTGGTGACTCCAGCGAATGTGGCGATTATGATCCCCACTGGGAGCTCTGCCCGCTCTCAGTGTTTCCTCTCCACTGGCCCTAGGGACACCTCAGGGCACAGAGGAGATAGAGACGGGAGGGGCCAGAGCAGCGCCCATCGAAGCTCCGCCGCCTGCCGCTGGCGGCTGGAACCAAAGACACCCGTAAGGGTGCCACGTCTAGGGGGCCCGCTCCGCCGGACACCCCCCGAACGCCTGATGAGGAAATGGACGTTGGACCGTTCCTGCCTGCATCGCAGCGCAAGGAACGGGCTGTGGCATCCAAACCAACAGAAAAGTCAATGAAACCAATAGACAAAACATGAACCCACACACAGGTTTCAGTAGCTCTTAAATGTACATAATGGGAAGAGAAGAATGTCATATAGTGAACTGTAGGGGCCTCCTTAAAAAAATTGATGATATCTACGAGATATCGCATTCCAATCAGTCAAGTGTGATGTCTCAACAAGAAACACATTTAAACACCAAACACACAAATGTCTTGAATAGTTGGATTGTATTGAGGAAAGTACAGGGATGGTGGTGGTACATCTTCAGGTTGTGTGGCCATCATTGCCCGAAAATCACTGGCATGTCACCCTAGTCCATTGCAGAGTGTCCTTGAGGCTATTGCCATTATAACCATAATTTTCAACAGGCTAATGACAGTGTGCTCCATCCACATCCCTCCCGGTTTCCAGCTTTTAAGCTCCGAATTTAAGGGCATTGTAGATCAGCTACCAGAACCTTTCATTCTTATAGGCGACCTCAATGCATACAACCCTCTTTGGGGCTCTCTCCGCACGGATGCCGGAGCTCGCCCTAATCGAAATATGTCTAACATCTTCGGGAGCATGCCTATTTACCAAAAACAAGCCTACACACCATAATATAGGACACAACACCTTATTCAAACCTTGACTTGGCTATTGGCTCTGCAGTAACTCTTTCCATCGCTTGAGTGGGATGTTGGCACTAAACCCATAAGCCAGTTACCACTTCACTACCTCACTAACATACATAAATAAAGGCCCTAACAGTTCACCTTCCCATTGCCAAGTTATAGAAGCAACAGCAAACTGGAACACATTCACAGAGAGATCTCAACTACATTACACATACATAACACACTTACCTGTAGAGAAGGCAACCCAGTTCGTCACGGCGCACATTCTCGCCGCTGATGAAAAGTCAATTCCCCAGGATTCTGTTGGTCCGCGCAACCCGGGAAGGCCCTGGTGGAAGGACGACTGCAGGAGTGCGCGGGAGGCCCAGAACGAGGTGTGGGGTATCCTACGTAGATACCCCACAAGTTTTAACCCTTATTTATTTCAAAAGAGCAAAGGCATTAGGTAAGCGTGCGCGCCGTGAGGCAAAAAGGGAAAGCTGGCGCGCCTTTCTCACATTCATAAATTCATACACAGACACCCACAAGGTATGAACCCGAATACGTAAACTAAAAGCACAACACACACATAGCCTACCCCTGGTTAGCACGACAGGGGGCACACGGGAAGATCAGGGCTAACACACTTGCGCAACACTTCCAACACGTGTCTAGTTCTTCAAATTACACAAAGACTTTCATGCAACACAAAACATCTGCCGTAAAGAAGCCTATATATGACAAGAACAATTCAAAGTCTCCGTACAACTCTCAATTACAACTACATGATCTGAAGTTTGCTCTTGCCACATGTAAACCTTCAGCTCCAGGTGCAGATAAGATTACATACACCATAATACAACACCTACATCAAGACACTCTTGACGCAATCCTATACCTATACAATAAAATATGGCTTTCGGGGCACAGTCCACGCTCTTGGAGAGAGGCTATAGTAGTGGCGTTCCTGAAAGAAGGGAATGACCCTTCCTGTCCTGCAAGTTACCGTCCCATTGCCCTGACAAGCAGCCTGTGTAAGCTCTTCGACAAGATGACAAACAGGAGACTCGTGTACTTGTTTGAATACAATGGTCTTCTCGAGAGCTTCCAGGCATGCTGCCGGGCGGGGTGATCCACAAATGATCAAATATTTGCATCAGAATCATACATTAGAGATGCCTTTATACAAAAACAGTATTGTATGAACCATATTTTTTGAGGTCGAAAAAGTCTATGGTACGGCATGACGTTACGACATTCTTGCAGACAAACTCATATGGCATAACAGGTAACTTGTTGAAGACTCTTGATAGTTGTCGAAACGAACGTCTCGTGTCAGAGTTGGATAGGTACTGTCGAGAGTTCACATTGAAGAAAATTCCGTGCCTCTGGGTGCAGTTTTGAGCGGCACGCTCTTCATTGTCAAGATGAACTCGCTTCGGAAAGCATTGCCTCCATCGATCTCCTGGTTAGTGTAAGTGGATGATGTCGAAATATCTTTTAAATCTTGTAACTTATCCATATGTGAACGTCAGGCCCAGCTTGGGGTAAACAAACTTCCTCGCTGGGCAGACAAAAATGGTTCCAAACTAAATCCCGCGAAAACTACATTTGTCTCATTCTCAAAGAGACGCGGAGTAAGGCCCGATCCTGGAATAACTCTCAATGGTGACCCAATTTCTCTTAAAAAGTGACACAAATTTATGGGTGTGGTGATGGACGAAAAACTCACATTCATCTCCCATATCAGACGGGTCAAGCAAAAATGTTTAAAAACAATGAATATTCTGAAAGTCCTATCACACCAATCATACGGTGCAGACCAACAACTCCTGCTGCGCCTCTATACCGCTTTGGTAGAGTCTGGGCTTGTATTAGGGAAGTGTTGTCTAAGGTTCGGCCAGAAAAACAGCACTAAAAATGCGTGACCCAGTGCTGCACTCGGGGCTTCGCCTCTCGTGTGGCGCTTTCCGTACAAGCCTGGTCCAAAGCCTGTATGTGGAATGCGACAAATGATGCCTGCAGCACCAGAGAACTTATATTGATGTGTTGTTATATGCTTCTAAAATCTCATCAATAGGTAAACATCTATTTAAACCTGTTTTTATGGATACATTCACATCACAGATCTTTTTAAATCGCCCATTTGTTTCTGTTTTCCTTCTCACCAAGAGTGGGAGAGGAGGCGGCTTTTGTTAGCGTCTCCTTTTTAAACACCTTCAAATCATCACGCGTTGATTTTATAGCGCCATTGCTGCTTCGCGCTATGTCGTGTGATTTGTCTTTCATTCCACTTGACAAAAATTAGGTACCCAGAAATGCGATTCTGCAGCCCATTCTGCCACTGCAGAAGAAGTACCAGCGTACAAAAGTTTATAGCGACACATCCAAAACTGCCTCAGCTGCGTCATGTGCTGCGCACGGACCCAATTTTACTGTTTCTGAATTTATAAATGTGCCTTGTAGCATCTTCACAGCAGAGGCCTATGGAATCTTTCTTGCTGTGAACCACATTGTGAAAGGTCATATTCGAAAATCCGTCATTTATACTGATTCACTGAGTGTTGTACGGACGTTATCACCGCGAAACATATCCAGAAATTACGTCATCAATCTTATTCTTAGGACAATTATGTCGGCATGGGGCGAAAACGTTGAGGTGACTGTTTGTTGGGTCCGAGGCCATTCAGGCATCACTGGAAATGAGACTAAAGATGAAATCGCCGCTTGTGCCCTCACAAAAGCGGTGAACATCACAACAGTACCCTTCACCGACTTGAAAACACACACAAACCAACTACGTAAAACATGGCAAAAACATTGCAGTGAAGCAGACAGACAAGAAACTCCAAATTCTAAAACCTCACTTCGGACGATACACAACCGATTCACACAAAAGACACGCAGAAGTTGACTTGTCGAGGTTACGTATAGGTCACACATATATAACGAACTCCCACCTCCTCACTGGATCCCTAAGACCCATGTACACCGGCCGTGGAGAGGGCCTATCCGTAATCCACATACTCATTCAATGCAAGGCACTTGACATAACACGACGCAAACACTTCCCACAACTATACACACGACATATTCCACAGCACCCGTCATATTTCTTAGGAGACGAGCCCATGTTTCAGTCAAACGTGTTTTTGAGTTTCTTACTGTCGCAAAATTTTCACATCTCATTTCTTATCATGCATCTTGACAACCTGACCCTTTACAGCCAGTAATCTTAACTACGTTCTGTTTTACTTCGTTTATTTTTACTGAAATGTTGTACTTTTACTTTCATGACACGCTCATGAAATGACTTTGTTTGGAGCTCTTTGCCCTTAGTTGGCCTTGTGCCATTAAAATCCAAACATCATTTTCAAGGAAAACCTACATATCAATCGAGTTATAGAAAGCGATGTCATTGGACACTGAACACAAGTACATTGAGAAGACTAGTACGTAAATAATTGAATGAATATCTTTTAAACTTGTATTGCATAACAAGTACCGTAAGTTGGAGTTGCAGAGAATAGGCGGAGGAATAGAGCATGTCGATTTCGTTTTCTATTTGGAGAAGGTAGGCATGAATCTTATTAAATACATGAATCGAACAGCTTTCCTGATTTATAGTAATTAAGGTCGGGTGTTCATTAAGAATATCTGCAATCTGGTATGTTAAACCTGTGTGCATCGTAGTTGGTGCGAGCTTGTCTTCTCTGTATCCGATATGCCGTAAATTACGGCTGATGTCCTTCTCGGCAATATTCCTTAAAAATTTAGTAGAGTTACATTCAATATCGTGGTACACGACCATAGCTATTTTTAAATGGGATATTGATCATTGTCAACAGTTAATATTTTTGGAAAAGTGGCGCTGTATGTGAAGGAAATGTCAGCCGTTCAATTACACGGAGAGCCCTTTTTGTAAAAAATATAGATAGCTCAGGTTCGATTTGTCGTTGTCGCCCACATATCAAAGCAGTGGTTAATGTGCGTGGGCATTGATACGTAGTAAATTTGTTTTTTAACCATACTGGTAATAAGTGATGCAACATACAGGGTATGACAAATGCTCGGGCAATGCTTTTTAATAAGCAGTTGATGTTAAGGGACCAGTCTTCATATTTGGGGAAGAAAACACCAAAGAATTTCATTTCATTTCATTTATTGTAGCCCCTAAGACCTGGACCATTACATAAGGCGGGGGCAAACAATGTTTGCGAAGCTCTTAATCACAAAAAGAGGGAGAAAAAGATAAAAAATCATGTACAAGAACAACAAAAGAACAATCCTGAGAAATAAGGGATCGGTACAACAATCAAAATCACACTTATAAAAACAGCTAAGCAAGCAGTACACGTGAATAAACATTACTAATAAGTGTGTTCAAATAACAAAGACCTTCGAGGTAAGATGATATGTTAGTTTTTCTAGAAGGGCCTTGCGGTCTATGGTAGAAACAATAAAGTCGGGGAGATTGTACCACAAGGCTATCGGACTTGGAAAAAGTCTTTCATTGCTGATGTGCGACAGTGGATGTGCCCGATTGGACTGCTAGGCTTGAGGTGTGGAGAGATTCTATGCGGTGGTTGAAGACGAAGGCGTCTTGCGGTCGGGTGATAGTAGAAAGTGTGAAGCATGCAGAGGCTCAAGATGATACGACGTGATTCGAGACTAGTAAGGACCACTTTTCGTCTCAGCTTCGGGATGATGGTTATAAGCGAGTAGTTTGACATGATAAATCGTGCAGCATCGTTTTGAATGGATTGTAATTCGTAGGTAGATAATCTTGCAAAGGTTGCCAGATAGATGAAGCGTGTTCCAGTTTAGGGCGAGGCGCTGGGAGATTCTAGGCGGTGGTTGAAGACGAAGGCGTCTTGCAGTTGGGTGATAGTAGAAAGTGTTTAGCATGCAGAGCCTCGAGATGATACGACTTGATTCCAGACTGGTAAGGTCCGGTGTTCGTCTTAGTTCTGTTATGATGGTTATACGCGAGTAGGTTGACATGATAATGCGTGCAGCATCATTTTGAGTGGATTTTAATTCGTAGGTTGATAAGCTTGCGAGGGGTGCCAGATAGCTGAAGTGTATTCCAGTTTAGGGCGAACCTATGTCTGAAATGCAATTTTTTTTAGTAGCGAGCGATACGGGTCTAAAGCTGAGACTAAAAAAACTAGCGTGCGTGGGGCTTGTACGCATATTGTTTTAGCAAGAGTAACTCATAATAATGACGATGTGAAGTGAACTGCCTAGATAATTATAGCAGTCTGTTCGAGTTATTTCAGTCTAGGTTATATGGTATGCGTTATTTGTGCTGCTGCGCTTATGGGAAAAGGACATATGTTGGCACTTGCCATTTTCCGCACCACGAAGTGATACTGTCCAGGTCTTCTTAATGGTCAATGAAATCACTAATGTTATGAATTGTGTTGTATATGACGCAATTATCTGCAAAAATTCGAAGACCAGTTTTTATATTCGAGGGCAGGTCATGCACCTACATTATGAATAACAGGGGTGATAAGCCTGCGCCTTGCGGTACACCAGATGTAACATGCGAGATGGGAGAGTCATGACAGTTACCGGATGTGTATTGCACGCGTCCTTTCAGGAAATGTTCAATCGAAGTAAACAGTGTTGAGGGAATTCCAAGAGTAGATACGTTTGCAAGCAGATAATGGTGTGGGACACAGTCGAAGGCCTTGGAGAAGTCGAAGAAGATGGCGTCAATTTGTAGATTTGTAGATACATTGGTGCCATCAAACGCAGTCAATATGTTATACCTCAAACGTAATAATCTTTTAGCTGGTATATCTCTTATTACGGGGTTTAAATACCGTATGCATACTTTTATTAGCGTTTAACTTTAATTTGTTTGCATTTTGCCAACTAGATAGATTTTTCAGCCGCTGACTGGCCTGCGACTTAGGCACGTAAGTATGTGATCCAGAAAAATACCTTGGTGTCGGGAGCATACAAAATAACGCCTGAGGTAGAGGTATGTTTAGTAAGTCATTATGTATGTAATGAAGAGTAGAGGGCCTAGGATAGACCCTTGCGAAACTACACATGTCATTTCACAGAAGCGAGTTTTCGCATTGCCAATGTTAGTATATTGTACCCGGTTTTCTACGTGACTTTTCGCGATGCGTTAAGGAATTTAACATCGTATACAAAGAGTTTCAATACTACAATGTCATGCTTGACAGAATCAAAGGCTATTTAAAGTCAAGAAATAACACAACCGTAACCACCCTGTTTGCTATTTTGACAATTATTTTATCTTAAGTGGCCAGTAACGCCATTTCAGTTTTTATAGTCATTATGATTTTTACTATAATGTTATTTTGCTCAAGAGGTAAGTAGGAACAATGACAGTGCAACCATCCACACAAGCGTGGCAGGCAGGAAAACAGAATTCAATAAAAAAAATTGGTTAACTTTGGAGGGAAACGCCTACCATGATGATGAAGAAAACATAGGCCTTACGCTTGACAGGAGGAGGCGTATAGACAGCGCACAAAAAACAAGCTGACCACGTAACAAGAAATGAAAAGGAGCTGCAGGAACCATTTGTGTTTAAAGTGTCCGTAGGGTCCATTAGTTGGCCATTTTAAGGTCAAGCATGAAAGCTAACGCAACCACAAATAAAAACGCATAGAAGTTTTAAATTTTTGCACACGCTTGCCGAAACAAGCACCCCCCTTTTCTGGAGCGTCTCAAAAGACAATGAGAACACCACATCTCGTCATCGTTTTACACTGCGTCACGTCGTGGACCATCTCCCCGCCCCGAATCTCGCTTGCTAAATTACTTCCTCTTAAAGCACCTTATTATATTTCCTGGGCTCTACTCCGCTTCCCACCAAACTCTAAATGTCCCGTTTCCGCTGAGTTACCGTCTTCCATTTCGCGATAAAAGAGAGGTTCGCCCTTCAGCTTCCCTCGAAGACCTTAAAGCGCTGTTTGACGTGGCCTTTCCACGGTCGCTTCTTTATCGTCATTTTCACTCGGTTAAAAAGATCTGGCATGGCTGGGCTCCTCTCTACTGAGTGTTTGAGTAGGTCGTATATCGTCAAAAAAATTGGGCTCCAGGATTCTTTGCCACTTTAGCTTTGCAATTCTGGAGATGCTCCGGTTTTCAAGTGGTTTGAACAGGTATCGTAAATCAGCACATACGGCGCTTCTTGGTTTATGTTAACGTCAGTCGATTCCGGCACACTTGCTGTCCTTTTAGTTGACAGATATGGCATTGTACCGCGGCAAGGGCTGAAAGAACAGTTTGATTAGTTTCGACCCCGACAAATATGAATAATGCTGATTAGGTGGGGTAATCAAACATAACCACGTATCTCAGCTAGTCCCCGTTTGGTCAAACACGGCAAGCCTTCCTTTTAATAGTGGAAGGCGTGAGCCTATCTTTGCCCTTAATTTACAAATGAATCACGTTCCTAACTATTTATGGAACGAAGTTCAATTTAAGCACTACTGAGACCGCTCAAGCCCCTAAAGAGAAAAAGTAAGTACGTAAAAATTATAACTCTAACAGATTTTTAAGTGTGCACTCGTTTTGCACCATGAGTGTGCCGGAGACACCTTTCGGGATTGCAAAAGTGACGATGAACCTAGCGATGAATCTTGTTGACCATTGTTATGTCAAACTATTTGTCCTTGAGTTAACTCGACTGTATATCTATTACAGCCAAGCTTTAGTGTCCTCCCTGACGCCGGTGTACGCCAGTACGCCCTGCAGGAAACACAACTTCCCCTGGCGATGATGAGGAATGATCCTGGGTGAAGTGGAAGAAAAAATCACGCATCTCCACGAAGTGAATCATGATTAGTGGGCGAAGCACTGGAGATCGTTCTTACTGTAAATCACCAGTGAGTGCTTACTGATGCTAAAACTATTACCAATCCTATCCAATCCAATACAATTCAATTTATATCAATCCAATCCCATTCATTTTATTCCAATCCAATCGAATCAAAATGCAATCCAACGGTCTTCGCGCATGCGCAGCACGGCTCTCCAGAAGCTCTCTCTCGTCTCTTCTCTCCCTCTCTCTCTCTGTAACCATTGTGAACCTTTAATTTTGTTCTTGTTAACGGTTTGTGAACCTTTTGTACACAGATGTTTCGATTTACACGGTGCGGTGCGTCTCACTCCCTCTTTCGCTTCTCATCTCTCTCTTCTCTCTCTCTCTCTCTCTCTCCCTGTCTATCCTTTTGTGAACCTTTTATTTTCTTCTTGTAACTTTTTGTGAACCTTTTTTTCACAGATATTTCGATTTACACGGTGCTGTGCCGTGAGCAGGGATGCCGGAAGCAGGACAAGCCTCGGCCTTAAGATGGTTCGTCCCTAATAAAAGCTTACCATGGCCAGACGCAAACCAGGGTCAATCTTATTATGAAGCCAGAGTCTATCCGATTGCTCCAATTGGACATGGTTGACGCGAACGCGAAGCAGCAGATACCGAATCACACCGTACACCAGAAATGCAAACGTTAGGCCCGCGGTGTGCATACGCGAGAGTTGCTGTGGGTATTTTAGAAAAGTGGTGAGTACCCCCCGAGTAGCATATACTCGCAGTGAGGGATTGCCAAACCAAAGAATCCAGCACGAGAAAGCTTCTAGTTCAGCCTTCATCGTCGTTAGAGGGAGTGGTGGGTGATATTTTTAATGACGCCCTTTATGCCCGACTTTCATAGGAAAGTGCGTCATATTGTGAAAAAATGTTTTTTTTTAATCAAAGCTACTCAAACGACTACATCGTGCCTTCTGTTTGTATGGCTTTCTCGCATAGCTAACTTGCTGTGCAAAAAGCCAACGTAAAACGTTGTGCTGCGTGGGGAAATTAGGCGTATAAGCCATGCAGCAAAGCCACCCTGTGGAATTATCAGCAGGGAAGTGTTGTACGGAACGGCGTTCCTGGAGCTAGTTCCTTTTTGGAGGAAAGAAACGACGCCGTCGTCCCATTAAGGGTAGGAGGAACTGTAACGGTAACTCGTTATGTTTTTGAAGGAACGGCTGGAACCGCATTTCTTCTACAAACGTTACATCGCTAGGAACTGGCTGTTTTTGATACCAAGGCTCGAGTACAAAAATCCACAAGTCGCTACTGTGTTTATATTCCTATAAGGGGTCTAATTTGCCCGCCCTTCAGCGGAACGTGCTCTCTCGAAAGTCAAAGGCACAAGAATAACCAGGCGGCGGGCCACAGGTTGTGCTTGCATTCATGCCGGTTGTGCTTACGAGGCGTTCAACGGATGAATAGCGCAAGAGCGAGAATACTTTTCACACCTTTCATCATTTGCCTGGGGAGTTCGGGATGCGAATCTGGCCGATAGAATTGTGGCCTGCCGGGGAAAGGTTACTATGTCCGAGTGGCGTTGCAGGTAACTTGTGAAACCGCCATATATTGTCAGGTGTATGTACCGTATTAGTGCGCGTGAGCCGCGTGTGCGTTGTTGCCGATGGTGTTGCTCTCACTATGAGGTCATTCGAAGTGTTACCGGGATTGCAGGATCATCGGGTGCCGGGAGTTGTTCGGTATTGCAGCTTGGCCCCCTCAAAGGAAAGCGCGAGCTCGTGCTTGCCAGTTGCTTGATCTCATTGATTAAGCTATCATGGTTCCTATACAGTTCTATGCGGGACAAGGAGACCAACTACATAAAGACAGCTGGCTTCGGTGACCAAGCCATCCAGCCAAGACTTCGCCACTTCGCCCGCGCCCGAGGATTTCTTTTCCTTTGGGCAGCAAACCTTTCCAGCCGAGGCACAGGAAGAGCTGTCGCGGTACCTGCTGGTACCAGTTGACTACCCGGTGTCGCGGATGAAGAACTTCGAGGGACTGATCCAACTTTTCTTCAAGTACAACACGTCAGTACTCTCAAGCGCTTCCGTGGAATGGCTCAACATTGCCAAGAAAGTGTTGACTAAAAAACGGGTTTGTCTTTGTGACTCCCACAACGAGATGCAACACTTGCTGAGTTCAAACAAGGGACTCTATCTAATTGCGACTATGCATTCGGACATTTTTTTAACTAATTGTTTTCA
Source organism: Haemaphysalis longicornis (assembly GCA_013339765.2). NCBI lineage: Eukaryota > Metazoa > Arthropoda > Arachnida > Ixodida > Ixodidae > Haemaphysalis > Haemaphysalis longicornis. Next base: position 104,505,116 of record CM023458.1, on the reverse strand, counting down.
CATTTCTTTATTCATTCTGCTTTTTTTTCTCTTTGCCATATCCTAACATTCAACTGTCCTATGTACTTAACTTTTTTCTGCTTGAAGAACCAAAGAATCTGTCATTTTTGTACCACGGCCGGTGTTTTCCTGCTTTCTCGTTACTTTTTATTTATCATTGCTTGTTTATTTCACTTTATAGTGTCGCACTTTGTGTCCGACTATATGTTTTATGTTTAAATGTTTTATACGCACGTGATTAGGCCCCATGTTATTTTCTGTGTTTTTCTCTTATGCGTACTTTTAACCACCGCAAGGGATTCGTGCTTCGCGTCCAAAGACTTGGCTATCTTTGATTGTTTCATTTATATACAACCCTGATTATGTTCGGCACACTTTGTTATTCTTGTGCGTAGATTCTGTGTGTGACTACGATGTTGGCTGCTATTTTTTTATGTTGTTATAATTTTCCGAAATAAACTTGTATTGCGAACCTCGTAGTCAATACTTGTTCTGCTGTGTCTTGTTACTCGCAAAGTGGTGTTGTATATCTGATCCGCAAAGCTTCACTTTTGTAACACCCTTACTAAATTCCTGCAAAGGCGTTTGTAAGGTTTTTAAATAAACTGTAATATTAAATCAGCATTCAATAAAGGCCGATGCGGTTTCTAATGCAAAACATTTAATTACGTTCCTGCGTGTAACTTTCTATTCCCATATCTGAAGCACACTAACCTTACTGCGCATTTGTAACACCCAAGTGGGAAGTGTCTCGCGGGTTGCACATATATTAAGCGAGCACCAAAATCACCGTTAGACATGTCGGGAGTTTGTCCGCTGCTCCCTGAAAAAAAATCGCCGTCTAGGAGTGCTTCTTTGGATTCTTTTTATCTCCAGAGAAACTGCTGCAGGCGGTGTTCATATTCCTATTATTTACGTAGTTCTATTCAGGTTTTAAACTTCTCATTATATTTCGCCACAGGAATACGACCCCAGATTTTACTTTAAAAATGAAATGTAACAATAATGTAACGACAGGTTCCAAAGTTCGAAGTCGAAGTCGAGCGTTCCTTTTGCAATAAAGGAACTTGTAACGGGAACTCGTTTCAAAATTGGGAAGGAACGAGGAACGAGCTTTCCTTCCTGTTCTAGAGGACCATGTACAAACAACACTGCAGCAGGGTTTGGCAAAATGAGCAAAGAATGAAAATAGTGGTATTGGGCTCAGAATTTTGGGTGAAGATTCGCGAACTCCTTAAATTCTTTTCGTGGCCACCTGTAATCAGAGAAACGTCTTCTGAAAGCCACTCTCCTGCAGTGATATTTTTCTATTGCACATTATATTTGCTGCTTACAATGACCATACAGGGAACATTCCGCAATCGAATCTTCAGTGTTGCGTTTTTTGAAGTTTTCTCATTGTCCTAGAACTGGATTTAAGTGATTCTAGTTATGCATACTTTGGTGTTGTATATAGTTGTTCTGAGTATTCAAAATAACGTAACCTACACGTTCAAGAAGTACGGTCAAATTGCGTCGAAGAAATTGTCTTTTTGGATGTGTGCACACCGTCTTGGCCTAGAACCGGGAGGGCAGAAACTTTGTAGAGCTTGAACACTGCAGGTTTTTTTCGCACTAACTAATCTACTAGTACAAGAAATAAAATCTGGTTCTGAAGATTAAGCTGAATTACAGAAAAGTGTTCCTCAAGGAGAGATGATTTGGGCGCTCTTTGTTAGAAGTGCTACGGTTTTCCTACGAAGTACTGCCGGAAGCTGTTTTAAAAAGTTCGGGACGGCGCTAATGATTGAGCAGCAATGTTGTGGCTAAAGGTATTTTTAAATATAATTCTACCCTAGCTTTTGATGTTTTCTCGCAGGAAAAAAACCTACCTGGTGTAAAGGAAGTAAAAACATAGGCGTGGATTGCACTAACGGTCAAGGCTAGAGATACAGCAGTGCTGACGGCCCCTGTACCTTCGTCGGAGACCAGGCTGTGTAAAGCCAACGGTGCAACTAACCCAAAAGAAATAATGCTGTGCTCCCAGGATGCAATGGTAGCTCAGTCGGGTAGACGCCGGTTTCATAACGCGAGAGACGCAGGTTCGAGAACCACCATGGAAAGCCTCTTTTTCTTTGCAATTGGAAGTATCCTGTTCGCGTTGGTCAAACTAGGACGCGTTAACTCTTTCGCTAGCGCGCCTATTCGAAATCGATCAATTTGATCGATACTTTGAGAGCACCTTTTTATAGCGTTCCAGGCGTTGCTCGAACAAGTAGAGCTGTTTGGAGTTTGATCAGAAAATTGCCTTTCAAAATCAGTTTTGTTTTCATTTTTGCAACGCAAACGTGATTGTTGACACGCTTTTGAATCCCCTGGGTGTGGAAATTGGGCGTGGTCATCGCGAGTCACTGCTTTCCTGTTAGCAATGCGCTTTCTGCAATCTGTTACTGCCGTTGCACGACGAGATCTTCGAAAAGCCTGCAGTCCGAGCCTATACAGCGTTCGTTGATCAAGACGACCGTGATATATGAGTCGCATTCATGTAACCAGTCATTGCCAATCTCATTTTTGAGCTAATACTACAAAGGCGCAGGGTGCTATTCTCCCGGGTGTAAGCAACAGTGCTGTCGAGTGTCTGCCTCACGTGCTTCTTCCTCTCTATCAGTGGTGCACAGGCCTTAACAAAAAAGGGTTTAAGTTCAACTGCCATCACCTACACAAACTTATTTCTGCGCTTCAGAGAAAAAAAACTTATCTGAGGCCAGGTCAACTTTGAGGGGAGGTCTATTATGCTCACTGGGTTTTGGGGTGGGCTTTGTGTCCAGACGTGACGCTAATTTTTAAATATTGCGTTTTGTGCGAAGGTTCATAACGGTAACCTGGTCTTTTGGTGAGCCGTGTAACAAGACGTCAAGGTAATTGTCTTATTCATTTTCTTAACGGGAGGTTCATAATGTTGACCAGGTGTTGTGCTGAGCTTTGCGACCAGTCGTCAAGCTTATTTGAGATATTGCGTTTTTCAGCGGAGCTCCATAATTGCTACCGCACGTTGTGGAAAGCTTTGCGTCCAGACCTCTTACAATTTTCTAGATTTATTTTTAACGCAAGGTTTATGACGCTCGCTGGCTGTTGGAGTGAACGTTATGACCAGACGTCAAGATAATTTTGATATTAATCTCGAAACAAAGCTCTACAAGTTATTTGTTTGTTTATTTGAAGCAAAGTGGGAGGTAGTAAAACCATGCCCATGCCCCTAATTACGATTTAGGCATCTGAGCCACTGATCTTTTCTACTTCCGAGCCCACACATTTTAATCCTCCAACTCAAAAGAACGCCCCAAAGGGTACCTTCAAACGGTGTGTGAGGGCGCGCTACCACAAACACACGGCGCTGTCATTGGCCAGCCGGCGGGGTTACCCAGCCATTTTGCGCTGGGCACCTGATCACCTTTCTCGCCCTGTGCTTCACTGTGACGTCTTGCGCAAGAGCAGGGGTTGAAGCGAGCGAGATTTGCAACTTCCGAGACGCGAAACGCACTCTCACCGTCTGACAGGCACCATCGCCTATACCACCGCATCGTCTGCTACGAGATAAGTCGTCCCCTGCCTTCTCTGCTTCAAGAGAAAGTTGTCTGCTCGATGCGTGACGGCGGGCTCGGTTAATTGGCGGCAGACGCACTGTACCGAATGACCGAGAGTAGCGCTAGGGCACCGATGGATGTTTTACGGGATTGTTTCATTCCACGTGACAGAGCCTGCACTTGGGAGTAAGCGACGCTTGAGACGAGGAAAATAGGAAAAGAGTGTACAGGGAAATACTGAAAAACGAGGATCTACGTACGACAGGCGCAACGGGAGGATTCTCGAAGCGACGGCAGTTTCCGCGTGCGGCCACCTGTTGAACGAATGCGCTGTTGAGTATATCCTGCTGTTCCCTTCGGCGAGTTGGCGCGCTGTGGTTTAATAAACGGTGGGGCATTTGAGCTGTTGTAATTCTTGTTTATTTTGATACTACAGAAGAATCAGTACTGTGTCACCTCGTGCTTGAGATCAGTGACATGACTTTCTTTAGACGGTTCTGAGGATATCGGGGTACGGGAGTTTGGGCATGATTGTTCAGAACAATATTGCTTGCGGATTTCTTTGGACCACAGGAAAAGCTTTCGCTTCTATCAAATTTCCAAATATGCATTCGTGACTAACAAATTCAGCCTTTTTTTAATTGCGAAGCATACTGTGAGCTATTACTCACCAGATGGATTTAAATCAAGTCTAATGTAGACAGCAAGATCAGTAGAAGAAAATTCGTTATGCCCTATTAGAACAGCGCAGACACTTTTCAGGTGAATCAGATTTGAGTCCTTTTTGATGGGGATTGACGTGCACACTATTATTACGGCGGATTAGACTTGAACTTTGCTACAAGTGTAACTGTTTCTCAATAAAGTAGTTTATATCTCGTCAAAAAAATCAGTTCGTATCTGCACAAAAACCGTAATTAGAGGTTGCTTTAAGGAACCAGGATTGTTAAGCTCTGTGAAATTATGAATACCCAACGTTTTTCTCATTAAATAAATTTAATAATACATATGTCTAAGCCACCTACTTGGCAGCAGCAGTTGCGGCAACAAAGACCATTTTTAAGTGTTGCCGGCTCTACCGGCCGGTTGGTCTCTTGCTAGATATGAACTCTGGTATTACTTTTGCCTCAACTGCTGCCCAGCATCCTTTTGTCTTCTGTGTTCTCGGTGGACCCTGAACCCAACTATGACTATATTAACAGAAGTTGTAAAGAACATTTCCGCTCTTGAATATCTACTCGATGAGCAACTTGAGGGTATGGTCAAGGAGCGTACCTTGAAGGTTGTTAAGGCTAAGTCGGAAATGCTAGGTCCTGCAGAACAGTGAAACTTGGTGAAGGTGTGCATTTTGTAAGCAAGGAATATAACGAGATGATGGCAAAGCAGGAAGAAATACTACCTTCAAAATAACAGCTTCTGGTACAGAACGCAGATCTGGGGAAACAGGTGGCTGAGCTCGTGCAATACTCGAGATATAACAATATCGAAATTAGTGAATCCCTGCAATCAAAGGCGAAGACTACGCCTCCATTTTGCCTTCTGAAATCCATGTTGTCCACCACGTCCCGACTGTCAAAAAAACAAGAATGAAAAGAACATTATCGATTATTAGTCTTGCGTGAAAAGAAAAGCGACTTCGTGAGCAACAGGGGATTCTCTGGTGAAACTCAGGCCCCTGTTTTTGTCAACGAACACATCACCTTCGAAAACAAGAAGTTTTTTTCCAAGGCCCCGGTACTGAAGAAAGAATTTGACTGGCGATTCTTGTGGACAGATAAGTGCCATATCAAGGCCCGCAAAACGAAAATCCGCAAGGTCTACTGCATAGCCACGGAGAGCAACCTACGCGTGTTCACGTAATTCGTCCGTAATCACCTTCCTTCGGATCTATGCCTACTCTCTTTGTAACTAATGTCCTTGCAGTCACCAAATCAAGTAACATTTCGCCTTTCTAACTACAATCGCTCACTGATGCACTCGTATGTATGGAGCCTTCGGAAAACTTTTCATGCAATAATGGCTGTATCGCCTCTCTTAATCACAATTTCACGTTCATTTGCATTTCTAAAAAGTGGCTTTCAGATTTTGATGGTAACGCGCGCACTTTTTCCTCATACTAAACCGAGTACTGCAATTTCTCAATCGACAGCCACAAGGGAAGAGCCGTTTTTATCTCGCGTGAGGTCTCGTACATGCGCAGACATAATGTTGCACTAAATGACAGCCTCTGCGAATCGGTCTGGGTTGATGTGGACCGTTCCTTCTTATCACACAATAAAAGCTTCGTCCTTGGTTCCATCCATCGTTAGCCTTCATCTTCCCTCCCATACTACCTCTTGACCTTGATGTTCTCCTCAACAAAATAACTGTTGAAAATAAAGACATCCTTTTAGTCGCCGATTTCAAGATTACTTGCTCTACACTGATTCCAAGTTGTACTTTGGTTACACTAGGTTGCTGGTTACTTGGTTACATTTTGTTTACACTGATTGCTTTTCAGGGTTTGCTCTTGAATCCTTGATTAATTCCCCCACCGTTATGCACGTGACAGGGTTCGCGCAAGCTCATTGGTCACGAATTATGTAATATAACGCCTCCTCCCCCGTCTGCCTTTTTGGACTTTGATGCAACTGATCATTTTCTTATTTTTCTTGCCTTTGACACTGTATCGCCATGTAGAAACACTATTTACTAAGCATCCGTATTGGATCCTGCCAAGTTTGTGGAAGCCATCACATGAACTAACTGGTCGACAGTTGATTCTATGTTTGATGCTGAGGAAGCTCTGCTACAGTTTTCTTCGTTATTTTTAACGGCGGTATCTTGAAGCACAAACACGGTCAAACGTGACAGGCAATATAAACACCAGGATCACCCTAGGATGACTAGTGGGCTTTGAGAAAGTATCACAAAAAAGGTAACCTTTACAGAAAAACAAAAAGGCAACCCTTTAACTATAAGCTTGCGCTGCGTTATAAAAAGTACTGTTCTCTTCTAAACATTATATTAAAACAGACAAAAAAGCGTTACAATGAGTGCGAATTGACTAAACATAAAAACAGTCCTAAATACAGTGGGCTCTACTGAATAACTTTCTTAACACACATACACTAGTCCTCCTGTGCGAAATATTATTCATAATGATATAAATTTCCATCAACCTATTCACACTGCTACTTCTATCATTGCATACTTTTCCTCTTCTTACACACATCCCCGTCAGAATATAAATGTGTGTCCTACCATCCGGCGGGCTAGATAGTCATTCTTTGTTTCACCGATTACAGCAAACGATGTATTTGCTGCGCTTTCTTCTCTCAAAAATACAATTGCTGGCCTGGAAAAGACTTCCATACGTCAGTTAAGATTGGTCGCTCATTTCATTTCCAACGCGCTCAATAACACAATAAACCGTATCTTCAAAACCAAAGTTTTTACTTCCTCCCTAAAAAAGCAAAGGTCACACCCTTCTTTAAAAAAGAAGAGCGGTGGTTTATTTCTAATTTGTTGCAACATCTGCATTCTTCCAACTATTATTAAATTATTTGAGCGTTTATTTTCTAAACGCCTTAATAGCTATTCATTTAAATTCAATCTCCTGAGAGATTGCCAGTTTGGTTTGCGATCGGGGCGTTCTACCGATCGGTTTTCGATCGAGACGTCTACGTTCGGGGCGACCTGGGGCCTTCTTTTCTAAAAGGACTGTATAAAAAAATGAATCTACACCAGACATTTTGTGGGTTCAGTTTTTTGAGATTTCAGCAAAACAGCTGATACAATTGATCCCGATGTTTTGTTCCAGAAGTTAGAAGCATATGGGGTAACAGGGCCACACGTACCATTATTGAAAAGTTATCTGTTCAACAGGCAGTACGTAGTATATTTGGCTAACACCTTCTATGAAACCATAACATTTAACAAAGGTGCACACCACGGTTGCATTTCGGGTCCACTGCTCTTTATTTTATATAATAATTCCCTACCAAATTCCTTTCATTACTTTCATTGTGTCATGTATGCCGATGGTAACACAATACCTTTATGCGATAAATCGGTATTTGTCTTACCTCGAAGCTGAATACTGTGCTTAACAACGTCGTTAACTAGTGCAGTGACAATTACTTAGTTACTAACCCACAAAAAAACTAAATTCATGATTTTCAGGACTTCCATTACGCAGACAAGCATCTTCCCCGCCATAATGCTCTGACCTCACACCATTTCTCCACCCGAACATTCATAATTTTATCGCATGGAACTCGAACCTAGCCTTACGTTTTGTTTACATTTTTCACAACTTATCAGAAAAGAGCATTTCGCATCCGCAAATTATTTAGGGCACAGCACTTTTATTCTCGTCCTGCACTGCTATCATTGTATTCAGCTTTCATTCATAGTCATATCAATCAACGCATTGCCTCCTGTGGTAACGCATATTCTTCCCAAACCTCATCAGTCGAACACATCCAGAATCAATCCATTCCCATTATCACAAGTATTTCATATCTTTCTTTAGGTCCACCTCTGTTGGGTGAGAACGACATATTAACAGTAAATCAATTGCTTAACTACAACTTAGGCATATTTTCTAGGAGTCACCTAAATGTTACATTTCATACGATACCATCCATCTTGTTCGCTGAAGGACAACAATTTCGCCAGGTTTGCAGCAAATAACAATTTTTATTATCCACTGTGCGTACTTATTACGGCAAGACAACTTGCTTGGCGGCAATTCAAATTTAGAATGGCCTCCCTCTCGACACAAAGAAATTATCATCTATATGAGTCTTTACAAAACGCCTCAAAGATTTTTTGTTTTGAACACAGAAAATCACACTTACATTTCATGGTTTGTGTTTGTTCAAAAGTGTTTGTTCTTGTATGCCTTTATTTGTATTTTTGTACTTCATTTTAGTTTCCTGTTGTTTATTTATGCCTTCTGTTTAATTTAGGGTTTGCTGATTCTCAAAATTATGTCTCTTGATATTTGGATTTTTTTCCTAATTAGGTGTGGTCGTGAGTATTTGTTTTGTTTTGCTGCCTTATATATTATTGTTGTGCAATTCTCATCGAGGGTCCTGTTACAGTCGTCAGACTCTGGGACCAACACCTGTATAATATTTTTGTTTGTACGTTTTAGAAATAAAAAAATGAGCCCGATTTTGAGAGAGAGAAATAAACGTGTATTGCACACACCCTCTTCCACCCCCCAAAAAGGGAGTAACAGATCATATTAGGTGCTATCACGTCGATCATCCAGAGTGGTTGGCATCCCTGTTCTTGGATTCCATGGTCTTAGGCCACTTTTCTTAACTGGATAACCAGGCCTCGCTAGTTCCCGAGGAACTCGCTGCCCAGCTGGGTCTCACTACTGCTCCGTCGACGGCGCCTGGACTTCTGGGAGTTCCATGAGAACCATGTACTCCTGCACCCAGAGCAAATTCTACGACAAATTTTTCTGTTTGAAGAGACAAAAAGAAAATTACGCCGTAGCAGTAAAATGTGGTGCAGTTCTCTTTTTTTCTATTTGCTGTTTCACCTGGGGGTATAGGTGAACGTTTTATTTTTCGATCGTCTGCATTATTGTCGGGCCAACCCAGCTGTTACAGAAGTATCACTTCGGCCCCAAGGGTGACGTTGGCTGGATTGTCAAGGACGGGCGCTGTCGTTCGGTTTGCTACTGCAAGTACAAATACTACCGCCGAGCCAGTGACAATGAATGCGTGCTTTTGAGTCACTGTTATAAAAGACATGAGGAGAAATAGGGAAGGCATTCAAGTACAACTACTAAGTTCAGTTGCGATCAACCTTTCGCTGCGCTTCCACATCGTTTTTGCTTTAGTTTTAGGCCGTAAAGAGAAAATACAACCTTGTTTAATTCGAAAGAACTGGCCTTCAGTACCTCCCTCAGTTCCATTCCAATAAGTACGTGCCGTTAGTGCTCTTCAAAGCGTGAAAGCGCACAAATTTTGTTCTGACTGATCAATATTTTTCCTCACTGGGTCCCAACTTGAGCAACAAAACCTTGGTAGTGGTGTAGAGGCAAACTGGGTGTACTTGAATTAACACCTCCCGTAAGCTCTGCATGACTGGGTATGAAATGGGTGGTGAACAGGCAGACCTGGCATTGCAAAGCGTGCCAGCGATTGTTTGAGCCTAGGAGGAAGTTTTCAAAACTATCGGTGGCGAATCACGACAAGTGGCGGCATAGTTTCGGCAATTAAATTCTGGAGGACCAGACAGAAATACGTGGCATTCTTCCCGTCTTTTTTTTTGTCTCGACAGCTGTGTCTTACAAACTCTCATTGCCAAATACAATTTTGGTCCTCTCTTCGTTTCTTCCACTTTGGCAAATGCTCGAGGACGAGAGATTGGCTTTAATCTTGGTTCCACGTTGGGAGATTGACCGTAAAATGGCCTGTCATTTCAATAGCCACCATTTAAAATGTGGTTGTGCATAATTTATTCGTATTGCTTTTAAACTTTCACACTCATATGTCAGCGTGCATTGCGTCCTAGCAAACGCAGCGCCCACAGTAACCCGTGATAGGTAACCGTCAACTCCAGCCTTGTGCTCTAGAAAAAAGCTTGCTTGAATGGCACAGTGAGTAGCCTGCCTACCTGATGAGAAAGGGGTTTATACTTTAAAATTCGTAACGGGATTGTGACGTATATGCATACAACATAAAACTGAGGGGGGAGTTATCAGGGAACGATTTATATTATATCGTGCGCATTCATGTGCATGTGCATGTCTGAGTGCGGAAAGGTTAACAAGCCGTTCACAAAGCTATAAAAGTTGCGCACTACAGTGAAGGTCCTGACAAATAAATAAGAGATCATTTGTATGTGCAAACCACTGAATACCAAAAGAAGTACATGCAGAAGCCACATACACCGCTGTTTATTTACACCGTTCATGCTTTTCTCTTCCTATCTCGTGCCTTCCAATATAGATGCAATTCGAGTTTGCTCAATCCGATTCAATTTTCCCGCATTCGGATTTATTGATGGAAAATTGCGCCATTTGTTGGAAACATTTCTTTTTCCTCTTACAGGAATGACTAGAGCCGATATCGTTAACTGTGCACTGTATTATAGCCTACATTTTAAACCGTTTGTTTCCGCATCTTAATCAAACCCTGATTGCTTTTATGGTTTAACTCGCCTACGGAGCGCAGGCGATAAGGCGCGCCGTAGTGGAGTCCCTGAATACGTTTGACCGCCTGGGGTTATTTAAAACCAATCCCAAGGCTATTTTCAATAGAAGAACGCGGCTTATGACAGTTATATAATTGTGTTGTGCTTAAATATGCCTAACGTGTTTTTTTACAGAACAATATTCATTTGTGCTATACACATTACCAGTTTCCGTAGTCTGGAGTGGGTTTGCCTATATGCAGCTCTTGTCCAAGCATTCCTACAACTTTTGGCGAAGCGGCTGAATCGAGTGACAAACCAACATATTAGCGTTTAGGCACAGTAGGAAAGTCTATCGGGTTTAGAACAGGGATATTATGTTGGATTATTCTTTGAGAAGTGCGAATTTTGAATTGGTATAGCCTGGAACAAGACAGCGGGGTTCTCGCCTGGCTAAACTATATATTTTTAAACTGGTGCATCGCTCTTAAATGCTACACTAGAACTCGTGCAGACCGAATCTGCAGTTCTATTTGAGGCAATATTTAAATTCGTAAACGAAAGTACTGGGTTCTTACAATTTATAATGTAACCAAGTTTTCAGGTTGTTTTCGCGTTACAAAATGCGTTAAAACATCTTTCGTGGATTTTGGAGCGAGTCAAGCGGAGGGGCGAACAATTTTTAGCTGTCCTATCTTTGTGTGAATTATCAATTGAACTATATTAAAGTTTATTGACTCAAATGTCTGCAGTTCATGAAACTCAAGAGCTCCTCGATTCTGAGCAGTCGGAATGGCAGCGAAGATCGAGCGTGGGTACGCGTTGAGCGTAGTGCAGTGCAAAGAATGCACGAAACAAAACGGGTTTGACTGAAATTTGCAATGGAACATACTTTCTAGCTGATTAGCTGAATGAAACTTAAAAGCAGCAAAGTTTTATTGCGGCCGTGGATGGGTATTGACTTTTAGAAAGTCAGTCTTTCTGAGATGTTCGCGCCTACCATCCTTTCCAGGTTTTCTAAGTTTTTTTGTGTAAGGTGTGTCCTCTTGTACGCTGTTTACATTATGGGTAGCAGAGCTTTATAAATGGCCTTGATTTTTTGTTGTTTCTCTCGGTAGTTGCAATATGTGATATTTGCAGCGCACTAAGATCTGCCCTTGCATCCTGTCATGTTTACACTTACTCGGTTGAAACTACCGGCAGGAATTGAAAATATATGATAAATAAATACGTGAAGAAATAAACAAATGCAACACAAAAAAGTGAGAAAAGGAGTAAAGGTGTTAAAAGGACGGTGGCGCCGAAGACCGGCAAGACGTAAACTAACGCGGAGCTCAAAACAATAAGCAAGTCACACCATTGTAGAGGGCCAAACACAGTTGTCTTTGGCTTCGGGCTGCTTTGTTGCATAGCTGGGCTATTTCATTTGGGCCTGCCATTGACCCAGCCCTGCGCAACTGTTAAATTAGAAATCTCCAAACGGCAGGAAAAGTTTTTGTTAACATTTTGCCCAATACACGGTCCTCCGCTCACTGTTGGGGTAAAGAAGCGCGAAGTAGGAATGGAGATTCGTTTGCGCAAGCTGCAGTTAGGATGCTGCTCTATTTCCACGAAGCCTGCCAGGTTCGCACAGAAACTAAATTGCGTTTGAGATGAACTTGGGTCCCAAGCGAGTCCATTTTCTGCCTCAGATCACCCACGTAAATCCCGGCGACAACAGCCGAGCAAGGTAAACCCATCCGCGAGCTTCGTCCGAAATGTAACTATTCTCTGTAGTGACACGCATTTGGTCGTTTTCTTGCAGCACTGACATGAATCGACTGCCCGTGGCGTTTATTACTTCTCTTGTTGCCTTTCTGTTCTGTTTAATCAGAGTAAAGTTGCAGTTCAGAGTTTGCAGCTCCGTACGGCTGCTTCAAAAGGAAGTTTTCTGTTGCCTTTTACTCCAGTCATTGGCCTGTTTGAGGTGTTGTTTGCCAGGTAGGCGCGCGTGCGTGAAATGATATGGCTAATCTACGTTGCGTTCCCGTTGGCACTTCCCCGACTCGTTTAGTTGCATGCAACGCTATATTTTGCTCTATCCCGCCTTGGCTTGCCAACTTGTCTTGGAGGGAGATCGATACATGGTAATCAGGATGCGCCGCTATTCAGTGAAGTCGCGTGCACTGGCCCCCAAAATGCAGTCGTTGCCGACGAGCGTTCAGGTTGGGAAGAAGGGAAGAGATGTGGGTTCAATGATATGTCGCCTTGCTTTTAATCGTGCTACGTCGGCTTAGAACACACCCCGTGAAGATCGTATCCTCTTTAATACTGTACGTTCAGTTCAGGAGAGAGATTACGGCTTACAGGCTTTCAGCCGGGGACAGTCGTAAAACCGCTGATGTTTCACACTTCCAAATTTCATGTTTACGAGCGAAAGCAAAGACTATGGTCAGTGTTTCGTGAAAGTCTGTCGTTGCTTAAGATTTTGCAGTCTCTCGTCTAGCTATATCAACGGTCTGACTGCATTCAACGTTCCGCTTGAGCTTAAGGCCAGGCACACGCCGCCTAGGCGGCGCTCCATAAATGACTAGACGGAGGAATTAAGCGCAGAACAACCAGCCGGCAAACCAATGCTTTCGTTTGCCTGCGTGGTGTGCTTCTCTAAGTTTTCGTTTCTCTAAATTCCTCTAGAGCAGTGTTGCCATAATAAGACGTTGCTTACGCTGATCCATACCCACACATAGCCCGACCGTCACTGGGAGCCGTTTTACGCTGTTTTATTATAAGGGGTACCGGGGCGGTGAGGCTCCGTGCCCAGGAAGCGATGAGAAGTAAAGGTGCAGCATGCGCGTCGGCTTCTCAAGGTCATTGTGACGAGAGCATTGACTTTTGAAGATATAGCGTAATATATATTTCGCTCTAAAATATCGCGGGTATATTCACGCATGCTAGCACTGGTTTTTCTTATCAATCCTGTGAAAACTCAAAGGGGGCTGAGAACTCAAAGTTGGGAGTGCTAGTCTGAAATAAGACAAGTCATTATTTGGAGGTTTTGTTGTGTTGTCCAGTGTTCAGCCTGCGTTGATGTATTGTTTTGTATATTTGGAGCAATTGTGATTAACTGCCCATTGGCTGAAGTCTGTGTCAAAGGAAACTGCTTGTCTTTAGATTTTAGATGCGACTGCATCTCATTCACTCGCGTTGTCCCTCCATACGGCGTTGTCCGTCCACACCCCTCCCCCTACACTATAAAAAAAATAATAGTTAGCGGCGCCCGGTTTCGATCCCACGATCCTGTGGGCGGAACGCGAGGTACATGGTGCTCTTCCCACTGCGCCACAAAACCGTGACGAATCAAATGTTACGAACGCGCCCTATATCCTTGACTCATTCAAACTACGTCAAGATGCTAATGATACAACGCATGATGGGGCAATGATTAACACTTGTAATAAAAGAAAAGAAGCTCCCACTTACAGCAACAATGATGGAGTAAAGGTCGTTGCGACAGCGAAGCCCCAAGCATACCACCTAGAGAGATTGACCAAGATTGGCCAATAAAACATAATAATATTCATAAAACATAATAATCATACGCGTTCCCGACACGGTTCACGCGATTTCAGAATCAATCCAACGGAAACACCAAGTGAACCCCACGATGCGTCGCATCTACACAGGGTTCCCCTCGCGGGGAGGTGGGCGCAATTTTATTTATTGAATGGTTTAAACAAAGTAGATTGCAAGTTAGGGGTGATGAATGCAAGCATAGGAAGACGGGAATGAGAAAATTTCCTGTGGCAGCTTTGGAGTTTGTACGCAAATTTTCTATACGTGTGATCTCTTCCGTAGAGAATGTGTATTCTTCGTCAAGGGTAAAGCATTGAAGCCTGTTCGCCGCACAAGGGGAAAGCGAGTCACTTCAACAAATTACCTGCAAGCGCGTTGAAAGCAAAACTCATGGGTGTTTATTGCCGATTGGTGGTGTTATTTCGCTGTTACCTTTTTTTCACACAGTTACTCAGTAAAAGGCGTTTAAGATGATGTGCAGTCCGCCATTTAAAAACCCTAGAAAGTAAAATGCAAGCCATTTGTCTAATTAGCCGTGTTTGGTTTTGTATTTTTGACACCGTTCGGACATCATCAACACCGTTCTTCTTCCTCCTTTCCGGTAAAATGCGAAGCTTGCTCAACACTGCTGACGCAGCTCTGCTACATTCGAGGAAGCTAAGCTGCTCGTTCCCGTCGACATCGAAATCCTCACCCAGTCCTGCTACCTCCACTTCGAATATAGAATTCTCGAACAAAGCATTGAACTCAACGGGTCCACTTATCATTTATGCAGATATTTTTTTTAAAGAACATACAAATAGGGTATCTGGCGGTGCCCTTTCCCTCAATTCCGACTACTCCAAAAGGAAGGTCTTCTTAGCAGAGTTGTCACAAGAAGTGTGAGCTCGAAAATAAACAGTTAAAATGAGCAAAAAAATAGGTACAAACTTGTCAAAATGTCTCGAATTCAGGCTGCTGGGTTGCACCCTATTAGGCTCTTCTTGAGAAGCTGCGAAAATCAAAGCGCCAGCTTAAGAACACGCGGTACGAAGAAAAATAGACTTGCGTTGGTGTGTGCAAACTGCTTGCTGTGTGCACCACGGTAGTGGACGATTTTAAGTTCACTCTGTTTGGCTAACAAGAGCATTCGTTAGCGCCCTCGCACAATACTTGTTCCTAACAAGGAGAATGCATTGTCATCAGTATTCTAAAACGCATGTACTTTTTCGCTTGTTGCAGAGGACATAAAAGGGAGAAGATTACCCTGGGGGTCGCTTTTTTGCAACTGTAACGTGTTTTCTGTGAAACTAGCAGTCCAATTTGTACACATTGCGTCCTTCTTCCGTCAGTGTGTAGCAATGGAAAGTTGGTGCTCAGTTCACGCGTTAACACTGAGTATGTTTTTAAAAATTGAACTCACCCAAGTGCAATGTTGCGGACATTTGGCTTCACAGTAAACAAAGTAAAACTGGGTATAAGCTCTGTCCAATACACCATGACGCGTACGTGATATTTGGGTGGTTTGTAAGCCTGTGTTGAGCATTGGGGTTCGCAGGAAAGGAAAAATTTCAAACGTTAGCCTTGTCTAGCACACGAATTCAGGTGTGTTGTGCTCTGCATCACGTGTTTAAAATTTGTGACTTGAATAAATGAGAGACAGAGAGAGAGAAAGAGAGAGAGAGAAAGACGGACAGAAAGGAAGAGAGAGAGAAATAATCATTTTTGTCCCGGTGTTTCAAAAGTCTTCTTCCCCCTAAACGAAGCTGTGGAGCCCTGTCGCGTAGCTATCTTTCAAGATTATTAAAATATTTTAGGCTCCCAATAGCGTGAAGGAGAGTGTACATATTTTAGAGGGAGGTACAAGACGAATTTATATATTCATAAATCAAATTACCTAACTTATTCCGATCTGCGACGTATAGTAGGCGTCTAGACATTTATTGTAGGACGCACGGGGCACCTTGAGCAATCTTGGTGATGGTATTGGCGACACCGCGGACTCCGAACTCCCCAACACAGCTGTCACCTACCGTGGTGATGTGTTTGAAGCTTAAGGGTAAGAAACCACAAGCGGTGGCCGTCGGAGCCCAGGTCAAGCTCCGGCGGATGGGCTCCCTGTCTGTTTACCAGGCAGGGGGCTCCGGGACCTCTCTCGATATCAGGGTAACCCGAGCAACGAAAGTACCCCGTCCCTGCTTTTATACTATGCTATATGGTATTTTATAACCCCCCAAACGGGATCGCTCCCTGAAAAGGGGAAGCACCAAAGTATCTTTTCCCCCTTGCTATCCTTAACGTTTCCTTAACCGGGTCATTACTCTCGAATTCTTTTCATAAATTCCGTTAGTCCAGGTCACCCTCTTGCATCACAGTCACTCTTCTTGGTCGCAAAATATCCTGAAGCCATAATAGAAATTTTATATAAGGCCAAAAAACAAAGGACTGGTGAACTCCTCATCTACGTAAATGACAAGCAGCAGTCCACAAAGCTTCCAGCTCGGACTAGGCTGGCTGATCTGGACATCAGGGTCAATCCCCATCGGAGACACAACAGCTCGAAGGGTGTGATATCCGAGCCAGATCTTCTGAACGAAACGGAGGCGGATCTCCTTGCGGGCTTGAAGGACCTGGGCGTCACTTCCGCGAGGCGCATCATCATCCGCAGAGACGACAAAAAGATTCCCACCAAGCACATCATCTTGACTTTGGACCGCGCAGTTCTTCCACAACATAGAAATGCAGGCTTTATCCGGTGCTCCATCCGTAACTACATCCCGTACCCGCGGCGCTCTTTTAAGTGTCAGCGGTTCGGCCCCGGTACAAACTCTTGCCGTAGCCGATCAACCTATGCAAAATGCGCAGCACAAGATCATTCGACCGACAACTGTCCATCGGACACAATCACATGTGTGCACTGCTGTGTGCCGCAAGCGGCGTACTCCTGCAAATGTAAAAAATGCTTAACTCGAGAAAAAGATCATCAAAATAAAAGTAGCTGAGCACATCGGATTTTCCAGAGGCGCGAAAGAGATTCGCCTGTTTCCCTCTAGGGAAGTACGCCGACGCAGCTCGCCGGGGTGCGGAGTGGGGTCTGGTCTCCTCAGGGACCCAGATCTTTGAGTCTGACCTGGTCCCACCCCCGCCCCCCTCTGCGTTGCCTCAGGCAGCCCAACACATCACACCACCCCCTGCTAAGGCCGCAGCAGATGTGGTGTCAACAACTTCTTTTGGGACCGTTGCCGCTCCCGCCTCTGCTCCCCGTCCTCCAGTGCGTTGGAGGGGGATTAGGGGATGGACACCAGGGGCCCCGCATTGGCTCCCACTGCCACCGCACAACCCGTGCCACCTCTGGCGCCCCCGACGCCCTCTGCGGTGGCGGGTCAAACGAAGGGCCCCAGAAAGAGGACCAAGTCTAGGGGGCCCTGCCCGTCGGGCACCCCTCTAACATCTGACGACGGTATGGATGTCGGGCCGTTCCTGCCTGCAACTCAGTGCAAGAAGCGGCCTTCGATATCCAAGCCATTAGAAATGCCCAAAAAAAGCCCCTTCCGAGAGTACAAGCCCCGAAAGACAACACATGAACACACACACACATACACACTCCTGTCATTATAAATGTAAATAATTCGAACAGAAAAAATCATTCAAAGGAACTGCAGAGGCCTCCTTAAAATTCTTGACGATGTGTATGAGATGCTGCATGCCCATCAGTCAAGTGTCATGTGTCTCCAAGAAACACACCTCATTTCCAAACAAACAAATTTCTTCAATAGGTACACGGTATTCAGAAAGGACACGGTTGGCTGCACACACTCTTCGGGTGGTGTGGTCATTTTCACCCGGCAATCTTTAGAATGCCACCCTGTCAATTTGAACACTGGTCCTTGAGGCTGTAGCCATCCGCACAATAATGTGTAAAACGTTGGTAATGGTGTGCTCCATTTACATTCTTCCTGATCTTGCACTTTCGAGCTCTGATTTCGAGGCGCTGGTTGACCAGTTGCCCGAACTATACATCCTCACAGGGGACCTTAGTGCACACAACTGTCTTTGGGGCTCCTCCCGAACGGATGCCCAAGGTCGCATGATGGAGAAATTCTTAATGTTTTCGGCAGCATGCCTTTTCAACAAAAAACAGCCTACATACTGTAACTTACGAAACAATACATGCTCACATCTTGACTTGGCTATTCGTTCTGCAGTTCTCTTTCCATGTCTTCAGTGGGGTGTGGGCATGGGCCCACATTGTATTGACCAGTTTCCCCACTTCACTAACGTATGTACGTAGAGGCACAAGCAGCCCATCTTCCCAAAACACGTTTAATGAATCAAAAGCAAACTGGAGTACATTTACAGAAACATCTAAACTACAAAGGAATAAGTTTGCGCAGAAGACGAAGACGAAGAGACGAGAGGACAGGACTAATGTCTAAAAGAAAAAAAGATTTTCTTAATGTATAAAAGAAAAAAGAAAGGGTGTGAAAAAAGACACGAAAAACGCTACACGAAATGCGTTTCAAACGTAATCTACAAAATTCCCTTGTCCTGCAAAAGGGTATACATTGGTCAAACTGGGCGCTGTTTTAATGAGAGAGCGCGGGAGCACAATCTTTCTATTAAAAATAAATCGGGCGGGCATCTGGCTATGCATTGTAAAACCTGCGGGTGCGTTCCCAAGCTTGAAGACACCGAATTCCTTGCACGAGCTAAGGATCAAACAGAAAGAGAGATTATAGAAGCCTACAGAATCAGAGACGTTGGAAAAGATTGCGTCAGCACGCCCTCGGTAAGCCTCCTACCCACTGAGTTAGCCTTCTTAGAAAGTCATGTTTAAAAGATTTCGGTATTTCTAGTCACTTTTAGGCTTTGTGAAATGTTACCTCGCGCACTCTGTGTTGGTCACCACTTCCATTTCCCATCCCACCCATGTTGTTAGTCTATTTTAAGCGTTTTTTAAGTCTATTGGCTCCGATTTTATGCTTTTATTCTTTCATGCTTGATTTAGGGTGGATACATGTTAATAGAAAAAAGCGTGTGCAAACTTGAAGTTTGATTTGTTTTAACTGCTCATAAGTCTAGCAAACGCGAGCTGTGTTGGTCTTAACTTCGATTCTTATACCCGTGTTTGCATGTCATCTTATTCGTAAAGGTCTTAAGCCCTTTTGGCTCCAATTTTACTCGATCATCTTTGTTTTAAAGTGCGTCACGGTTTTTGGAAGACGTACAAAGTCGTATCTGTTATCTGGTGCTGTTATGTTACGCCCTTTTATAGTTTTGTTTTGTTTGTTGTATTTGATTTGAGATTTTTGTTACGCCTTATCGGGTGGTGCAAATGTTGATAGGAAAGAGAGGGACACCGGTGGGGGTATATATTGTGTCGTGCGTTTTCACGCAAAATAAAGTTGGAAGTTGCGCCCGTCCTGTCCTCTAGTCTCTTCGTCCTCGTCTTCTACGGAAACTTATTCCTTCGTACATCATGAACAAAGTAGCCAGCAATCAAGTCCAACTAAATCTAAACTACGCCAGACATCCATAAAACACCTACACGTGGAAGAAGCAGCCCAACTAATCACAGCGTCATTCCTCGATGCCGCCGAAAAGTGCATTCTGCACGACTCCGGTGCCCCTTGGAGCGAGAGGAGGCCGTGGTGGGATAAGGATTGTAGATGGGCGCGAGAGGCCCAGTACAAGGCGTGGGGTATTCTCCGTCGGGGCCCCACGTTGGATATCATTTCTTTTAAACGGGCAAAGGCTTTTGGAAAGCGGGTGCATTCTGATACGAAAAGGGAGACTTGGCGAACCTCGCTCACTTCCATCAACTCATATACAGACGCACACAAAGTCTGGACACGAATACCAAAACTCAAAGGACAACAAACGCTCAGCCTGCCCGTTATAAGTACCACAGGGGACACACTCGTGGACCATGCTAACACACGCGCACAACTCTTCCAACATGCATCCAGCTCAGCACTCTAACCTAACACTTTCATGCAATACAAAACATCTGCAGAGAAAAAGCCCTTACATGACAAATCAAATACTTCTTACAACTCTGAATTCACACTCTATGAGTAGAGAGCTGTGCAAACCCTCAGCTCTAGGGGCAGATAAGATGACATATACCATGATGCAGCACCTACACCCAGACACCCTTGCGACACTCCTACACCTATACTACAAAATATGGCTTTCGGGGCACATTCCAAAGTTTGGACGGAGGCCGTCTTGGCCTTTAGGGGGGCCAAGAGCTAACGACCCTTCTTCTCCCGCTAGCTAACGACCCATTGCCCTTACCAGCTGCCTGTGCAATCTTCTCGAGAAGATGATCAATAGGGGACTCATGTACTTCTTAGAGTACAATGGTCTTCTCGAGAGCTTCCAGGCTGGCTTCAGGGCGGGCAGAACCACCAACAATCAACAGGTTGCGTTGGAATCATATGTAAAAGATGCCTTCATCCTTAACCAGTGTTGTATAACAGTCTTCGATAAGGAAAAGGCCTATGACACAGCCTTGAGGTGCGGAATCTTGAATAACCTCAAGTCATTGGGCGTCTCCAGCAACATGCTGAACACCCTCGCTAGGCTACATGTCAGAAAGGACCTTTCTATTGAGGGTTGGCAGTGCTGTTTCGAATGTATACGTGAAGGAAAATGGCGTCCCTCAAGGTGGTGTGTTGAGCTGTACACTTTTTATTGTTAAGATGAACTCACTCCAGAAGACATTGCCACCAACCATTTCCTGTTCCGTATATGTAGATGACGTCCAAATTTCTTTTAGGCCTTGTAACTTCTCAATTTGTGAACTCCAAGTCCAGGTTGGGGTGAACAAATTTGCTGGCTCGGCAGGCACAGACAGTTTTAAACTGAACCCTGAAAAAAGTAACTAAGTTTGTGTTCTCCCGGAAGCGCGAGGTTCATGCGGACACTGATATCTCTGTTAATGGTGCAGTAATCTCTGTCAGAGGGGAAACGAAGTTTTCTGGGCTGAATATTGAATAGTAAACTCACATTAAGCCCTCACTTCGCGCAGTTTAAACAGAAATGCCTTAAAAAATGAAGCATTCTTAACGTCCTGTCACGCCCATCCTACGGTGCTGACAAACATCTCCTCCGGCACATTTATACTGCAGTGGTAGGTTCTGACTTGGATTGTGGCAGTCTCCTGTATGGGCCGGCGACGAAAACAGCGCTACAAATGCTTGACCCGGTGCTACATTTAGGGCTTCGTCTTGCCTGTGGCGCCTTTCGGACTATTACCGTTGAAAGCCTATATGCAAAGTGCCACAAATGGTCTCTGTATTACTAGAAGACATACGCTGACCTGTTATTTGGGTCTAAAATTATGTCTATTACAAATCGTCCTTTTATTTCAAATATGCATGATGCATGCTCACAGCAGCTCTTTTTAAACCGTCCATCTATTTCCATACCGTTCCCTCTCAGAGTGAGAGCAGAAGCTTCTGAGCTAGCAGTGTCATTTTCACACATCCACAAGACGCCCATCACTAATTTTTGTGCGCCGTGGCAACTCCGGGTTGTTTGTTGTGACTCGTCCTTTCTGAAATTCGATAAAAACAGGGCACCAAAGGTAGCCATTATGCAGCATTTCATCTTCCTGCAGGAGAAGCATCAGTACGCAGAGTATTACTGCGATGCATCAGACAGCTACGGCTGTGTCTTGTGCTGCGCATGGACCAAACTTCAGTGTGTGTAAAAGAATGAACTCCTACAAGAGCATTTTTATGGCTAAATCACACGGCATTTTAATTGTTTTACATCGCATCATATAACATCAAATTTCAAAGTCCACAGTGTTTACAGGTTGTCTTAGGGGTGTACGTGCACTTTTGTCTAGAAAACGTTCAGAAAACACAAGTAATCAATCTTGTGTTTAAGGCCCTTATGTCGACATACACCCCAGGTCTCGAGATAACAGTATGCTGGGTTCTTAGGCCACTGTGGGAAAGACGGTAACGAAACCGCAGATCAAATGGCTGCTGCCGCTACGTTCTTGAATACTGTAGACATAACAAGAATACCCCACACTGGCACAAAGCCACACGTCAGACAACAGCTTTGCAAAACTTGGGAAACGCACTTGAGTGAAAATACAGACAAGTTACGCGTAATAAAGCCATTCTTGGGAGCATACGCCATCTAACACTTAGCAGATACATAAAAGTTGCACTTGGTAGGCAACGGATAGGGCACACACGTGTCCCACACACGTATCTTCTCACAGAGTCTTGAAGACCTGTGTGTAGCAGGTGCGGAGAGTCGCTATGCGTAGTTCACATGCTCATTCAATGCAAGGCACTTGACACAACACGACACAAACGCCTCAGAGAACTCTAGAGACAACACATTCCGCTACACCCATCGTTTTTTCTGGGTGGCGATGCCATGTTTTCTGTAAAACGCGTGTTTAAGTACTTGTCAGACCTTAAGTTCTTAAACCTTATTGCCTACCATGCCTAATCAAATCTGGCCGTATACACGAACCATCAACATTGTCTTTAATTGATTTCGCAATGTCTCGTTTACACGTTTTTATACCCACCTTTTTGTGGTAATCACTTCTCATGAACCATTGAATAACTTCTTCTCTGGCGCTATTTGCCCTCGTTGGCCTTGCGGCATTAAACACTAACCATCATCTATATCAGGCCTTCATTATAGTCGTGGCAACAGCGGTGCTTGGCATACCAACAAAGGAAATAAATGACACTTTATAACCCATTCAACTGTACGGCAACTGAATAATTATTCGCTATACAGTCGATCTTTGTTGTAGGAAACACTGATATAGCGAATTATCTGGCATAGCAACTAGATACGAAGTTTGTCTGGTCACGCTTCCTTTCAATGACACCTATTCTTTTTATAACGAAACCGATACCTCGAGAACCACGCGATATCGGCTATAACGAAAAAATATTTGGTTCCCGCGAGGGTAAAAACTCGACAGCTAGCGTAATAAAAGAACATTTAAAAAGAGTGAGACAAAACAACCGTTTTTTAGTAGCTGGAGGCCTTTTAATGCGCATGCACTGCGAATAACGTCATTCCGCTCAGACTGTGAAAAGCCACTAGGCGAAGGCTACATACTCTTTCGAGTAAATAAGACGGCCGAACTTTGTTGTCGAACCAATTTTGTTTTGTTGCAATTTCACGTTCTGACGTACCGGTCTGTTTAGTTTGAAATGCCACAAGGAGACAGATAAGGACTACCTTCTTGGCCTTGATGTCCTTGCGCCAAGAAAACGTAACATCATCATCGCCTTCTTTATAGTGTTTTGAAAGCACAGAACAATGCCTTTTTTATCTCAGATTGTTGTGCAAAACAGATTGCCGATTTATTAGAGCCGCTTTTTACCTGTACGGTTGTTACAAATATTGGATATAGCGAAATAAATTACTGCCCTGATACTACTTCGTTGCAACGAGGTTCGACTGTTTATGCTCCTTGGTTTTGCTCTAACTCAAAAGAACTTTAAACCACCCGTTTCTTAAAGCAGTGTGAGATTGACCCGTGCAATGAAATTGCATTGATGCGGAGCCACTTGAAATTCAGTCAATCAAGTTCTGATTTGATAAAGCCGGCCAGTTTCCCAGGGCTTGGCAAGCATATATGTGCTCTAATGCAAATGCAATTGAAGCCGAAGTTTCCACGACCTGTTTCTTAAAAAAATACCCTATGCCCGGATATCACTGCTTTTATAAAATTATCGCACACCACTAAATAAAAATGTCTTACTAAAATGTGTTTATTTTCAAAATGTTTACGCAATTATGCTATCAGCCGTCCTTGAAGCAATCTTATCTGGGAAGCCAATCATTTGTTTTTAAAAATTAGCCCCGTATATGCTAGCTTCACTGGAAATGTCGCACAAAGATGATAGCCTTCATCAAATGCCCCCCACCCCCCAACGTAACACCATCTCTACTCCTACCTCTCTTCCTGCACGCCCTTTGCCTTGCCTGCCCTGTTTGCCCTGGAATGATGAATGCTGTTACGGCTTGCTAAATTCAAATTAGGCGCGATCGCCCTGATTACCTCCTTTTGTGGAACCATTAATTTCTCTTGTGCTTGGAACAGCTCGAGGCAACCTCTCTTGTATTTGCGAGTGCTTTTATCTCAACTCTACTAGACACCGTTCTGTCAGTGGGGATTCTGAGCATTAGTGTTATTTTATAAGCTACGGTGTTGACAAGACAATGGTGACGTTCGAGCATTTGCAATCATTGCTGTCAGATTCTTGAATATTCTAAAAATTTTATTCGCAATAGGAACAATTGTGGAAGTCAGAAGCAAAAGGCCCTGGCGAGTTTTGTTAGCGATATTGTGTTGGTCTGTGTTGGTCACCACTTCCGTTTCCCATCCCACCCATGTTGTTATTCTATTTTAAGCGTTTTTTATGCCTATTGGCTCCGATTTTATGCTTTTATTCTTTCATGCTTGATTTAGGGTGGATACATGTTAGTAGAAGAAAGCATGTGCAACTCGAAGTTTGATTTGTTTTAACTGCTCATAAGTCTAGCAAACGCGAGCTGTGTTGGCCTTAACTTCGATTCTTATACCCGTGTTTGCATGTCATTCTATTCGTAGAGGTCTTATGCCCTTTTGGCTCTAATTTTACTCGATCATCTTTTGTTTCAAGTGCGTCACGGTTTTTTGGAAGACGTACAAAGTCGTATCTGTTATCTGGTGCTGTTATGTTACGCCTCCTTTTATAGTTTTGTTTTGTTTGTTGTATTTGATTTGAGATTTTTGTTACGCCTTATCGGGTGGTGCAAATGGTGATAGGAAAGAGGGGGACACCGGTGGGGGTATATATTGTATCGTGCTTTTTCATGCAAAATAAAGTTGGAAGTTGCGCCCGTCCTGTCCTCTCGTCTCTTCGTCCTCGTCTTCTGCGCAAACTTATTCCTTCGTACATCATGAACCAACTAGCCAGCAATCAAGTCGTACTAAATCTAAACTACGCCAGACATCCATAAAACACCTACACGTGGAGGAAGCCAGCACACACTAATCACAGCGCCATTCCTCGATGCCGCCGAAAAGTGCATTCTGCACGACTCCGGTGCCCCTCGGAGCGAGAGGAGGCAGGTGGGTGGGATAAGGATTGTAGATGGGCGCGAGAAGACCAGTTACAAGGCGTGGGGTATTCTCCGTCGGGCCCCCACGTCGGATATCATTTCTTTTAAATGGGCAAAGGCTTTTAGAAAGCGGGTGCATTCTGATACGAAAAGGGAGACTTGGCGCGCCTCGCTCACTTTTATCAACTCATATACAGACGCACACAAAGTCTGGACACGAATACCAAAACTCAAAGGAGAACAAACACTCAACCTGCCCTTTATATGTACCACAGGGGACCCACTCGGGGACCATGCTAACACACGCGCACAACTCTTCCAACATGCATCCAGCTCAGCACTGTACCTAACACCTTCATGGCAATACAAAACATCTGCAGAGAAAAAGCCCTACATGACAAATCAAAAACTTCTTACAACTCTGAATTCACACTCTATGAGTAGAGAGCTGTGCAAACCCTCAGCTCTAGGGGCAGATAAGATTACATATACCATGATACAGCACCTACACCCAGACACCCTTGCGACACTCCTACACCTATACAA
Source organism: Haemaphysalis longicornis (assembly GCA_013339765.2). Taxonomy (NCBI): domain Eukaryota; kingdom Metazoa; phylum Arthropoda; class Arachnida; order Ixodida; family Ixodidae; genus Haemaphysalis; species Haemaphysalis longicornis. The sequence continues at coordinate 104,479,224 of CM023458.1, read as the reverse complement.
CAAAATATGGCTTGGGGGGCACATTGCAAAGTTTTGGATGGAGGCCGTCTTGGCCTTTGGGGGGGCCAAGAAGCTAAGGACCCTTCCTCTCCCGCTAGCTAACCACCCATTGCCCTTACCAGCTGCCTGTGCAATCTTCTCGAGAAGATGATCAATAGGGGACTCATGTACTTCTTAGAGTACAATGGTCTTCTCGAGAGCTTCCAGGCTGGCTTCAGGGCGGGGAGAACCACCAACAATCGACAGGTTGCGTTGGAATCATATGTAAAAGATGCCTTCATCCTTAACCTGTGTTGTATAACAGTCTTCCATAAGGAAAAGGCCTATGAAACAGCCTTGAGGTGCGGAATCTTGAGTAACCTCAAGTCATTGGGCGTCTCCGGCGACATGCTGAACACCCTCGCTAGCTACATGTAAGAAAGGACCTTTCTATTGAGGGTTGGCAGTGCTGTTTCGAATGTATACGTGAAGGAAAATGGCGTCCCTCAAGGTGGTGTGTTAAGCTGTACACTTTTTATTGTTAAGATGAACTCACTCCGGAAGGCAATGCCACCAACCATTTCCTGTTCCCTATATGTCGATGACGTCCAAATTTCTTTTAGGCCTTGTGACTTCTCAATTTGAGAACTCCAAGTCTAGGTTGGGGTGAACAAATTTGGTGGCTCGGCAGCCACAGACAGTTTTAAACTGAACCCTGAAAAAAGTACGAAGTTGTGTTTCTCCCGGAGGCGCGAGGTTCATGCGGGACACTGATATCTCTGTTAATGGTGCAGTAATCCCTGTCAGAGGGGAACAGAAGTTTCTGGGTTTAATATTCAATAGTAAACTCACATTAAGCCCTCACTTCGCGCAGTTAAAACAGAAATGCCTTAAAAAATGAACATTCTTAACGTCCTGTCGCGCCCATCCTACGGTGCTGACAAACATCTCCTCCGGCACCTTTATACTGCAGTGGTAGGTTCTGGCTGGGATTGTGGCAGTCTCCTGTATGGGCCGGCGACGAAAACAGCGCGACAAATGCTTGACCCGGTGCTACATTTAGGGCTTCGTCTTGCCTGGTGGCGCCTTTCGCACTATTACCGTTGAAAGCCTATATGCAAAGTGCCACAAATGGTCTCTGTATTACTAGAAGGCATACGCTGACCTGTTATTTGGACCTAAAATTATGTCTATTACAAATCGTCCTTTATTTCAAATATGCACGATGCATGCTCACAGCAGCTCTTTTTAAACCGTCCTTCTATTTCCATACCGTTCCCTGTCAGAGTGAGAGCAGAAGCGTCTGAGCTAGCAGTGTCATTTTCACACATCCACAAGACGCCCATCACTGATTTTGTGCGCCGTGGCAACTCCGGGTTGTTTGTTGTGACTCGTCCTTTCTGAAATTCGATAAAAACGGGGCACCAAGGTAGCCATTATGCAGCATTTCATCTTCCTGCAGGAGAAGCATCAGTACGCAGAGTTTACTGCGATGCCATCAGACAGCTACGGCTGTGTCTTGTGCTGCGCATGGACCAAACTTCAGTGTGTGTAAAAGAATGAACCCCTACAACAGCAATTTTATGGCTAAATCACACGGCATTTTAATTGTTTACATCGCATCATATAACATCAAATTTCAAACTCCGCAGTCTTAGGTTGTCTTAGGGGTGTACGTATACTTTTGTCTAGAAAACGTTCAAAAACACAAGTAATCAATCTTGTGTTTAAGGCCCTTATGTCGACATACACCCCAGGTCTGGAAGATAACAGTAGCTGGGTTCTTGGCCACCGTGGGAAAGGACGGTAACGAAACCGCAGATAAATGGCTGCTGCCGCTACGTTCTTGAACACTGTAGACATAACAAGAATACTCCACACTGGCACAAAGCCACACGTCAGACAACAGCTTTGCAAAACTTGGGAGACGCACTTGAGTGAAAATACAGACATGTTACGCGTAATAAAGCCATTCTTGGGACCATACGCCATCTAACACTTAGCAGATACAAAAAAGTTGCACTTGGTAGGCAACGGATAGGGCACACACGTGTCCCACACACGTATCTTCTCACAGGGTCTTGAAGACATGTGTGCAGCAGGTGCGGAGAGTCGCTATGCGTAGTTCACATGCTCATTCAATGCAAGGCACTTGACACAACACGACACAAATGCCTCAGAGAACTCTAGAGACAACACATTCCGCTACACCCATCGTTGTTTTGGGTGGCGATGCCATGTTTTCTGTAAAACGCGTGTTTAAGTATTTGTCAGACCTTAAGTTCTTAAACCTTATTGCCTACCATGCCTAATCAAATCTGGCCCTATGCACAAACCATCAACATTGTCTGTAATTGATTTTACAATGTCTAGTTTACACGTTTTTGTTCTTTAATTTCTATTGTGCTTTGAACAGCTCGAGGCAACCTGTCTTGCATTTGCGTGTGCTTTTATCTCGTCTCTACTAAACACCGTTCTGTCAGTGGGGATTCAGAGCTTTAGTGTTATTTTAAAAGCTACGGTGTTGACAAGACAATGGTGACGTTCGAACATTTGCAATCATTGCTGTCAGATTCTTTAATATTCTAAAATTATTATTCGCAATAGGAACAATTGTGGAAGTCAGAAGCAAAAGGCCCTGGCGAGTTTTGTTAGCGATATTGTCAAGAGGGCATCCTTATGAACATAAACATTGACCATTTTTTAAGCGTTTATTTCCCGGAAAGTCAAGCAAAAGAGTTCGGCGACAAACAGACTCAATTGTGAGATATATCAAACACAAGTGCTGAGGAAATACAAAAAAGCGATATATTTTTTTTCCTCAGAACAAGGACATCTGAAAAGTTTCAGAATACGGAGAACCAAAAAATCTTTCATATCTTATTGAGTCTTCATAATCTTTATATTAGGTATATTAGGAGTGAAGCTGGGACCGAACTTTGGTATCCTCGGGAAACATGTATCTAATCATACATTTGCTTTACGCGTGACTGGCTGGGTTAGCAAACTACTTTCGAATAAGAGTAGACATACCAAAGATTTTTTGCGTATCGTACATCACGCCGCTCATGTAAGTCGTTGCACAATTGTTTCTCACCAACTGTTTTCGTTGTATTTGCCAAGTTGAATGCTAAAGAGCCTAACTACAAAGCACGGTGGATTTTTAAAGCCACCATTGAACTCATTTAATTTACAAATATTGGTGACACGCTTGAGCAGAAGTACATCATTATATTTTAAAACTTTTCTCTCACGATTATTTGTACTATACAGATATGGCGGAAACCTCTACTTACACAACTTCTTGCGTATTCACAATATTATCAAATTGAAGTTAGCGCAAATAAGGGTAACGTTTCTGTTTGCAAAAAGGAAGGCTGAGGTTTCTGTAGTTGGAACAGCCATATCTCTCAATCGTAACAGTACCTCGCCTCTGAAATAAACCAAAGCTTGGGTACGCAAAAATTTCAATTTATTTTTTTCTGTTCTTGGGGTAATATTGTTTTATGGCCGCGCTGTTATCGACGGGCTCAGGAGTTAACGTAGTCAAGCAATTATTTTAGGAGGCAGGCGATAACAAGCCGACATACACGGACCAAAGGAGTTAGTAAGAAGCGAAAAATACATTTCGGCTGTCAGGAATTTTAAAGAAATACACAATGAGTTGTAAACTGGGAATTGGACGTTTCATTGATGATATATTCAGACCCAAAGAGAAAACTACGCCCGGGTGCCCACTTTTACCTAAAGGCAGTGGCTATGCGCCAATTATGGATGTGTGACTGTTCCAAAATGCGCGGGCTACGGTAAGATGGCTCTTTAACATGGCGTTAGGAATTGCAACTCAGAAAAAGCTAAAAAGAAATACCCTGCTCTTCCAATACCCAATATTCATAGCTGGGGTAGTAGGAGCACTAGAAAACTGCAGTCATTGCAGAAACAGGCAGGACTGCTGTAGTAGAATGGAAAGAGTTGCGAAACAAAAAAAACACACAACGTAAAGCACGGATTTCAACTCATTTGGTAGACGCGCATGCGCACTTACCTTTTCCACAAGAAGCCTTTCCTCCAAAGGCGTCTTTTGGAACGCAGGGTTTGCTCGATCGAAACAGGACACACTGTTAGAGCGAAAGAAAACGGAGGTAAAAACTTTCGAGAAAGGAAACGGTAATAGGCTTTTGCGACACTAAAGGGACGCGTGCACAACGTCCCCTTTCTTACGATGAAAAATCCAAGAGAAAAACAGCTTTAAAATCTACAAAAAAGGAACGGAATATACGCGCACCCGAGAAAAATATGCCTGGTGTCCCGTGAATACAAGTGGCTGGCGTCCTATTGAGTTGTGCCTGCTGAAAATCACACCGGTCAAAATCACACCGGTATTTAAAAAAGGAGACCGAACTTTAATATCCTATTACATACCCATTTCCATTCTCCCGTTTTTTAGCAAAATAATCGAAAAATGCATTGTTCAGCGTTTAAACAAGTACTTATCAAAATTCAACACCCTATCGAAACACCAGTTCGGCTTTCGCGCCGGTCACTCCACCAATCTTGCTTTACTATCTTTCACTGACAAAATAAATATGGAATTGATTCGGGAAACTATGCTGGAGCCCTCTTCATTGATCTAACAAAAGCTTTTTGATTCGATGATTCACAGCATTCTTTTTCATAAACTAACTGCAATAGGCGTTGTAGGACCTGCTCTGTCACTGATTCAAAGCTACTTAGCTGATAGAAGACAAGCAGTCTGTGTTTCACAAAAATCTTCAAACTTTAAAACCACAAACAAAGGCGTGCCCCAGGGCTCAATACTGGGTCCTCTCCTCTTCCTAATATACATCAATGACCTGCCTAATTGTGTTTACAACTCTGAACCCTACTTGTACGCCGACGATACTAAAATATTAGCTACTGACAAATGCCTTCATTCTCTGACAGAAAAACTTACCTCTGACATTAACAACATTTTGCTGTGGTGTCGCCAAAACTGTTTGCATATCAACGCATCTAAAACAAAGTTCATGATTTTCCATTCGAGTCAGCGTCACCCTACACATGAATCAATAATAAGAATTAACAATCATGCCATTCAAGTAGTTAACCAATGCATGTTTCTTGGGGTTGTTTTTGACAGTCATTTAAAATATACTCAGCACATTTCATATTTAAGGACAAAAGCTGCTCATAGCATCAGGATATTACTCAAAGCACGCTATTTCTTTAGTGTGTCAACTTTACTTTCTCTTTACTATGCTTTTATTCATAGCCATTTTATGTACTGCTTATCTTCATGGGGTAACACGTACCCCACTCATTTGATGCCATTGCAACATATCCAAAATCAGGCCATTCGCATATTAACTTTCAGTCCATTCCGCTCCCATGCTTCTTCACTGCTGCAGCAGTTGAGTATATTATCTATCAATGAATTATTCAAATATAACCTAACAATCCTGTTGTTTAAGTCATTACATAACATGGAACCTCTGAATTTTTTCACCCGGTCAAGTCTTGTTAACGTAAATTCCACTAGGTTTGCCTCTAATCATAATTTGCTGTTACCTAATGCACACTCTAATTATGGAAAACAAACTGCCAATTTTGCCGCTTTCGTGTTTTGGAATTCCCTGCCAACTAACGTTTAAACTCTCTTCGTCGTTGCATGTATTTAAAAGAGGTCTTCTTGAATTTTTCTACAAGCCGTAACCACATTGTCTCTTGTAATTGTCAATATGCAACTACCTGTCTTCTGTTACCCTGACTATGTGTTAATTTTGTTGATTTATTTGATCTACGGCCATATTTCATGTACCATTGACTATGCGCTTACTCACAGGAGGTCCCCTTTCAGCCCTTGGCTCTGGGACCTCATTCTGTATTGTCACTCATGTATACATAATCAACGAACAAATAAATTTCTTTTTCTGATTCTGATTCTGAAGCCGATGGTTTGTAACGACACTGCTCATGTTGTCTGCTGGATTGAACGGACCATGCTTCGCCTCGCACAATTTCTATAGCAGCCCAGTTGAAGTTTTCCATGAGTTCTACACATTTTCATCAGGCAAGTGTCTGGTAGCTGGAATTCCAGTTGTGCGTTCTAAACAAGTTTGGCCTAACAATTCATGATTGAACGGCGACACAGAATAGGATATCACGCTAGCACTAATCCCGATGAAATCAAGTATTTATATATGTCTTCTTAAAAATACGAGAAAAATCAAAACAGCTGCTACGTTTGAGCTTGGCAAAGCCAACAAACTCCAATTTCTTGTCCTGCGGAGCGGAAAATGTTTGTTAGGGTTCCTAACACCGTAGGTTTATTACGCGCAGCTTTGCAATAGAAGAGGTTGCATTATTGAAATAAAATGAAAAAAAGAATCCATTACAGCTCCAATTAAACACAACAAGCAACTCACAATCTCTATAATGTCCCACAGGGCACTCTCGGCAAACCTCGTTCTGACTCCAACCATCTTATTTAAGTTTTCATTATCTGCGAGATACTTCTGTGCAGTGATATATTTGGTATTTCAGTTTTTACAGATTTACGTGATAATGTTTTGTAGTGATACACGTGAATACGGAAGCAAATATTACTTCCGTAGTGGCCTCTCCGAATGGAAATGGACAAAACGCCACACACCTTACACATCTTTCCGTTTCCGTCCCATAGCCTGTCTAATTACGGCTGAACAATGCTGGGCTACAATGCAATTTTTGCTATGCCAGGAATGTGGGATTTCGTGCTCGTTAATGGGGAAAATGTACCTACTGGTAAAAGTGTAATGAATGTCTTCTATATTGTAGTTTTTTTAAAGGTTAAGGTTTAAGTTCCTGTTTCAGTAGCCGTCCCGAAATTCAGTTTTCATACGCTAACCAACTTCATAGGGGTGAACGTACTTTTGCTAACTCTTTATATTGCTTTTGCAGGACTTCCTTACTTCTTCACGACCTACAAATTATGTGTTTTAAAATATTTTTGTGGCTCCAAAGCTTACTAAAGCTGTGGCCGTCCTTCACTCTTCGAGTGCAGCTGAATTGTTATGTGGTGTGAAAATTATAGCATTCTTCGGATTTACGGTTCCCACGACGCGCTCCCCGTGTGGCAGGGCTGGAGTTGGGAGGTTTACGGACATGAAAGGCATAAACGCACATTGCAACATCGCCAGGCTGGCGTTGCCACATGTCGATGTGGTAGAGATGTATATTTTGAGGGCTTCAGTGTCACAGCATTACGATCTACTTGCGATGAAGTGTGCAAAAAAATCCAACGCTTCTCTTTGCGTAATAATCTCACAACGCCAAATCTTGCGAGACTTCATAACGAATAAAGTTGTTGGGAATTTCGGCGGATTCAAACAAATAAATTATCCTGCGTCCTAATTAAAAAGCATAAACTCTTTTCCCAAGAATTCAGCTGTAATTTATCATATAGCTACGGCTGGTATCATCTCCGAATTGCCGTGATTGAAAAATTCGGCCCTAATTTGTTGCCGTTGTTTTACTTTCCCGTTATATACCGTACTAAGGTCACTCATTTTTCCAACTTATTCAAATTACACATTCTGAAGCTGCACTCTTTTATACTTCAGCCTCTTTTGACATTTTGGAGCCTTCATTGCTGCGTCATTTTGAAGTATTAAAGCCATTACAGCAATCGGTATCTGCACCTAGAAAAAGAGCAATACAAGTAGCGCAGACTCTACTTCTTTTCGTTGACACCCGGGTAGGAAGTTGCGTAGTTACGTTTTACATTTTCTGGAGCATCGAGGAAGACAGTGTGCCTTGCGAATTGGCACTTGAAAGCATTGACGGCACCGTGACACGTATTCTGCAGAGTTTTCGAACCAACCAAAATCAAATGTTTCTTTATGTGTTTCCGTACTTCCGTCTGGTAGATTCTTTTTACCGTTCGCAGGAGGGGAAGTTCTGAAGAAGAAAGTTTTGCTCTTTTCTGACAGAGATGAAGGATATCTTCACATCTTTGCGAAAAGCATTGTCGCGAGACTTTGCACGGGCATAATAAGCCCTCTTTGTTTGCACTTTGGTAACTAAATTTCGAGCTAAATTGGACGTCACGCACACAAAGGCTTTTTACTACAAAAATGATCGTGACTGGTTTACGTCTTAAAATTTTGAAGGGTTTCCACGACGCAGAAACCTACTCATAGTTGTGTCCTTGCCGCGTACAGAATAATTTCTCCTGAGAACTTTCTGCTGTGCAAGCGGGTCAGTGGTTCTCATGATTTGAAGAGCAACAAAATCACCCACGGCCTGACCTGTCTACTCTGTATTTCCCGTCCGTGTTTATGTTTTGCTTCTAGGTGTATGTTCCTAGTTGTAAATCTGCAAAGTAGGGCGTACCAACAAGCCCTTGATCATACCCTTATGAACATTACGAAACCGTCCCGACAGTGGTAGGCAATGTTGAATTTGCGCAAACGTTTACAAGTACAAGCTTACTGTTACCAATACCCAGGTTTTAAAAGTATCTCAACTGTAAAACAATATTATCCCAACAATCCCTCTTATTGGTAGTAGAGGAGGTTTTGTTCAGTATATGTGTGACAGTGACATTTTTTGATTTGCTGGCCATAACGTATAGTGAACTATTATTTAGAGGAGGCTCAGCACTTCGGTTGTTGATTTTCACGGCTGCACTGGGTCAAAAATTTACGGGAATGTTCAATTTTCAAGACAGCCCCACTGAAAGCTGCACAGTTTCCAGTAATGCGAATGTAACACTTTTGGGCCCGTAATTACCGGCTCCCGTCCCATAACAATTTCTCAATTTAAAAAGGACAAAGTATAGGGGTTCTTGATCAAACAAAAACATAATTGTTTAGAGTGAAAATATTGCCTCGGCATCATTTTGCTCGCCAGACAGACACAGCGGTCCACACCCAATATTGGAAGGGAAGACGTTCATGTGAGCAGCTGAGGGAAGGCGAACAGAAAGAAGAAGGAGCGGTTTTGTGAACGCTATTGCTAACGGTTACAGCGTACCTACGGGCGCAAGTTCGCCCTCTAAATAAAGTTCTTTTCCAGTTGCTACAAACCCAGGCGCTTACTTTCCCAGTTACAAGAGGTGGAGTTGCAGGGTACATGATACCCGGTCCTGCAAGGACGCCGAAGTCGGCGTAATTTCGATACCTAGCCGCCTTGTAGTCCTACAAGGCGGCTAGGTATCGAAATTACGCCAGTTCACGAGAGAATCAGCAGACGCATACGCGGATTGCCTGTGGATTGCGGGCCCTCGGCTGACCGGAATCCGGGGATGATGGGGCGAAACACCGGCGTCATGAACGCGCCTCCTGCCCCTCCCACTTCCCTTCAGTACGTGGTTCATCATCCACGTACGGCGAAGATCTTCTATGCGGAGAGCTTTGAAGATGTGGATGACTGGCCGGACCAGTTCGGCGGGTCGCCGCATTCAACGAATGGAACGAGTAGCTCAAGCTACGTAATGTGTACTACGCTCTGGAGGAAGGCGCACGAACTTGGATCGATAACTACGAGGGCAAGATGACGTCCTGGGAGAAGTTTCGCCGGCTGTTACTCGTAGCTTACGTGAGCGGTGACCACAAAGAAACGGTGGAGGCTGCGCTTCAAGCCAGGAGTCAGCGTCCTAATGAGAGTGTAACAATGTACGCCGAAGACATGTCTCGTCTGTTCAGGCGGGCAGACGCCGCCATGGCTGACGACAAGAAGGTTCTGCACCTCGTGCGAGGAGTCAAGAAAGAATTCTTCGCCGGTCTAGTACGGAGTCCGCCATCAACCGTTTCGGAATTTGTTAACAAGGCTACGGTGGTCGAGAGGGCGCTTCGGCAAAGGCCCCGGCAGTACCACCGCAAAAAAACTACCATGTCAAATGTAGATCAGCTCGGAATCCCTAGGCTCCGCGTCATCATGAGGCAAATAGCCCTAGAGGAGCTCCACCGTTTTTAACTGGGCAACGTGTCACCTGCTTCGCTGTTCATCGGCGAAATCGTCAGATAAGAACTCAGCCAAGCTGGAGGACATCGGAGCAAGCAGGCTACCTTGAGGAACCCTGCCTACCGCTCTCCGCCCGCAATCGTCCCGCCGCAGCCAAAGGTAAATTTGGGACCCCACGACGTGCCCTACCAGAAGGATGTAACACCCCGAAAGAGCTACGTATGGTGAACCCCTGACCGCAGGCCTCTCTGCTCCCACTGTGGGGAAGCAGGGCACATCTACCGCACCTGTGCATACCGCCGGACTGGATTACGCGGATTTCCGCAGAACGCACCGCGGCCAATATATGGAGAGGGACCACAGGAGCATTAATTATTCCGATGCGCTTTCGAAAATACGTCAGGAGAGATAATCGTTTCTAAACAACAATTCCTGCAAGAAAGACTAACCTGCACAGAAAATTACACCTAATTTTTCACGTACATGCGTTTGATTCAATTGCAACGAGCTTGAACCTTTAAGCCGTGGCCACTGATCTTTTACACTTATTCACGCCGATTGTTCATTATTACGTTAGGTATGTAGGCCTGTGCACTCGTCTTCGCGACAAGAGCGCAAAGTAGAATCACCTTCTGAAAGTATGGGGATACTGCGACTTTAAATTTATGAACTAGTGCTAGTAGTAATTTTTTGGTGAAACATATTGCTACTATGAAAATATCATTATCTTGGTCAAACAAAGCTTCTACTCAGAGGAGTGACCGAGTTCACAATATAATGGTCATGTTAGGTTTGTTTGGTGGCTACATATGCTGTTGTATATTATTTCTCTTAAGTGTAGTTGGTGTATTATTAATGCATGTACCTGAGACCACTGATCAAATGGCTGGTGCTGCTGCTCTCATGACCACAGTTCACATAACAGTACCTTACATCGACCTAAAGACACACATCAGACGACAGCTTGGCAACACATGGTCTTACACTGGAGTCAACAAGCAGACAACTGCACGTAATAAAACCACAACTGGGACGCTGCACAACTGATTCACACAACAGATACGCAGAAGTCGCCCTGGCTAGGCTGCGGATAGGCCACACACATGTAATGCACTTCCACCTTCTCACTGGATCTTCGTGATAAATGTGTAGCAGGTGTGGAAGAGACCTATTCGTAGTCCACATACTAATCACACGCAAGGCACTTGACACACACGACACAAACATTTCCCTGAATTATACAAACGACACATTCCACTGCACCCATCTTACTCTTTAGCCGACGAACCAATGTTTTGTAGTCAACGTGTTCTGAAGTTTTTAGCTGAGGTAAAGTTTCTGTAGTTCTTGTCATATCACTTGTAATCATCCTGGCCCTATACACCAGCCATCTCCATTGTCTTTAGTTTTGCGTCACCTATACATTTACTCACATGTTTGAGTATTCGCGGTCTCACCAACAACTGAGTAACTTCTTCTCTGGCGCTCTTTGCCCTTGTTGGCCTTGCGCCATTAAGCACAAAACATCATCATCGTCGTCATCATTAATGCATGTACCCTGCCAATAGGCACCAAAAAATAAAATAGTCGCTTTATCTAAGCTTCGCCGCATCCAGCGCCCAGTCCTGCTGCAACATTCCGGCTGCAAGGCAGGCCAATACCAATCCCTACCACGTCGGGAGCGGCCGCAGCTGTTCTGTTACGGTGGCCATGAGCGATATTCTCCGTGAAGTAATTCTCTTCTCGCATAGTTGTGCTTTCTTGAAGTGGTGCCGTACTGCCTGGTGTATTTAGATGCGGTAAAGAGTAAGGGAACAGCCTGCGATGTTGCTACAGTGGCGTGTGTGATGAGTGACGGCGAGGATGGCTCCCATGAAAGACCGCAAGTGAAAGTTCGCTGGCAAAACAAAGGCTTTTTAGACGACGTTGATTGCCGTATCAGGTACGCTTGAATACTTGATTGCAACATCCTATTACTCTCTGTTAGTTCAGCATAGAGAAGAGATCGTGTTCATAACTGTTACGAGCTATCTTTTCGCCATCCCGCGTACGGGTAAACAGCGTGTGCTTGCTCCGACAGCCGAGCGTTTACGTTGGGGTTTGGCCATGGCCTCCCTTGTATGGGTACAACAAGCGTATCCAAATAACTTCTTTTTGAGCCACCAACGCTATAAAAACGCTAGAACAAGTAGAACCGGCGTATGGTTCGACACTAGCCAAACTGGTGCCGTGTCGGACGCGTTCTATCACTAGAGGCTTTCTCATTCCGAAATCTTCTCTTGAAGTTGCTGCGGCAACCCTACTTGTTTTATTATCGGCACTGTTTCACGGCTCATCCTCTGTCCGACCTCTCATTTTCCGCCAGAGAAAATTGTATTAACGTACGTGCTTCAACTCGGTAATCTGTCGTGTACGTACGGGTTGAGGTTGCACTTAATGCGTTTCCACAATTTTTAAGGGTGGTACTGCTTGTAACTGTGGGTTTAAAGTTTAACTTTGGGAAATTTTCTTGTGTGAATTCTCCTAACTTTCCCAAAAAATATCCCTAATATTTTACGGCCGTGTTTCTGAACCTAGTTTCATAAAAAAACGCAGTTTCTCGAAAGGGCATCGAAAATTTAATGTCAACACCTTCTGGGCACACCCTGGCGGCAACGAGCAAATGCACGTACTGTTTATTTTACATGTATATATTTTAGCGGTAAGATACGTTTCAAAGTTGGTGGTCTAATAGCTTTGTCATGATATGATGCGTTATCTATCTATTATTTTATGTGCGAAATAAGAACCTTGTGACCAGGAGAAACTGTTGTCAAAAAGCATGCAATAAAATGCTGGTAATTACGCTGAATTCTGTTTCCAAATCAGTGAAGGCCAACAAGTACTCTTACACCTAACGCCTTCAAGCTTTCAACAATGCCGCAGTGTCCTTGATCGACTTCCTGAATGAGCTTGCTGTTCGCTCTCTACAGCCTAGCGGACAGGGCTGCAGCTGGTAACGCTTACATCCTGTGTTCGAGGCAAAGTGTTGTGATTTCTTTTATTTCTGGAATTTCCTTTTTAAAAAACTGTTTCTTAGTTCCTTTTTGTTCGACTAGTAAATTTTAAGTTGGCTGAGGTAGGGAGAGGAGCCAATGTCCACAAGTTATTAAAGTACTGCTTGGCACCAGAAGTGCCCTTAATTTACTGACGTGCGGACGGAACATGACGTTAATTAGAACACAAAATCTTTATTTCCATCTGCGTTCCGTTGTGTCAATAGCTAACACTGTTGTTGAATTTGCGAGTGTTGCTCCCCCAAGCACTTGAATGGGTTGCAGCACCGTGCTGCCTGCGTCTTCAGCAGTCCGCAATTCGCTTTAAATACAGAATACACAAGAAGCCTTACTGGCTTTAAATTTGGCTTTCATATGAGCTAGATGACACGCTCTCCACAAAAATTGGATATCTGGCCTGTGCTCATACAACTTTTATTACTTTAGGGTCAGAGTCATTCCTGCCAAAGCCACATCGTGCTTGACTGTGACACTCTGCTCGCGGGCATGCTGACAGGAAGTAGAATGCAAACTCGCCTGCATGATTTCGCTGTAATGCTGTGGGTGCGTGTAGCTAGTATTTTCCCCCGGTTTTTTTCGTTCCCTGCTTGTAATGCCACAAGGAACCACCTTTTCACCAACAGTTTTGCGCGTGGGCTTCATTTTTTGCAGGATTGATGGCTTGCATGTTCGGCTGGTCAGGCGTTTTCTGCGACTCATTTTAGTAGAAAATTTTCTGATTGAAGGCACATCCTGCATTTCAAAAAACAGGCGTGGCTGCGCTGACTTCACGGTATAAGTCCCTTTTTTTTTTTTTAAAAGTCAAATTCTATCAGCCCTTGTAGGCTAGGCAGAATGTCTGGAAAGCATCAACCGCGCTGCTGTGCACTGCATGCTGTTTTCTACAACAATGCGAAAAAGAAGTCCAGACAGAAGGAATAGTCCCAGTACAAAAGTGTAGATGTAATGTGCGTGTTGCGGAGAAGTAAAAAGGAGGAGGGGTTCTTTCGTTTCCATGTTCTGCCTGGCCTAACCTCCTTAGCCCGCAGGAAAACCAGAAGAAAGAAATCTTACATTCTGATCACTACCATGGACGTCATTGGTTCGGTTAGGAGGCCTGAATTACGACTTAATCCTACCATCCGCACCACACGTGTATTTCTCTTAACAACGAACCGCGAACTTACAAATATTGCCTGCACCTAGCGAAGTCAAGACAAATCGCTTCGAGTCCTACTCTTGTACACTACTAATCGTATTGTTTTGTTCTTTCTCTACTTTCGCGGGACGTCCCTGCATCGCCGATTTAATGCAGCTTACGAAACTCCGACCATGCATTTCGCAATGCTATTCCCTAAATCTGGTCGATCAACACGCTCTTCCACGTTGCTATGAATGCAAATGACTACTGAAATATATACTTTCGGCCTCTACGGACTCTTTGAGCCTCTTTGCCCAGTCCGTATGCGTCCTGCTGCGATTTGGTTTGGCGTGTTCAGGATTTACAAGCCTTTGCTTGACTGGTTCTCCGTCTGCGCTGTACTCACCGCAATCTGCCATTTTTCATGACTTTACTATCTCAGGTATGTGTGTTTCCTTTTCTTTCTCTGCCAAAATATTGTCGCGTTAGGACTCGGTCAACGTTAACACGATTTAATGTATCGTTTTTGTCGATTGCTGTTTTTTTTGATTCCAGGTTTGGGCTACCCGCATTAAAATGTATAGAAACAGCGATTAAACCTGATCCGTGCATGGGCCGTAATGACTTCCTGTTGTCTTTCTCTAACCCCACGTTTATTTTCTCCTCCAACTTTTTTTTCCATCCGAAACAACGGCTTTAGAAAAACAGAGAATAATGTGCAAAACGACTTTAAGACGTTACATGGCTATGAAAACGCAATTAAATTTGATGCAAAATAGAGGAGACGCACGGAAATGGCGTCGCAGATGACAACCTATCCTGCGTGGCTCTTACCATGGTTTTAGGTGTCCTCTTCCACAAACCAGCCGCGCCAAGTGCTGAACATTGTCGTGTGATTGTTGTTGTCACAGCTTCCTGGAAGTTGCGCGTTACAAAATTAATGGGATAGTAACAAAACACAGACTCCTTTTCCTACTTCTGCCTTTCTTTTCCATGATTTTCCGCCCTTTTTCGTTATCGAGCCCGTTTTGCTTTGGAGACGCTCAGTGGTTTAGCACTGGTTTTCTTGCGAACAAAATAAACCAAAACAATAAATAAAACAAAATACACTAGACTATCATCACAAGCTACAAAACTCTAAGAATTGTGCCAGCGATCACGATGCTTTTCAGGCCCCACTCTAAAGTAGCCATGATTTCTGAAAAAAAAAGCAATTGCGCCTAATTTATTTGTGTGCTGCCAAAAACTTCAATACTGCGCGTCTTGACTTTGAACACCATTTAGACGTTACCATTTGCTTCGACGCGCTCTTCGGTGGTTAACGCGGGTGTCCTTTGAGTTTTAATAGATCTTGCGTGTTTTCTCATTCTGGGTGCATAGTACTCAGCATGAATTCCTGTTGCTAAGTAATTGTCCAAACCTCTATGAGGGTGTCGCCGACTTTTTAAATAGGTAGTACGGCGCTTTCCTTCAGAGTCCGTGCACACATGTTCTGGTCTACACGCCAAGTGCTCGTGCATTCATTTATTGAGTGATTGATTGGTTTAACTTGTTGACAGAGGGAAAACGTAGAACTCTAGTGGTTATTGGCTAAGCGTTGGGGAACACTCCTCTTCGGGAATGAGCTCAGCGTATATGTAATAATTTTCTAAACTTCTTATAGCACGCGCAGATTTCTTGATGCGGACCAGCCTATTTCATAATGCTGGCCGGGCTTGAAGGTACCATAAGTTTTTTTTTACCTACAGCAGTTAATAAAGTAGGCAAGCTGAAACCAATCTTCAGACTTCTAGTGACCGAGTTTCTTGCAAAAAACAGGTAACGTGGCGACGCATTTATTCGGTACACAATAATTAAGGTCAGAAATTCTAGTGAGAGAAACACGCTAAAATAGCGGAAGGCGTGTGTCACACGATAACCCCGGTTCTGAAAAGCTTTGTGATAACTACTATAAATCGCTAGTAATAAAAATTCAGTGGATTTACGATATGCTGTTTCTACAGCAGAAAAATACAATGATTGCAAAAAAAAGTGCATAATGTGGCGGTGGAGGGTGCTATGGCAATGTTTCAATCGACAGCTGGCTCAGTTATAATAAGTAGTTGTACCAAGTATTGCGAGCAACAGCTGCTTTAGAGCGGTGCCCAGTTTTTGGAATTTTGAATTTTAAATATTACTCCTTGTAGAGATAGAAAAAATGTTTGTACGGGCCCTTATCTTTGTAATATCCGCGATTTAAAGCTCGAAACTTCACTCTCAAGAGATTGCTCTAAACGTAAGCTCTCCATAGATTCTTCGGCAATCGGTGTAATGCATATTGAACAGCATCCTACTTTACCTTGATTTCCATGAAGGGCAACGAATACACCCTCCAACTTGCCTGTGCTTCTACCCTACAAGCTATGGAGCTACTCAAGGACAGTCATCGCGCTGACTTGGCACGTTCACGCATATGTTCTAATGTTATCGCCTTAAGAGGCAGGCCCTACATCCGCCCCACTATGACCTCTTCAGGGAACAACAGACACCCTACGGCTCATACAATCCATGTTATTCCAACGCCCGATGTTTCTCTACTTGGACCCCCTAATTGCTGCGATTCTGAGTGTAAATTTTCCTCGGAAGTCGGTACACGCCGCTACATAATGAGTGTGTGTGACTTTAGCTGTGACCACATTCCGCACATCCCGTCGAATATCCAACTAAAGTAATAGGAGAGCTTGCTGTTCGGCCCGTCTCTTCAGCTGGTGGTCAGAGCGCCGGTGAGACGTATTTCGCATGGGCTTCAGAGAAGATGGAACCACTTTGCTGGCCCACGTGGGTCCTTTAAAAAGCGCTTAAAAGTATCTTTCCTCTCTCGCACCTTGATTTACATTTGCGCTAATTTATTTCCCGCAGTAGAACACGACTGATGTATTGACATCTTTTAGGAATGATTGCCAAATCACATCTTTTTTTCGCCGTAAGCAATAAACGGACCGTTCTTTAGAAGATCTCAGGAAAGCGCCATCGTTTGTTCCTGAGAAAAAGGTAGGAATGAGTGGGCAGGTGGTCTTCGATGCTGCGGCCTCTGATTGGACCCTCGTATTACTTTTTGTATTTGGCTTCGCGCACAACCAACTAATTAGGTCTTAATTGGAACACTGTATCCTGAAGGGGACAGAAGTTCGAAAGAAATATTGATGAAACAATTACATCAGTGGAGGGAACTTTACGATGTCAGCTGCATGCGAGTTTATTAGTTACGAAAAAAGAATGGCTCACAGGAGGCTACACCTCAGAGATATTAGGTGCAGTTTCCTTTATAATATGTGATATTAGTAGCTGGGATCGGAACAACTTCATGTTTCTGAAGACGTCGGTATAATAGAAACTTTATTATTTACAGAGGTAAGACCAAGAGAAACTTCGAACAAAGCCATGTAATTTAATGTTAGTTCGTGCAGTGATGTGGTATGTATTCCTGTGAAAATAAAAAAGGTGTAAATTAATGCTTTATCTCGATCTCAGTTTATATGTTAAGCTTACAAACTGCAATAGGCCTGTTTGCTTCCCCACTGTTGTGTACCTATTCCCGATCATAACACATTTAGCAGCAGGTACCTAGGCTTAGGTTCACTACACATTCTGAAGTATGGCGTAGAATTATTTTTCCTGATCTTTTTTTTAACATTGACGTTTTCTTATTCCACTCGGCCTGGTAACTTGCCGGATAGCTGCTAGCCTCGGGTAATTTGACAATCGGCGCATATTCGCCTCGTTGGTCAATTTTTTTCCCGGGAGTTTTCATGGATAAGCACAGTCTTCCCTCGGGAGTGTTACATGGTTGAATGGTCGGCAGACAGACACAGAGGTGATTGGCCTCAACGGGTCTCAGAGATGACGGTTTTTCCTGCGATAATAATTGAGCGCCAAAAAAGGTGTAAGAAAATTGGGAGTCAGCCAGCACAGATCTGCTTGTGGAGCACGCTGCTGCAGACGCGCATGCTCTGTGCGGGATTTACGGGTTGACGCTTTTTGGGCTTCTCGTTTTCGTAAACGATTACAGAACACGAACTGCTGCGCGCGTAGGTTGCCAGACTTCAGAAGTGGGCGAGTTGAAATTCTAGGACAAACTCCAGAGCAGCAGAAAACAAGGTCATAATGAATCACACATGAATTCTGTGTGCCTCAACTCTCGTTATAGTTGTCGGCGTCAGTTCTATGTGCCTCCTTCTCGGTCCTTGCTTTTTTGCTGCGGCCTTGTTGTTATCATGGACTACCAACTCACTGAATTCGGCACCCTGATTAAGTGCAGTTTTAGTACATCTAGCTTTTTTTATGTGCCACCCTGCATCCAACCAATGCTTGGCAAGTGTTTACGAACGGTACAGCCGAAACAGACAAACAAAGGAAAAGAAGAAAAACTTGCCAAAATAAAGCGGCAGCTACGTACACGCGTCGCCAGAAATCTTCGTCCAAGCTCTCAATCGGAAAGAAGAATAGAACTTGCGATATTCAGACTGGGACCGTCAGTGTAATAGCCTGACACGTACCGCCGGGACGTGAATGTCACCAACTGGTTTGCTTCAGCAAGGCAAATGTACATACGTTGAAAGACCTGTAAAATTGTGCACTTCGTCAGGGCTATGCTCTCTTGTAAAAATAAATCACCCAAAAAGTGGGAATGACATTTTTAAAGCAAACATTTGTATTCTTTACTGATGGTGCTTTATGCCGCGCCAACACGCACTCCAGAAAAGCCAATTTTGCACAGTCAGTTTCCCAAAACGATGATGATTGTAAGAAAACGTTCACCAAGCACCTCAAGGGAAAACGCTCCCCGTGGTCACAATGGGACGTGGGTGTCTCGCAGTATAGATCTGACGTCCATCGACCTGCACCTGTCTGGCATGGTCGAACCAGTTTTGCATTCAGACGAACGTTGACTGAGGTTGCATGAGAAAAGCTTCGCGTTTTAACCCAGTCTGTTAAAAAAGGGGGATTAATTTTAATTAAAAATGAACATCTCCAAGGCAATACCATAATAAAAATGCAGCTAACGGTGGTACGTATGATGGTCAGCGGCACCAAGACTTACATATGAACCTTTGAACCCATGCCTACTAATATAATACTATAACCCGCTAATATAATAATTCTATACCTCATTTTCATTCTGAACTAATCCTCATCATAGTACTGCGTTTCTTTAGTCATGGCGCCTTGCACCAAGAAAACATAGCATCATCATCATCATCATCATCACTCATTCCTTCTTTCTTTTTAATTTTTTTTTCATTCTGTAGATCTGCCAATCTGTCAGTTCTATTATACTGTAAGTACGTAACTGAGAGAAGCCCCCTTGGCTTAGTTAAGTATGCAAGTGGAACTGGTTCTTACAATACCAAGTGTCAACACGATCGCATGAAAAATGTACTAAAATTCAAGACAAAACCAAGCACTCAGAAGAGATTCCGACTCCTGCCGTTCTAGGCACACTGCAGAAACAACAGTGGAACAGACAGGACGAAAAAAACAGACCAACGTACGGGCGATAACTGCGCTCCTTCGTCCTGCGTTCATTTTTCCGGCCGTTCGCACTATTGTTTCCGCGGTATCCTCCACCAAATCACCCACAGCAAGGTCGTGCTGTTCTAAGCAAAAAACAAAGAACCAAAAGAGAAGAAAGAAGACGCACGCTGCCCTAACAGATGTCGGGTCAGCAGTAAGAGAGAAAAAAATCAACTGCAAAAACCATCAGAAAGTGGGAGGGGATGGGAAGAGACTGGATGCTTGTGTAGGGGTTAGACGAGATGAAGCGACGTATAGAGGGCACAGAAATATTTTTGACAACCTTTGCGACAAAGCAAACCAGCAAGCATTATTTGCCCCAGTTGGTCCTGCTCCATAAAAATCCAACCACCACCACCACCACCCCCACTTTCATCATCATTATCACCATCATCATCGTAGTCGTCGTCGTCATCATGGTCGTAATCGACGTCATCATCAAACAATCAGGCAACTACACCGTCTTATCCTTTCCTAGCTTTTTCCTTGAACCATGAAAATGTTCCTGGGAGTTTTTACTACTATACGTATTTATTGGCTTTACGAAAAAAAGCCACACAACTTTCATTGACGAACATTTACTTATAAAAGATAACGGACAACTTTTTTAAGGAATGGATGCTGCTTAAAATACCAGTTCAAAATCATAACGCGCTGCTCAAACGCGGGCGTTTGAACCGTCATCCTTCACTTTTTTGTTTGTGGTATTTGCTTATGCTCCTCCCCTTTCTTCCTTTCTTTCATTTGCTGTGTAGTATTTTCCCTTATGAAATCGGACATCACAGTGAAAGTAAACGATTTGATAGTAGCGCCGTGTCCCGTCTACTTCATTCTTCCTTGTTTCTTTCTCGCTTACTTACACGCTGCTGCTAGAGTCCTGTGTGGAATGGTGCATTTAAGTATTGTTAGCAAAGCGTTAAATTCAACTGTATTCCGGTGTCTGTTGCACGTTTGGTGTTTTTTTTTTTGTAATTCGGTTCAAGGTCGATGTCTATTCCTGTTCAGATTTCTCTTCACAACGTTAACTACACACGAGAAATGAAAACAAGGACGCAGGTAGTTTAAACTATATTTTTTAAAGCAAGCCGCCCAAGTTAGTTGAACAAGCTGGAGCAGAACAGAAGTTAGGCGTTGTCTTATAAAAAAGTGTATTTCCGAAACATGCTAAGTTTTATCAGGGGCTACAACTAAGTTTACGTTATTATTATGGTTTTTAAACACTAATTATTACAAACCGTACCAATTGTGAAGTACCTGCCAGTCGCTACAGCTAATAGGACCATGGAAGCGGCACGGCATCCTCAAGAGTTTAAGAACTATATTATGAAAGTTCCGTTTTACCAACGTGGTAAAACCACCTTTATCTAAACAAGAAGAGGTTACTTCAGCCGCATTTTCAAACTACACAGCATTTGAACTTTTTATTGCAGACAAAACAAATAAAGATTTCGTATATTTCAAACGAATGATATGAAAATCATGGGTCAGTGGACCCAAGAAGTACATTTCAAATGATTTCTGAATTGTGAAATAAAGCTCAATGTTGAAGAAGAAAAATGCATTCTTTTCAAGTAATATTTGCGGAAGCTTTAATGCTGACGTCTGTTTCTTTCCGCCACAACGTCGTTAATATCAATCATCACCTTAAGCAGGATTCGTATCACTCATATTCACCATCCACTTTAGCTACGTCCAGGTATAATGACTCGCGTGGACTTGCATTTGCCTCATGTCTGATCTATTCAAATATATTCTTTTTCCAGAAGTTTTCTTATCTAAGCTTTTCATCGTCTTTTTCCCATCTTCTGTTACTTACAGTGCCGTTCCTTGATAGACATCCCGGTGACTCCGATATTTCAGCTGTTCCTAATTCTCCTGATTGCACTCCTCCACCAGCTCGACTTCTTCCGATTTGAGCAAAAATAACTACCACCCCAATTTACGCCCCAATCTAGGACGCTGGTTTCCTGTCGCCAAGAGCTACTCCTAATATTGTTCTAGCCATGGTTCTATGGGCTAACTGTAAGCGTTTATTAAGAACTTAAGAAGTCATGTATTATGTACTTACCTGCTTTCTTTCTCTTTGCTGAGAATAACCATTCACCCACTTTGTCTAGCGCTTTGTAATTGGTCTGCTTTTTGTATGTCTGTTAAAGTTATTTTCGATTGTTCGTATCGAGTTTTTTCTGAGGGTAAGTATCTGAGGGCAGTTTTCTGAACATTCTTTTGACTCTTGCGTGTGCTTTACGTACTTCCTTTCTTTGTCTTCTTCCTCATTTCTTGGTGTTTTCAGATCATCCGTGTATTTGACAATTCTGCGCTTTAGGAAACGTAGCCGGCGGGACATATTCCCCAGTTTGTCTCCCTGGCAGCGTCCACAGGCCAGACGTCGCTCACACACGTACGACCTCAGTTCACTTGATTGGAACGCGCAGCCGCCGTAGTCTAATTAAGCGGGAAGCGGGTCATTTCCAACTTGCGGATTGCCTGTAAGCCGCTTTGGCCGTGCGCATAGGAATCCATAAATTCATCTGAAGCTTTCTTTGCCCATAAGGCAAGTCTTCGACTCGCGTCCCATGGTCTTGCTCACATTTTACGCTTAGAAATAAGTGATTAGCTTAAGGAATGTCACCACCTTTTCTAAAAAATTTAATTTCCCCCGGTAAATTTCAATTTCTTATGGACCTAATAAAGGACCGTATTTTATGATATTTAAAAGTTAAAATTGTGAAAATAATATAATTGATGCATGTTATTGAGAGAAAATACCCCAGACTTGGGCGTTACGCCAACATTCGTAACTATTGAATGGATGGCAGGAATTGCGAAATTTTCATACAGTGGTAGCCAACTAATCGTTCTGTGCAGCTAACTACGATCTTTGCCATCCAATAAAAAGGAATCAAGTTATAGTAAACAAACTAAATAAAACAGAAAAGTTTGGCACTTTTGTCTGCATTCCTTGAAATAAATCATGATTACATCAGAACTTAACAATCGTTTTTAAAAATCTTAGTTCATTGCATAGAATAGTAATAAAGAGAAAAGCCGGCGCAGTTTCATTGAACAAGAGTTATTCATTTCGATGTTACTACTGTTCGCGCAAGAAGAAAGTGCAAAAAATTATGTTTTGGGAAAGACAAGAATAAAACTCTTAGATCAATTTTTAAACCAAATATTCTTACCCGGGAGCGTTAAAACTCACCAGGTTAGAAACCAGGGCTCTCCTTAGCTGCCACGAGCTCTATTTTGGCTTTTGTTTTTGCCCGTATGCTCTAGCGGAGGTGTTTTGTCTGCACCCAGTGATTGGCGCTTACCCTGGTTTACTCGATTCTGGTCACTGATACAATATTTTACGGGAGTGTTGCGGCCAGGTTCGATGCCCGCTTCCCTCGTAATATCTGCTGCACTTCTTTTGCCATTGTTAGAGTGTCCCACAGCCCCACATATATCAAAGGCTAGGATAGGCAGGCCCCGTGGATGTCTTCGGTAACCTAAGCCAGTTGTGCAAATATAGATGATAGGGTCCGCATACCTATATATTATTCCTTGCAGTAAAGGTTCTCGCCGTAGCACCTCCGAGTTGTTCTACAACTTCCCAAGCTTTGCAGCACTAACCGATACATTCACGTGCACTTGGTCTTCGATTGGAGCATACACTGTGGAGCAATTGTCACGAAACGTTCGCTTTTGTCACTCTTATCCTGGACTTGAGTACGCCTTTTTATTAAAACATCCAGCGTATGTTATCACTGTTTCTACTAAGAATATTACGTATAAAATGACGGGCGTGCTACCATTCACCACAGGAGCAGAAACCGCGCACGAACCAAACAACAGAGGCGGCTTGCGGGGACACGCATTCCCTTACAGAAATTCAAAACGTTCCTTAGAAAAAAAGAAACACTCAAAAAGTGTCTTTCAATAATTTTTTACGTATGTAACTAAAAAATACTAGAAATGTTTAATGTACGCTGCTCATATTCGATGCGTTATTCAGTTTTTGTTACCGCACCCCTTTAGTTTCGGTTTCAGAACCATCCATCCAGCTGTTACAAAAGTGGCTATAACTTTTGAAATAACTAAGATAACAACATTATTTTTTCTGCAAAACATCTCAGAATGTTTGGGGATTCTCAGACTGTAAAAAGAAAAAAATCGTATATTTAAAAAAAACGTCTTTTCAAAGGTGGTGGCATAACTTAAGATAGGCTACAAGCTTTAGACGAAAAAAAGAGCGTCTATTTCCATTTTGATGATATTATTATACAGAAAAATCCTAGAAATAAATCTGTGATGTAAATTGAAACATTGTATTTTCTCATCAACAACATAAAAAGTATCCTGTTGACATTGAAAATTATTTAAAACGTACAGCCCAAATTGGAGATCTGTTTTATAAAAACCATTAACGAATACAAAATTGGATTCAGAGTATCGATCGAACAAAGTTCAAACCGTCATACATATAATTCAATATATAAAAACAAGCCTGTAGTCTTCTGGCATGAATACAATAACATTCTCGATCAATGACAGTTTTTTAACACTGCTGGCGTTAGTTACAACTCAAAGGGCCACAAAATCAAAATACGTGTTTGTTTTAATGAAATTATTTGGTGTTTGTCAGGAAGCAAACGATGCTTCACTGACTGAAAAATAAAGTAATTCCGGACAAAAGTTTAATTCTCCCAATGAAGCGGGTGTATTGCGGTAGCAGCAATGATGTATTGTGGGAGGTAACTTAAATAAAACTCCGCCTTTGGTTACCTTAGATACCGTCCGCCTTGCTTTATGACGCAGCGCTAGCGCTAATGGACCCATGTTTTAACTCGTCTAATTCTTACCGGAATTGTACGTGGTGTATTTTTGCCACGGTTCATAGGATAATTTTGTGAAAGATTGGGTACTAATTGACAAACAGTCCCGTAAGTGGCAGTATCGCTCATGCCAGTTTGCCAGTGTAGTGCCAGACAACTTCAACGCGACCGATGGCTGCGGCAGGGAACTTAGACGGAAGCATAGTAAAGTACTCTCCGTTGATATGTTCACGTGTTTGTTCGTAACTTTCATTATTTTTCTAGCATTCTTACTGCTATAACAATAATATACTCAACGTTTAAGCGCGAATGGCCTTTTCTGCACGCTTTTAATGTCTGCTTAATTTACGTTACGTTTTGTCGGCTTTGCAGATCTCTACAAGCGTGTTATATTATATCTTAAGTTCAGGTTGGGAAATTATGTGGGTAGTGGCATGGCTATTCATTTATTTTCTCATTTTTGAGCTTATTCGAAAGAACTTACATTAAAAGCGGTGTCAGTGTTATTCTAACGAGGCAATTTTTCGAATGCGCAAAACTTGTGTTTTGTTTTCGTAACCCCCTGAACGCGCTATCCCGACTTCCTCAGTCTACGTGCTACCGAAACTTTCCTAAAGTTCTACTTACCATCTTCCCAGATGGGTTTCAGTCAAGGTTGGCACTTTTGTGAACGTTATATTAATTTTCCGTGCGAAGTAAGCGTTTTCCTGGAAGTGAAGCTACCGGTAAACAGCCACCGCGTTAATGAAACACATGCATATGCAAGCACGGCATATGCAATTGCACGTACGGCTCATAAGCAGATGTATAATTTTTGCGTAGCAAATGAGCCCTTCTGAGCATAAGAACGGGGGAACAGTGTTGCGACGCACCCTGTATTCCAGGCAATCATCTAAACGCCATGAGCGGATAAAGTAGTAGTTTCGTCAAAACAAGGTAAATTATATACTGGGTGAAGTCTTGTGTTACGCGCAGTGATAACACAGACCGCAATTGGTAAATTTTCCCCTAAGCATATGGGGTGTCATGCATAAATATTAGTCTGAGGCACTTTCTTTTGGTTTTATTTTTTTGTGAATTTCGAGGCACTGCTGGCTCGAACAAGAGTGTCTCAGGTAATTCCTGGGAGGAACATTCGTTTATCCCTGCCTGCAAGCGGGGGGTCACGGGTATCTTGTTAGAGGGAAAATGGTTCTCTCTCGTAGGCATGTTCTCCGCGACATTATGGCTTAAATCACAAAGTTGCCTACCTGGCTGAATGCTTCATGAAACTTAACGCTGAGTTTTAAGAACCGGCAGGACATACTTGCAGAAAAATGTCATTCATTCTAAACTTAACGCGTCAGTTTATTTGAGGCCCCTGCTGCTCTCCCTGACTGTTTAATTTGGAGCCCACGTTTGATATATTGCACGTTAGCTGCTTCGTGGCGAGGTCGTCAAAGTTCGGAGGTGAGCGTTGCAGGCTCAACAACCTAGTTGATAGGTTGTGTATGCTCCACAGCTCGTGGAAATTGCTGCCACTTATGTAGAAAGCCCGGGAGTCAAGCAGTGTGTCCGAAGCAAGACGTGTGTTTTCGGGAGAATGTTGGGGCTCCAATGATGTCATTGTGACTAGGTTTCTGCGGCAGCTAGAATTGCTGTGTGAAGTGAGAGAGAAGCTGGATTTGGGTATAAGAGCTCGTTCACCGTGCCCCAATTTGCAGGTTGAGTGCTCATGATGAAGGAACTTGGCTTTCTCGACCAACCTCTAACTCTAAATCGTGAACTTTATCCTGGAGCTTTCCTATGTAATGGCCAGTCAGGTACTACTAACCCAGTCCCATCCACCTTTGGCGTTTGTAAAAGCCCGACCTGCGATCTGGTCGTAAGCCTCAAGTAAAAACGCTTAGTCTTGCACTTCACGGATCACGCTCTGCAGGAACAATACTCAAGCTACCATTTGCCAGAACAAATCTGCAAACAGAACGCAAAGGCTCTAAACTGTGAAGCCGTTAGCGTGGATAATGTTAGTTTCATTCGAAGAATGAACGTGGTGTAAAGTTTTAAAGTGACATTTCATGGGGCTTTGGGTAACAACATATTTTACGGCCTCAAATGCTAATAGCACTGTGGATTTTAAATAGCTCTTGTTCAACATCTCTAAATATTAAATTTTTTTAGAGAAGTATATTCCAGCTTTATTTCCGACAACTGAAGGAGACTTCAGGAAGCATTAGTAGGCTAGCCTAAATTTGCGGAAGCTGATGGGAAGTTTCGCCAGTGGTGTTTGCCGGTGATTTCTACCAAAATACAAAATATATTGAAACGTTAAAATCTGGTAGAAAAGGCACCTAATAAAAATGTGCAGAAAGTAAAATTGGAGTTTGTTACTGTTAAAATCGGATACAAAAGGCACTTGATCAAAAATGTCCTTAAAGTAAAATTGTAGTACGTGACGGGGGTGTTAAGAGAACTCCAATTTGCTGAGAAACTACGTTGTACACTTTTTCGAGGTACCTTCGCACATAAAACACAAACAATCAAATGTAAAGCATCCGATTATTCACAGGGAATTTACATAAGAGAAAAAGTAAAATGCTCGTTAGCACTTAAAAACTGTACTTCTCGTAACAGCGATGTGACTTCTTCAGCGTAATTTTGCGGCGAAAGTTGCGAAGTGTTTTCTGGTGATTTTAGAAGAGTGCACAGGCGTTTCAAGCCTTCCAAATTTTTCAAAAATAAGTAAGTCTTGTGAATGAAGAAGGTCCCGCTAACACTAACACCCGAAAATACTCCAAAAGACGTACATCATTACTAATACGTATATGCATGTAAATACTCCAATACACGTAAATATTTCCTAGTTCAATCTGTCTTTGATTTGTATGTTTAGATTCGGAATACGCATTTAATGGCCTTAGAATAAAATTCTCTGCGTAGCATTTGCGACGAAACGGAGAAATGACATATTCTCTTCAGGTTTCAGGTTACATCACAAAATCATTTTGTTACATGCAGATGAAGATTACCCAACTCAGAGTGCCGATTGTGCGACCGGCTTTTTCTCAGTTCTCCAGTGGCTTGCGCTACGGTATCCACCCGCTCGCGTAACATCAAAAGGCAGACAGTGTAGAGGAAAACAACCACAAATGAACGGATTTCACCGAGCACTTCGTTTTGTTTTTGCTTTTGCGTCTTCGGATAGCCATTGGTCGCTATGAAGTGCGGAATCGGAGGATAATTGATGCTTTCCGCATGAAAAAAAATAGGTTGGATCCTTTTAACCCTTTTTGCCATGATATCTTTATTGTAAATGCAGTGGATTTGCACGCAATGGTGCCCAGGTGCCTTACAGGTTTTAACGTTAGTGCATCCGCCAAAACGGGAAAATCTTATAATTTTTAAGTTCAAGTAAGACTACCAGGTTGAGACCTACTACTGGACCAATAAGATCCGGCAGCTAAGCTCACTGATGATTGGCCGATCTTTTGATTGTGCATGTTTCATTTAGCAAAGAACTTCATCGTCATCATCATCATCATCATAAATGCAACTCGTGCCCAGCCCCCATAACGTCTTTGTTGGGCCTTTTAAAGCTGCATGCAGGAGAGCCCGCCGTAATTAACGTCCATAAAGCGTAGCGAACAAACCAAAGATACCAGGAATGAAACAAAATTGGGGTGGAACAAAGAGCAGACGTGCGTAGGAACTTAACGACAACTTTGATTACGGATTGTGGTGTACGCTTGGCCTCGACCAACAAACCGCTACCACAAGAACTTTTAAACCGATGTATGTATGGACGTGTGTTAGCGCAACTAGGCCAGGGGACTTGGCGAGAATTTAAACGCTGCTTTGGCGGCTTTTTGTCCCTCAGTTTGGAAATCATTGGCGAGTCAGCTGGGACATCTGGGCGTCTCCTTCAGCGCAAGGGAAATGATGGAACCGATAAAGCAGATAAAGATAGACGAAATACTGCAAAATCTCAAGCCCAGGCAGACTTTTACGAAACACTGTTTGCAAACACTGTCGGATTTTGCTCATGATAACTAATTTCGCAGGCATTAGGCCTGAGCCATTTTTTCCTTTAGCCGCTCCCAAGCAGGCATTAAGCCTGAGCCATTTTTTTCTTTAGCCGCTCCCAATGCCACATCTATTACATGGTCCGCATGACCGTCGTGGCTAACATCCACGGGAATAAAAACGAGCATGTTCCTATTTCTCATGAAATGAGCAAATGTCCACAAAAAAATTTCAAGCACTTCATTTGCGCCCCGCGCGATTACTAGCCACAACAAAGCTTCTTGTTGGTCTGAGACCCTAGGAAGTGTGTGCAGTCTTGCTAGAGGGAAAATATTCTTGAGTTTATTTTAATTCGAAAGCCTTTGTACTTGCAGTTTTCTAAATTAGCCAGCCTCTCAGGAGACCTCCAGTATGTTTTGATTTATGCTAACTACCTTTAAATGCGGCCACGGTCCTGCTTGTGGCCTTAGGATGAAAGCAGTCTTACTGTGGCCTCCCACTTTTTAGTGCTTATGGTTGTTGGCGATATGTTATGCCGCAAAAATTACTTTTCACCTTTTACGTTAGCGATCAATCGCGTTTCTATCAATCAATACTAGCTGATAGTTGCACACTCTATTATCATCTTTTTCTCCATTTATTTTCTCAGGTGTTTATATTATTATTTAACACGTGGTTAGGTTACGCGGCTATTTTTTGACTTTGTACGACTGCAACACATGGTTGCACCTTGTTCGAAAGCCAACACATCAACGTAGTGCAGCAGTGGAGTGAATCTGCATGTCAGCATTCTAGTTTTGTTACCCAAGACGCCCTAGCAAAGCGTAGTCGCATTTACGATAAAACATATGGGTGGCGAGGGGGAATGAACATTTATTAGAAAACTCTAAACTGGAGCAACGCCAGCTAAAAGATTTGAAGTTACAACACACCAAGGCCTCACAGCTTGCGTCTTGAAGGCAAATTATCTGCCGTCACAAGTCTAACGTTAGCCAACAATGATACAAATACGTCGGCGTTCCTTATCACGTTGGTTCACCCCGAGGGCCTTGGCACCAACCGCGAAGATAAATGACAGAAAACGTTTTTTGGTGGTCTGGGCAAAAATGCTCAGATATTTCAAAGGCGGCACATATTTCAGCGTGCAGAAAATAGTTTGTAGGAATGCGGGTATAGCTTCTTTCGTAAGATCCAGTTTGATTGAAGTTGTCAGCTCACTGCGTGGCCACTGTGAACAATATCGCTTTTATGGACCACTCAGTGAAATTTTTCCAACAATATATTCACGGAGAATTGTTTTTTTTTTGCGTCATCCGTGAGAATTTGGCTAGAACCAGGAAATTTGTATCTGGTGTGCGCAGACGTGCTCGTGTGATGGTGCCAGATAGATGTGTAACACGGAGTCCTCATGGCTGGTCGATTACGCAATGCCTTTGACGCCAAAGAATTTCAATAACCACGGCTACTTTCTGATCTGCACTTACCGTTTCAGCAAGCAATCTGTAATGAAATGCCCGCTTTAAACATAATGTAGTTAGAAAGCACGAAAAAAGAGAAAAATCATAGCGAGTAATCATTACTCTCATTTTAGAGTATAAGTTATATCTTAAGCCTACGGTCGTGTGGGTAGTCATGGGCGTCAAGGAGGCGGCAGCCGGCAATTTGTGTTGACAGCACTTTAAGGTCGAACAATTTTTTATCAGCGCCATAAAAGAAGTCTACATCCGCTCCGGTAGCTCTCAATCAACGTTTAAGAGCAGTAGCTTAAACAAACTTCATAAAATGTGGTCAGTAGGCTTCATACTCACGAAGAGTTTTTGTTTTGTGCAAAAGTGTTTCCGCCACTACCCAGCTGCCTCATTATTAGTAAGTAATAGGTGTGCCGAAAATGATACTTTCTCTCTTAAAACTGTTGCTTTCTGAGGTTTTGTAGGCACATTCTAGCGCGGTTTGAGAAAGAAGCGCGACTTTCTGCTGGGCATGAAAGTGATTCCTTGCAGCTCTAGTGATTGACTTGCAGCTCGAGACAAATCCCTTCAATGGCCGCGTCTCGTGCCACTTCGCACGCACAACGTCAAGTACAAACGATGGACAGCCCGGTCTGGTTAATCTCATGCATGATTTAATTTCTCAGCGCTGAATTGTCTACCAGCTACAAGTGACACCAGCCAGATTTGGTTAGTAAAAATGGAAAACAGGGGCATGCCTCGCAAAATTTGCACGATACCTGTCATTTGTACCTTTTCCTGTTCAGTCGATTATCTCGGCCTGATGGCGTCTTACGCTTGTTTTTTGTTGCGTGAGATTGAACTAACATAACGTGATTTTTGAGATGTTGCCAACCTTTCCGATAACATCGGCACTTCACTAGTATTTACAATTTGCATGGAGCTGCAATTGATTCCAATCAATTACAGCCCATTCAGAGTTGACAATTTGTGGAAAAGATGCATTTATTTTTGTGTGCCCTATATTAGGCGCTGGTTGGAGCATGTGACTCAAAATAACCTTCCTAGCATCATTTTGAGCAGCCAACTCTCTAAGCAACAAAATAGCATACGCAGAAAGGAAGCTTGCGAGGACAGAGACAGGCATGCTATAACATTCCAAGGGAATTGCGCCAAAGAGTCGTACTGTTCTTCTACTCTATCACAGTGGTTGGCCCACGAGTTGACATTGTGAAAAAATCGTCGGCAATACTCGCATTGTCCTTCCAGCACACTGTATGCGGCAGCCAAGTGAAGAAAATCCGGGCTGTGTGTCAAAGCTCCTATAGGTTGTTTTTGTTGTGCAAGAGCCAATCTTTTAAAGCGTCTTCTACTGTCACTTTAAAGAAAAGCTGAACTTTTGCAGAGCAAGACTCTATTCTTATCGCTGAATTACAATGTTTTGGAAACCTATAGTACAGAGGGCCGTTTCCGGAGACGAAAAAGGCAAGAAACAGATTCTCTTGACAGCCACTTGGAATCTGTCAAAGGAGTACAGTTTTCGCAGCGATTTTGATGGGTGCTTCTGTGTGTCTCTTCTCGCTCTGGTGTGGTGAAAAAAGTCAAGCGATGAAAAGTTCAAAACCTGTCAAGGACAACTATAGACCTGTTGTTTGAGATCTATGGCGCTGTCATTGCTTATCAGATTAAAACAGGCCACGTAGACCCGAGTAAAAAAATGGATGAGCGGGTGCGATAGAAGTGAAGATTCCAGATGTAAAATTTTGAAAAGTTTACTTTCATTTTATAAAGACTACTTCATGGTCGTATGTATAGCCTTCCTTGCAGTCAAGCTATCCGGACCAGTTTAATGAGGCACATTCAGTCAGAGTCTCCGCAGCCAGGAGAAGACGAGAACAAAGGAGTTCGAACAACTGTACGTCTTTTTTAACGCACCACAACCAGTCTATAGTCATATTTACAAATTTGTACTTCACTTTCACTTTTCTCTTTAATAGAGTAATTATTGGCTTTAGAAATTGCTTATCCCCAAACTACATCCCAGTGGTCCCTTTTCATGTCCGCGAAACGTATTTCTTGCAGCAATTGTACTCGTTCGACTTTCCTGATGGTCGGAAATTTGGTCGCAAATGTCGGAAATATGGGATGCAAAAACGTTATAGGCAGCAAAAAGGCACTCGATAATTTCAAGCCAACAGTGCTTTTTATAAAACGACGGGTGATTGAAAAAAGTGGCTTTCAGCTCCAAACTGTTTGCAGAATGTTTTAAGCATTGTGTAGCATGATGAACGTCTTTCGTTTGTGTAATCTTTGCAATTTTAGACAGATCTCAAAAGCTGAACTGGCCATCATCACGAATGTGTCAAGGATCATCGAAACGATACCTCACAGTGAAACTAGTAAGCGGAGCAATTTAAATGTAATTGTATCGCCTAACTGTCTATTTTCGGAAGGACGACAAATGGTATGCTAAATGGGATATACGGTGAATTCGCGGTGACTACAGGATTTCGTAAATTGAAACAGTACCTCTTAGTTTTAACATTTACCGCCTTGGTAAAACTATCTCCCAACTCAGGGTTAGGCGCCGAAATGCTAGGGCTGCTATCGCACACACGGCAAGGCATCAAATTCATGTGCACTTTTAAGGGCAGTTGTCTGGTACTTGCATTTAAACAAACTTGGTCTGGGAAATAGCTCATTAGAAGCCCATTGCTTGTACGTTGCATGAATGTACATATGAGAGAGTATTGTTGCGGTGTCAGCAGGACCGAAAGAAGGGCGTTTGTCATCCGAGAACTAACCTGTAGGTAAATTTAGATAGGGATAAATTACCCGACCGCGAGTCCAAAATTGCATTCCGACGTGGACAGCATTTAGAAGTGCTGTGTCAGAGAACGGTGTGCTGATGATCCTATTGTTTATCTTTTTTGCGCTCCTGAGGTAGAACAATTTTCCCAGCAGAAAAAAAACCCAGGTTATTTATTGCAGAAGCTAGCAGTTTTGTGAGAATGCAATTAGGCGGATTTAGAAACGAACCTGCATTCATGAACAATTAAGACGTCGAAATAACAGTTCCAATAAGCTACTTTGTTTTGGGTCCAAAAAGTGCATAGTTAAGGTGTTTTTTGCGCTACGTCTGGAACCGGTACGGGAATTGTCGAAAGTGGAAAAGGAGGCACACGGGTTTGATTTTGACGCATCCCAAATTACAGCCTCGGGGCAGCCTTGAAGCGAAACAGACACTATGCCGCGTACGCTAAAATGCTGTTCCTGATCCAAGCGCACAGCACGTTAGTTTAAGCAAGCTTGTTTGCAATAGTTCGCTTATAATACCTCCGCACAGGCTGTCGGTTAGAAGTCTAGGCAACGGAGATCTCACAAAACAAGCCACGCCTCCTACAGCTCCTCCGTCCAAGCGTGACAAAGAGTTTTCTTGAAATAGTCTCTACCTAATCCTATGATGGCCAGTTGATGACATCATTCATTCGCTGCCTGAATGCCAGGAAAAGGAACCGCATTACTGATTCGTTCAGTCGATTCGCTCCTCGGGCTAATAGAAGATATTCCTTGGTTTGAAGCACCCCTTACTGAAGCTGGCCTTATATTCGCGAGCATTATAAGACGATGGAATGCTGCGGTTACTTAGTGCAAGATACGGTTCGTGTTATCGCATATTGCAAAGGTAGGTACTTCAAGGACACGCTCTTCAATGACTTTCATTGAAACCTTTGAACGATGTTCTGATGCAGTATAGCTTCGTGCACAAAGCATTGTGATTTTCACAATCAAAACGCTACTTTACACGAAATGCAATAAATTAAGCCGTTTAAATTAGTTGATTCCTAAGAAAGAAAGCAAGTGGCAGTAGCTCAGCCTGATAAATTTTTAAACATTGGCTAAGCAAGTGGTTCGTTACATATTTTACTCGGCTGAAAGAAACACTTGAATGTTAACTCTTTCTCCGAGAGCTATTACAAATACCAATTTAAGATTACAGTTTCTTTTGATGATGCGTGCATTTTCATTGCGCAAGGCTGACTTAGAGCAGAGGGCACCAAAAGGAAGTCACTTCATGACAGTAAAATTAAAAAAAAACCATTCCATAAAACACATGAAGTAAAACACAACGCAATGAAGATGACTGGTGTAAAGGGCCAGGTTGTCAAGATGCACAAGAAGAAATGAGGTGAGACAATTCCTTTAATTCCGTCAGAAACTGTCACACTTATTTCCCTTCGAGATATCCGGAGCACCCGTTTTAGACGCAAGACAGATTGCTTGAAAAAAAGCAAAAAATTGCGGATGATTGTGCCAACAGCTTTTTTGCACCTGAAAACCTGTTCTTACATCATTCATATTGCTTTGTGTCATCATGACGCTAATGTGCTTTGAAAAAGTGAACAGCAATTGGCGCATCAAATAAGCAGTAATTATAGCGCAACACGTGCCTTGAATGGTTTCTGATTATTTTTTATTGCTTTCTCGCATGCCTGGAAGCATTGTTATAAATACATTTTCAGTTCAGACGTAACCCTGTATGTTTTGTGCGTTTTTCACTGTCGTCTTCTGGTGTCAACTGCCAAAACTCGCTGTCAGAATGTTATGCCGAAGTACGCCGTGCAATGGGTACGCTTTCGCAGATATCCAAGTGTTCTTTTTGTTTCAGAAACTCACACCTTTGTTCAAAACGTCACCATAGGTTCTCAAGAAATGGGGGGCGTACGCTTTCAGCTAGACGCCTGATAGGAATTTATTTTGAGTGGAATCCACAGCATTGCTAAGGAACAGAAAACACGAGAATAGTGTGACTGCCTCTGTTTTAAAAACGTTGGCTATGAACCTCGCCTTTAAGTTTCTTTCAAGCACTGGTACGGGCTTGCTCCAGCAATCTGTGAAAGTATATCGACGTTTTCGCAAAGGATAGATATTTTTGACGTAGCCAAATGTACAGGATTAGCTCTTCAGTTGCCCCGATCGTCTGCTTTTATTGGAACCAAAATTGTATATGCGGTGTAATATGTTCGCTGATATTTCTACAAGACAATGGTTATACGTACAGTACCACTGCAGTGGCTGATGTGTGAAAGAAAAACACAGCATTGTTTTTTTTTTCTCCACTGCTATAGCGATGTCTATTTTCTTCCGGCTTCCCACTTTTCACACGTTACCGGTATTTCCGTATTTTCTAGACATTTTCCATTTATTTATTTCTAAAAGGAGTATTTCTTGAATTTTGCTATCTATGCACGTAATCTTTCTTCTCTTTTGTGCAGTGTTATGTTCGTCTTGATAAGGTTTCCGTTCACCACTTCCGCTCCTCTTCAGTAGTATTTCAAAGTAGCGTATTGCGGTTGTAAGAAGACACATTCAATCTGCATAATCCTTGCGTATTCTGCGACAGAAGCATAATTATCGGTAGGCTTTTTTTATGATAAGAGGAGTTTGAGGCCGCTTCGTTGCTCTCTCAAGTGCTTCGGAGATAGGGGGCACCACGCAGCCAACTCAACCTGCTGCTTGCGTAGGCGAGTGGATGACCCGTATATATACTGTTGAAAGAGGGAACACGTTTCTTCCGTCTTTTTGTTTGACTTGAACACCTTCAATGCTTCATACAAAATGTTTGGTAAGGGGTCAATGTAAAGTGGCGGGAATGAGAAAGTGCAATAAATATGCGAACAGTACAGGCGCAAGGGTAACATACAGGGTCGGTTGATACGTCCTTCGTGGTTTTCAATGATCAACACAGGCAGACATCGGCTAGATAAGAACACTTAGACTTAAAAAAAGGCAATTCAGAAAATCCGAACGCGAAAACGTATTACAATGGCGGAGATTTTAACAAGGCGGAAAACCATCGACTCTAATGAAGTTATTTAAATTAATATGCATACAGTTCGCGTAAACGTGTGTATTTTACTACGTAAGCTGCGACACCAAGACGGTAATTTTAATAAGGCTTGGTGCGGGGTGTATCCTACGAATTGAAGCTAGGTGTTTTACTGCACTTGAAGCTTAGGCGAGTGGGTAGCCGTGATGGCAAGAATGTGGGTACTTCGACGTAAGGATGTAGGGTATGACACATAAAATGTCGTTCGTGTAACCTACGCAAATAAATCTGCCACGGGTATTCCTCATCACTGGTAACGCATCATGCTACCCTTGACAGTGCCCCATGGGAGTTTCTTCCAAATACGAAAGCCGTGTCAAGAAGATCGCGTTTCATAAACCAACAAGGGCCTTCTTTATTGAAGACTCAAGGCAGCCAAATATTAACTGAAAACCAAGGCTTCAAATGGGCCCTCGAAAGTCCTCGCCTCTTAAAAAGATCAAAAAGGAAAGTAGCACGGAGGCTCTAACAAAAAGGGCTTTTGGCTGTTCAAATTGAATTGGCCGCTCGTGCAAGGATACGTTGTGAACTTTCACTGGAGCG
Organism: Haemaphysalis longicornis; assembly: GCA_013339765.2. Classification (NCBI taxonomy): domain Eukaryota; kingdom Metazoa; phylum Arthropoda; class Arachnida; order Ixodida; family Ixodidae; genus Haemaphysalis; species Haemaphysalis longicornis. The sequence continues at coordinate 104,442,868 of CM023458.1, read as the reverse complement.
CACCGCGAGAGGCATCCGACGCCGGATGGCACAGCGGACCGCGAGAGGCACCGACGCCGCAAGGCAGTGTCATGGCACTCTGTCGGGCCAAATCACCACCTTGGGACGCCTCTGCCGGAATTCGTTTGAATTGACTACAGCCTCCCGTTCTTTTTCCTGCGTAATTCTCCAAGGTTGGCACGTGTAAGCGTTGGCTCCTGCTCTTCGCGATCGCTGCCGCTTTACCAGAGCTGACAGCTTGATAGATTTAGGCTTCGTAATTGTTTCCTGCGAAGAGCGCCTCCGGAAGGCCGTAGCGCCAGCAGGCACTTTTACACAGAAAGCAACAACTCTAACTATGGGGGAAAATGGTAGCTTCCTGGCTCTTGCGCACAATCTCAGCAATGTTGCAAAAGGAGGCTACAATTTGTTGCGAAAGACGGAGAAGAAAAGATCAACTTTTGAGAGCACAAAGAAAACATCACAAAAAATTGAAAACAAATGAGCGTGATCGTCGAAGCGCCAACTGCTATTGCTGCTAGACTTTTACAGGAAAGGAGCAAGAATTTGTGAACCAATACATGGGTGGGATTTTATAATCCAGCTACTTGTAACGCGTATTCTGGGTTTATTTTGATTAACATTCACAATTTGATTGATTGATTGATTGATTGGTCGATCGATCGATCGCTTGATTGATTGATTGATTGATTGATTGATTGATTGATTGATTGATTGATTGATGATTGATTGATGATTGATTGATTGATTGATTGATTGATTGATTGATTGATTGATTGATTGATTGATTGTGCGGCTTGACGCGCTGACACAACCTAGGCGATGAGGCGCGCCGTAGTGGAGGGCTCCGGAATAATTTTAACCACCTGGGGACTTTAAACTTGGGCCGAAATCTCGTACATACGGGCGTTTTTGCTTTTCGCCTCCATCAGAATAGTGGCCGCGGCCGGGAATTGAATCTACGGCCTCGTGCTCAGCAGCACAATGCCTTAGCCACTGATCAACCGCGGAGGGTAACATTCACAATTTAAACGGGGTTTGTTGTATCTTGTTTTTATACCAAAGGCTACATATTTTTACGTTCTCATAGTTCGAAGAGACTGTCAAAATGGAAACTACTTGTTGACAAACAGGCAGGCACTGGAATAAAGTGACTTCATAAGTGACTTGTCTACTTTAACTGAAAGATGAGATGGCGTTTGGCGTCATACGTACGGTATGAAGTTTTGCAAAAACTACTCAGATAAACGATGTGGTACAGACGCGCAGCATCGTTCGGCCCTAAGTAGTAGACACGTGTTTGTAGCATTGCAATAAATACCCATTGTTCTCCAACCAAAAATGATCCACCGTATTACGACGGCACTCAGTTGCATAATTCCAACAAATTCATTCATGAATCATGATGGCGGCTATTTCGCTCGTCCTTAGCATTATCACTATTTTTCTCCTGAGATAAAAAACTGCAACCCTTCCTTCTCGTTCAGGAATGCTAAATTGTCCTTTCTTCACAAACCTGAAGTAGTGTTCCCTTTGATTGTCTCGTTCACGGTGACGATGGTAAAGAAAGATCATGTAAAAGTGGCACTATGAGTTTCGTTTTAAAACGGACTCTAATTTGTTGACAAGTCACTAGGACCAATTTTTTCTGATGTAACATTCTTCACACCATACGATCATATAACGAAACAGCTGCCAAAGCACTATTTAGCACGTACTAATGGAAAAAAGTGTTTGTTTTGAGTTGCGCCTCGTTTGGGCCAAGTATATGTGGATCAATCCCGTCGCAGAGGCATTCGACGGCCAAGCGAAGGTTTCGTGGCGCAAGTGAACCGACACACTTGTCCTACGCCAAGAATCGTAAAAACGTGTTTACCTTTCAAGATAATCGCTTCGGATTATATTCACTGTCATGTCAACTCCAGTTTTACTTTCTTCTAATTACACAGGCTCAAAATAACGGAAACTGAAAACAAAAGTTTTAAATGAGCCCTAGAAAGACATTGCGTCCCAGAAACAACAAAAACGAAACTAGAAAGTAGTCTCAAATAGAGATTGCTCGAATGTAGACAAAGTGACTTTGCACTCGTGCGTGAACGGGATCTCAACTTTCACACGAGTGGTACGGTGAAAAGCGTCGACACGGTAAGCAATGCCCCAGATATGTTCCTGGCCAAAATAGAACCAGATTAGTCCCTGGCGGAATCCGTTTCAAATGGCTGCGCCCTCCCCTTATATTTCCCTGTAATTCTGATGATGATGGTTGGAGTTTTTTGGCGCAAGGCCAGCTGGGGCAAAGAGCGCCAAACAAATCCCTGTAATTCTGCCAGGTTGTTGGCACGTGTAAGCGTTGGGCCCTGCTGTGCGCCCGGGTGAACCCTTTACCAGGGTTGACGGCATGGTATAGTTAATGTTTCGGAAATGTTATGTGGCGAAAATTGGCTCTGAGAGACGAGAGAGTCGGCGAGAACTTCTTTGAAGGCCAGGCGAAGATTTCGTGGGGCAAGTGAACCGACACGCTTGTCCTACGCCAGGCATCGTAAAAACGTCTGTTTACCTTGTAAGATAATCACTTCAAATTTTCTGCACTGTCATCTCGATCCGGTTTTACATTCTTCAAATTAAACTGGCTTAGAATAACGGAAAATGAAAAAAATTGTTTTGAAGGAGCCCCGAAGACCTTAAGTCCAAGAAACGACTAAAAAAAGTAGAAAACAGTCTCAGACGCAGAATGCCGAAATGTCAACAAAGTGAATTACCCGCTCGTGCACGAACAGGATGTTAACTTTCACTGGAGTGGTACAGCGACAAGCGTCGATGCAGTAAGCAATGTCCAAAACATCTTCCAGGCAAAATCAGAAACAATCCAGCCTCTGGCGGAATTCGTTTGAGTTGGCTGCGCCCTTCTGTTACTTTTCTTTGTAATTCAGCCAGTTTGTTGGCACGTGTAAGCGTTGGGTCGTGCTGTGTGCGCGGGTGAACCCTTTACCAGAGCTGACAGCACGATATGGTTAAGGCTTCGGACATGTTATGTGGCGAAAATTGGCTCTGAGAGACGTCAGAGTCGCCGAGAACTTCTTTAGGACAAAGAAACATGTGTAACTCTTGTGGAAAGTGCTTGTTTTTGGCTTTCCCGTGCGTTCACAGCTATGATCGCCAACTTTGATCAATGTTGTATAGTCAGAGTGAAAAACACCTTTTCTGGAAGTAAAATACCTCATTGAATTGGAAACGAAGTAACTCGTTCACGGGAACACCAACAACATTGCAACTGTGCTTTTACAGTTAAGAATACGACCTTTAGAGTCAAGGAAACAAAACGACGGAATTTGAAGTTCAAGCTATTTTGCAAATGTGCATCTCCGTTAAAGATGACTAACATAGGGCCATTTTACAGGGTTTTATGCTGATAGCTTCCCTAACGTAGACCGGAAACTCATTGTTCAGGAGAAACTCAATGTTCTAGTACAGACATGCGCTTTGATGAAATGCCTCCACGATATAGAAAAAAAAACAATCTAAAAGAACATGCTTTTACCTTACGTGTATACAATAGCTGAAAGATGGGAAGGATGTTTGCATTAAACGGTACATAATTATAATTTTTTACACACCACTACGATTAACCCCGTATACTGAATCCCTCCTCCACTCCAGGTTCCAGTGAACAAGATCATTGAAAGCAATTTTCGCATGTGAAAGCATTGTGGCATCCTCTACCCACCGAGTGGATAGAAAACATGAAGTTGAGATGGACTTAGAATACCGCCAAACGTATATCGAACTACGTTCGCCGAAATCGCGAAGACAAGGGTGTTTTTCGCTTTTCGCCTTCATCAGAAAAGCGGCCGCCGCGCCCAGAAATCGAACCCCCGTCGTTGGGCTCAGCAGCACGTCGCCATAGCCACTCTGCCACCGCGGCGGGCTTGTTATGATGGCAACGTGGAGATCAAAACGTCGTTTTGGCTGTTAAATTATCACTTATTGTATCCTTAAAGGATCATGTGCCTTTTGCCGAAGATATACATGGCTTTTACAAATCTGAGGGAAGTCGTTACAACTACGGTACGTCGGGAAAAGCTGGGTGGATAGGGCTCCACGCTCGCGCTGTACGCGCTTCAGGAACAAGGTGTGGCAACATGATTTTTATGATTATGCAAGTGCATCTAAGGGCAAATATCTGGGGACAATGGGAGAAAAAACGATGTCTTTTTATATACGCTCCTAAACTTTGTGTTTTTCAATTTTTTCTTCGAACTTGCGTGCTTGTTGCATCTTGACCGTGCGGTACACCTTTATAATATTCAACGTAATAAGGGCAAATTGCACAGAAAGCTTGCAGGCTACGAACGCCGGGGTGGCCGGTGGGTTTTAGTGTTACCGTTGGAACTTTTTTCTCCACACAAGAAATTCTTTAGCTTTAGCCGCACGCTTCTTTGTTCCAGCCATAATGTGGGGCAAAAAGGAAACCTAACTTTGATAATATTTGAACATCACTTTGGGAATCGCAGTCCGAGAAATGTCCGATGCTTCACACCAAAGAACAATGATACTAAAAAAAGCAGTGACATTGGTTTCCGGCCTCTGATTTTGCAGCCCGCCAATGTCAGTCTTCCCTAGCCGCCATTTCCATTTGTTCACCTAAACCAAGCGCGGTGGCTGAAGAATCAATTTTGAACAAATACGAGCAGTCGCGGTAGTCGCAAGACACGTCGAGGCAGCGGCAGCTGGCGCTTCGTGCTTCAGCTTGTCGGCATGGCACCGTTCCGAGGTTCCCAAGGCTCACCTCGCCAATTCTCCACTCGGTCGTTTTCTGCTCCTCTATCGCTCTCTCTGGTTACAGGACGACAAGAATGTGATAGCGCAATAAAAGGTTTGCCGAGATGCCGAAATAATTACTAACACACTAACCAATTCAGTTGGCCCACAACGTTTTGTTCGCCAGTGGTAGTTAGGCTAGCAGCAATTGCGATATAAGCAACTTCTACATTTGGCTGATCTTTACACTTAAAGGGACACTGAAATGATTTGTAAACACTGCGCGATTACGAGCGCAAATTGTAGTCCGGAGTCGCTAGGCCCTGTTTCGATCACTCTGAGCGCGTTTACGCGAATTTATTTAGTCGAAAAATCAATTCAAAAATGCTGTCTTCCTGTCTGGACCCTCGCCCATTTTCTGTGGCGTTTTCGGGTGACGCCGGCAGGAGATGAGCTGGGAATTGGCTGCGCTACTGCACGGCTCCCCGGCCTTCAGACAGGGTCAGTCGGCCCAGCGTTTCGTCCGCCGGTCACCGACGGGTCGTCGCAATTAGTTCGCTCAGTTGAAACGAAGCCAGGACACGTTTGTGAATGGAAGAATGTGCCTTTGTTTACTTCGTTAGTTTGTACACTGTATCTAGCTCCAAGTCAAGGTCGCTTCACACAAGCGCTGCACAAGCGCACATGCGACGCTTCGCTAACTGCTACGCCAGTAGGAAAATAGAAGGCCTCTTGAGGGCGGGAGAAGAGTAAGCAAAGTCAATATACGTACTAAGGAAATCACATCAACTGATACTTTTACCGTACAGCTTAAAACGAGGGCGCGGGAAGCACTTTCTTGCGCTGGGCGAACAAGCACAGCGGTCAGCAGCACGACCACGCATCTGAGAACGCTTTTCCGTCTAAGAAAGGCGATTTCTAGACGTGAGATATTGTTGAAACTTGTGGGACGCTTACTGCACGAGCGCAATACAACAAATAGTCACCTAAGCTGCTGAAAATGCTAAAACTAAATAAAAGGGTAAACAGGTTAAACATTATATACCTTATATTTTCAAGGTCGGCAGCACTCGCCCGTTGCCGATTCAGTGCATAGGATTTTGGCACGGTGACTGGCAAAGTAGGCCAGTGTTTTTCGAGAACATGTTTTGGACGATAACTCCGGCCAGGTATCTGGGCATCCCACTTGAAAACTACCAGGACGCCAGAGAGTACTGGGACGGAGAAACTGATAGAGTTAGAGAGAAATTAACACAATGGGGGGGAAAGAATCTGTCAATGTTTGCCCGTGCATCAGTATGCAATGTGTTTGCTGTTGCCAAGGTATGGTACGTCCTACAGGCGATTTGTATGTTAAGAAGAAACATACAAAAGCTTCACAGAGTGTTTGCGGTGTTTTTGTGGGGCTCAAGTTGGGAGCGCATGAGTCGAACTAATTTGTTTCGCTCGGTGAAAAATGGGGGATTGGGACTGGCACATTTGTTTATCTGCCAAATAGTTTCCAGGTTTATGTTTCTGAGAGATCAGAGAGATTGCTTTCTACGTACTGTGGTACAAGATCCAGACTACGTGATGCTATACCAGACTATGTAGTTTCAACTTCTGAAATGCGATGTGTACGTGTGCGTGGGTTCTTGCGCGAAGTGGTGGATGCTTTTAGGATTTCAAGAGTTAGGTTTTCCTCGGAGTATTTGAGTAGTGTACAGCGGAAACATTTTTACAAAGATATGATTGATGTGTGTCTGCCTGTTCCGGTTTATCGTCAGTTATATGCAGTGGGTTCAGGAAAAGATGTTCTAAAAAGAGTGAAACAAATGCCAGTACGTTCATCGGTTAAATCTTTCTTTTTTAAACTTCATAGCAGCACGGCACCGGTAAAACCCTGGCTGCAGAAAAAAGGACTATATGTACACCCATGGAGACTTAACGGTAGATTATGCCAAAAGCTGGAAACAATTGAGCACATCTTTCTGGACTGTTGGGATGCGGTGTTTCACTGGGACATCCTCCAACGAACCCTGAAAAAAGACTTGCCATTAACGCCTTATGGCATTCGCTTTTTCCCGTAAACAATGATGGAGGCGTGCCCTATGATATGTTCATGGCACTTAGTCTGCATTCTATGTGGAAAACTCGCATAGCGGTTCAAAATGACGAAGAGGTTGCTCGCACAGCGCGAGAGTACTTCATTGAAAGCGTTGCTTATATAAGAGAAGTTTATCGAGTCATGCCGGAAGAACCTGAGTGGTTACCCATTCTGGATGTTCTAGCGCAATTTAAGATGTTTTAAGCCCCTCCCTTCAGCCGATTGGTGGCTGGAGCTACTAATTTGTGTACTGAGCAGTGCGTATTGTGTTGTCGCCAAGCAGGCAATAAAGAAAAAAAAAGCCCGTGCCCGATTTGTCTGGAGCGCTAGGTATGTCATTGCAAGTGTTTTGCAAGTCACGAGTTCGAATCCCCACGGGTTCATTCTTTTTTTATAGGTTAACTTTTTCGTTTTCCGCCGATATTTTCTGTGCGGAGTTCACCTTTTTTTGGGCCGCAACGTTCATTGCTCCACGAACTAGTTCACAGAACGCGCGCAGGCGGACACTGGCGCGCTAGCGAGTTCTCTTTGGCGTGCTGTTGCCATAAGCACCGACTTCTTGCGGGCAGTGGGCACAGGCCAGAATCAACGCACTCTTGGCCTGGTGCGAACACGCTTTTTACGATACAGGCATGCGTGAGGCAAGCTCTAAATATGGGGGAAAAGCGCATGGCATTTGAGCGTCTGCGCGGACGCGGAGGGCGTTCGTACACTGCGTAGGCCTCGGCTAGTGATTCCAAGCCGTCCTGGGAGGCTTATCTTATGCATTTTATAGCCGACGACATGGCAGAAGCGCGGGACGACGATTACCGAGGTATTGAGAATGCCCATCCAAGGATGCCGTCGGATGTCAAGCACGTTGTTTTACAGAACCGAAACCGAAACTTGTTTGGTTGCTAACCTTGGGCATCGTCCAATCACGGTGCGGCTCCTCCTGTCGTCACAGCCTTTAGTTGGTGCGGCCGCCGCAAACCGCGCATGCTAGTTTTTCTTCTTTCGCGCTTTGTAAAATAATTACCGACTTGTCAACCGGATAAACGATGAAAAGTGTGCTAATTTTAGCCAGTCTACGCAGTGCAAGAGGAAACGGGAGCTTGAGAAATTCATTTCAGTGTCCCTTTAATAGCGTTTCCATCTAACGCCAATATAAAAATGGACGCGGGAAACTTAATAGGAGGCTGGCCGAATTTTGAAGGGGCACTATACACAACGGGGTGCGCCATTCCTCAAGGCTTACCTGTGGGGGGCATATTAAAAGCCATTGTTGTTCCTTCTTAAAGACGCTAACAGAACTATGAGCCGAATTTAAGCTTTAGGGAACGCATATTGTGTTATTTTTACTTTAGAGAACGCATATTGTGTTATTTTTACTCAAACATCAACACCACCCGATGCATTCGTTAAATCGTAGGCATACATTTTGCCTGGTAATCTATTTTAAACCATGTTTTTCCAGTTATATCTAAGGTTTGGCGAAGCGGCTGCCAGACAGCCGCTTTTGTGGGAGCAACTGCGGCATCCTCAAATGCACCACGGAAAACAAGCTGGCGCTGCTAAGCCCACTGGTGCTAAAGCGAAGTGAAACTGCGCAGTGAGCGCGCAGTGTACGAAGTGAAGCCAATTGCTATAAGCGATAGCTCGGTTTTCCCGGCAAGAGCGCGCAGTGAACCGGCGCCCGAGGCGCCAGCTTGACCTTGGCTGAGCTTATATGTCAGAGGGGCACTGCCAAGCGTTTCGTGTGTTTGAAGCTGCAGGAATAGGCTTCATTAAAAAAATTTCACCGTCTTCTCGTAGGCGAAGCCTGAGTAGTATGCGTAGCGGCCATGGGGTCGACTCAAGTTCCCAAAAGTTTTCAGTTCGTTCGCGGCGTTTCGGGAAGAGATTGAGGGGAGCGGAGCGCGCGCGCGCGTCATTTATACTGCTGAGCTACAGTGGCGCTCCCAGCGGAGTATGCAGGGGCTACCGTCACGTCTTTAACGCTAAGCTGCTTCGTAATATCGCGCGCGGAGCCGCAGGTGTTGCCATTCGTTGCGCAATCTCGGAGAGGAAAGGAGTTTCGGAGAGGAGAGGAGGAATGTCGGAAAGGAGATCAGCGTCGGAGAGGAGAGGAAGAAAGCATCGCATACTACTCAGGGTTGCCCTGCGGGAAGATGACGATGGTGGTTGAACGCGAAGCTATCTTGTGATGGATTCTTTGGTTGCCCAATCCCTAGGGGCATCCTGCCACAATCATCATCGACAGCGCCCACACAACGTAGTAGGGAACAGGCTCGACTATAAGCTGCTTCGCATCTAAAAACCGCCCTCCTTTTTATAATGAAATTGCGCTAGAAGCGCGGCCATTTGAAACTGAAAATGTTGAAGAGCCTGTACCCCATCGATGAGTGGGGTTAAAGGAAATAAAAAAAAATCACTTTTTAATGGAACAATAACGCTGCCTACTCGGAAGAGTTGACCTTTAAAAATGCCGTAATGTTTGCGCACTCCAGAAAATAAAAACAGTTTTCTTCATTAAAAATCATGCAGCCCCGTCTAACGGCGACGATGTTCGAACGCAAAGATTTGTCGTCATGGATTCCTTTGTTGTCGTGTGAGTTTGGCCTTTGACTCGCAGACTATTCAGACTTTGATTCGTTGAGCCTTGACTTTGACGTGCACACAGTTTGTACTGTTGTTTGGAGCGGATGTTCCTTCCATCCTTCACCATTTGATTTCGCATGACGAAAGGTTCGAGTTTAATTATCGTCGTCAATAGAGGAAAGGGTGCATAATTTTTTCTGATTTTAAAAATCCGTGCACCCTGCTCGAAATTCTAACTCCCTAATGTGTGTCGGAATGGTGCGATCGAATCAATGTTGGCGTGATACTGCTAAGGACCCCAGTTGGATTGCAACAATGCGAAGTGTGTTTTAATCTCACTTTAACCACGATCATCATCATCGTCAGAGAAAGTTGACATTTCTGCAGTGCGTTTGCGAGGTCGACATAAGCCTCAGTAAGACATGGCAAGCTTCGCCTTAAAATGGCAGTACACGTGTAAAAATTGCAGATCCGACTGGGAACAGGGAGTTGCAAATTACAATCAAAGCACAAAAACAGACAGATAAGACACACTGGTGTGGCGCGATCGCTAGTGAGGGCAAAGGTGTATAGCTTTCGCTGGAAACGCTTCTAAAGACAGGTATAAATACGTGAAAAATCATAGTGGGTAACGTAAACCGAGGGAAGCGGGCAACAGCAAAACGTGTAGTGATTACACGGCATAATGACGCCATTATGGGGAACGTGCAGTAGCCAAGTTTCAAAGGTCATATCTTCGCTAGTGCTGACCCCAGCGGAAAATCGCTGTAACCCAAGGAAGACCCGTCAAGTCCCAGATACGAAGCGTATCACCGCACTAGCAGGATGGCAGACATGGCTTAAAAGGTGGGCGTCCCAGGCGTGAATACGGGGAGTCACGATGTATTAGCGCCACCGGCAGATTTCGCCTCTTTTAAGCACGGCGTGTCCCCAAAGCTGTAAGATAAGCGCTCATTTTGCCTAAGTCATATCGAGGTCTTACATGTGTCACTGCGACGACGTGGGTAGTCTGGAAAGATAAAATTAAACGTTTCCACCGGACTTACATAATTATGGCTAGAAAAGACCCCATAGTAAGTGCGACGTGGATGTTGAAGAACAAAGACCAACGAGCTGCTTCCCGATAAGCTCAAAGTAACGGTACAATCCTTAAAACTATTTTTATTCCTGGCTCAATTTTCTGAAAAATACTGGGTTTGTTTTGGCTTTGGAAGGTTATTGCGCTTGTTTACTTTGTCACGTCATGACATAGGAGCCTTAACATCGCATCCTGCCAGGTTTCTGCAGAACTTTGTCTTGGATTTTCAAATGGGGTGTATTGTGAAGTGCTTTGTTCTTTTTGTACAAGAGCTGCCTGAAGACTATGTTCGGCAAAAAGCGACTGTGTGATTTCATAAAGCTTTGCTGAAGGTTCTCTGCTCAAATCGTGTATAGTTTTGGCTAGAGAGAGGCAAACAAGAGAGGCAACGACGGAGCATGCAGAACGATGTCCTTCATCATGGCATGCTAAGATAAAATTTACCTTGTTTGTCGCACACGCGATAGCCGATACCTTCTTTTCTCTGAGATCGGTCGTATGCCGTTTTCTCACATACACTATATTCTTTTGTTCATTTCCACGTTCATTGTTGTGGTAATGTTAGTGGGAGCTCGGTAGACCGGGAAGAAGGGCAGGACCTAGACGGACAGATCCAGTATCAGCAAATACCTGTTTCTTATATTAACCTTATCAGCGGCCTGTTTCTGCGGGCAGGCAGAAGGACATCGTTGGTGTAAAGGCTCCTTCGTTGAAAGAGAAGCGAAGCATATAGAATAAAATCACTTCTGCAACGCACTTTTATAACATTGTGCCAGCTGTTCAAAATGTCGTAGATGCTATTTTTGACCTGTTTTTTTATTTTGGGTTTGACTCATTTGTCACTGTGTTACAGTTGCGTTAATTTACGTATTCTAATAATTATTTTGCCTATTGGTGGTAATGTGCTAATTTCTGTTGTGTTATACTGGCGTTCGCACCCTATCTGCCGTATCATGTACTAAAAATTTGCTATTCATTTTTGTCTTGCAGCGTGCTTTGCACTATCGTATACCGCAATCTTTCGTGTTTTTTGTGATTATAAAAATCCTGTTTTATTGCTGTGGTAAATTTTACCCCGGATTTCAACTATTGGCAAAGATAATTAGAAGGACAAGAATGAAGTGGAGTGCATTCGGTAGGCATTCTCAGATAACGAATGGCAGCCTACCATTGTCGCTAAAGAAGAAAAGGTATGACAGCTGCATCTTACCGGTACTCACCTACGGGGCAGAAACTAGGAGGCTCACTAAAAGGATCAACTTAAATTGAAGACGACTCAGTGAGCAATGGAACGGAAGATGATGGGTGTAACATTAACGGACAAGAAGAAAGCGAAGTGGTTCAGGGAACAAACGCATGTTAAGGACATATTAGTAGAAATTAAAAAGAAGAAATGGGTGAGGGCAGGGCGTGCAATGCGAAGGCAAGATAACCGTTGGTCATTAAGGGCAACAGAGTAGATCCCTAGAGAAAGCATGCGTGGCAGGGGGCGGCAGAAAGTTAGATGGGCAGATGAGATCAAGATGTTTGTGCGAATAAATTGGTCGCAGTTTGCACGGGACAGGGATAATTGGGGATATGTGGGAAAGGCCTTTGCCCTACTGTGGGCGTGAATCTGATGATGATGACGATGACAATGATGATGATGATAAATTTTATGTGTTATGACAGTAAAGAAGCCCCGTGGGCTGTCAAGCTGGCCTGTTTCAGCTTTATGGCCGGTTTCTCGCATCAAGCGGATAATAAAATATGAAGTTCTGTTTCATTATTTCAGAGTAAACGGACTTAACCCAGCAGCATTTTGGCAATTGGACCTTTGTTTCTTGCATACCAGCACTAAACTGAAGAAACCCGCTGCGCAGGATGATCGGCAAGTGTAACTAGCACACTGAGTTATCTGCACAAGCAGAGGCAGACGGTCTCCCAAGGAGTGAAGAGGGAAGAATGAACACGACTGCGGAAACAAGTCTGTTTCTTGAGAAGACTGATGTCTGGGGAAACTCCGATAATCATGAAGGTATAAACCAATCGAATAGTCTGTAGCCTTCTGTATATATACAATAATATGGAACTGGGAAAAAAGCTGTTCAATGCAGCTTGGCGAATTTGCATCCGGCGTAAAAACGTTGGTAGCCTTATGGCTAAAAGCATACGCTTAATACAGAAGAAAGACCAATAACTAACACTCCGAAGAAACCGAAATGAATAAAAATATTCAAAAGAAAGATAGAAGCATAAAAACTTCAACAATAAAGCGCGTGTAAGGAGCATCATTTTTTCACCGTCATATTATCCCCAAAACAATAAAAAGCATTGTACAAAAATTCACTCAGCCTTTCCTCGGGATAGTAGTTGTGTTCGATTTGTCTCATAAAATATTTTTTCATTATTAGCGAGAAACAGTCACTGTTTTCTTCAATGTTCTCTTACGATGGACTGAGGCGTTGACGGGGCTTTAAAAGTATTTCCTCTTAAAGGAACTTACGTCCACTGGAACCCCACCCAGCCTCTATTTTCAGCCATAGCCACCTGCAAGGCGGCACTTTTTCGCTGACATATTCAATGTAAACCGTTAACCCATATTTATAACAGATGAACATGTCGTAAAGGTAAATAAAAGTTACCATTGAAACCCCAATAATTATTGAGCTAAAGGATGCATAGCCTAATTTTATTTTAAATAACATAAACATTGTTGGGCACTTCAATTGCTGTGCACTCAATGGTTTCAAGAACCCGCGGTTTTAATTCTTTTGAGCGCACCTTTTACCGATTACCGAATGGTTCCACGCAAGATAACGCGTGTTTTATTGAACAAGTTCCCGCTTCAAGCTTGGAGGACTACTTGTCGAAATGCTCGGATCCTTACAACTGAAAACAGCGCTTATGCTTCCCCGTTATAATGTAACGTAACCACCCGAATAACAGCAGTCAGATGTAGCAGTGTGTTGCACGCCAGTTGGAAAAGCACATAATAAAAGGTGAAGGCTCTTACTTTCGCTTTGTTTGGGCATTTGTAAAAATTATGAAGCTGAAGAAAGCGCATCTCAGAGAGCGAACGTTTTGAGTATTGGAGTAAACCCTCTAAGCTTTTTGTGCCTTTTTTAGGCGGAGCGCCTTACTTAGAACGCCTGTGGACTTTGTGTGGACAAGCATGGGAACAATCATGTGAACGCGTGTGAACCTAACTTCTAGGGTGAAACACCCCTCGACGACAAAATATGGTTTCTAGGTTGACGGCTAACTTTTGGCAATGAATAACACCATTATTTAATGTACAAACCGAATTCTAGGAAAGGCTTTCTGCCATCCGACTCCCCACACTAGAAACTTGTAAGGCGCAACATTGCAAAAATGTGTTTCCACAATGGCCTATACAAGAGCTGCGTTCCCTGTGTTGAGCAGGGCTTCGGCCAACAGGTGGAGCGCCTGATAGTTGCCGCGTGGCAGTGGCAGAAATGCTGTTAAAAATTTAAAACAAACCCTCAGAACACCAATAACGCCTGAATCTCATGAGGATCTGGGAATGAAAACCGCAGTAATGTCTTACTCCCGTGCTCGGGCACAACATAAAAAAGGAACCACTAAGGCACGGCGCACGTTTGGTATTCTCGTTCCCCAAAAAGCTGTCAGGCTTGTGTACTCGCATTGAAAAAGAAGGACCAGAAGCAAGGTGCCTGTCACCCGCAGCACCGCACCGAATTCGCTCAATGCGCAGAGGGTACGGTTTCTTCGATTGCATGGCCTGTAAAAGGGTCCACATCGGCAAAACGGGCCTGTGCGTTAACGACCGCATGCGCGCGCACCAAAAGGCCTCATCGATGGCGCAGGAAGTCACTTGGTGCAGAACGTGCGTGAGTGGAAGTGGCAGTACACTCCTGATTGGAAATGTGTGGCCATTGACGGGCGGGGTGCATTGAAGAACGAGCGAGAACTGATAGAGGCCTTTGTGATCAAGAAAGGAGAAAATGCATCTGTGAGCCTTCAGTGTCATGAACGGATGAAGCAATTGCGTTTCTTAATGCGAAATCAAATGAAACGTGCGTGAGAAGGGGTTTTATGGCGATATTGAACTTTTTTAAGGGATTAGGAGTGACGCAGCTGCGGGTGCGCCATTGTGGGCGAAAAACGAAGAACTTATGGGTGCTCCTTCAGTACAGTTTTGTTGGTCCAGTGAATCTCCCTGTGCCTTGTCTTTCATTTTGTGTAGCGTGTTTTCCTTGGTTTTTTTTCTGAATGTCATTAACCAGCATTTCCAGGCCTCCAATTTACCTAATTAGATTTGTATTTGGAAAATTGCTTTTGTCAGTTGTACTCTAAGCAAACTGTCCACCAACATCCCCCTTATGCAGCCAATAACTCTACAGCCTGCGAACTATACCATCAAACCTGTTAACGCATTAGTAATGTCTTTGTGCGCAGTGAGTTTGAGAGTTTTGTTGAATTTGTTTTGGTATCCTGTAACGATTTATTGCTGTCTTCCTCCGTTCTGCCCACAGGTGAGGACATCTATGTCAGTGCTATACCGGTTGCGTCGTTTTGCCCTTCTCAATTTTTTTGCAAGCACTTTTGAAGCCCTAGAATGTGTCTAAGAAATATTGAATTGTTTGCAGAAACCCGACGCTTCCCAAATCGCTAAATATTTAAGCAAGTGATTCTGTATTAAACACCGGAATTTGTACCTGGGCAAAACATAGCTGTAATCAACGGTAAAAAAACAAGTGTTGGAAAATAGCTTTCCTCAGTTGTGTTCTGTAAAACTGTCAAACAACCGCCACTTATTCCATCCAATAATTGTGCAGCCTGCGGGCTGTGGTATCAAACCATCTAAAGCATGTTACTACAGAAAATCACCTCGAGAAAGGAGGTTCTGGTTCGTACCTACTTTATCCTGTGGCAAGGCTACACGAATGCCTATGGCGAACAGCTTGGCACAGTTAAGACAAATTTGATCTTGCCCGCAGAAAGTAATTCTGTGTCAAAAGGGGCCGAGGAAACGACCTTTCATGTTACAGGTTATGATAGGCATACGAATACGAATTGCTGGCTGGCCCAGATGAACAAGGAACTTGCATAACAAAAAGAAAAAGATTTTATAGCGCAGCATATTCACGAGACGTTTCATGACCTGGTAGTGTTCCTGACACAGTTGTCTTCCTGGGCCCTGTGTGCGCTGTCTTTTTGAACCTGGTCTGAATCGTCACAAAGAGCCAAACCCACACAAATACTTTCCTGTCACTTTTTGAATGACGCTCCATTATAAAGTCCTTAATGATGCGAAATATCCAAAACACTACTTTCTCTGAAAACATTACCTGCCACCCAAATGGTGGGTTGAACAACTAGAAATATATGCGAAGTGAATAATCATACATCACAGATCTCAGATCCCACGTCGCCAATGCTGCGTATGACCTTCAGCGAAAGCTAGTTATAGAGCGTAGAATGCGGAATAGTCAACTAAAGAGGCCTTCTGAATAAGGCTTTGCCAGACAGGCTTCCCATAAAAGGCTTCACAATACATGCTTCACAAAACAGGTTTCAAAAAGCTGGCTTCACGATTTGCGCCAAATAGGCAAAGGTATATATGACAATAGAGCTTTTGCAATAACGTGGTAAAATTTTCAGAACACATTTCATCTGCATAAGAAAAAAATGTTTTAGCTGTTGTCAAGGTCGTAAAGAAAGCAGATGGCAAAATGTGTTTCTAGAGAAATGCACGACAAATACAGGAGCATGAGAAACATGAAGGAAAGGCAAGTGTATACCCGCTAAAACGTAGGAGGATGGAAGGAACGGTGCTCGAGTACAATTTTCCATCACGAAGCGGCCCTTCATAATTTATTTCTATACTTACATGCTTATTCATTACAACGCCGCACCCCCAGAAAACCCGCGCGATAATGAATGCGAGATTAAACAGCTACATTTCACTACGAGCTGATATCTGCGATCTTATTTTTTACATTGCGAAGCGATTGTATGGGGTATAATATCAATCAAACGCACAGAAGACTCAAAGGGAATCTTTTTGCACAGACTTGGAAATCAAAACTACTTGAGGTAAAAGAACTACTAATGCACAAAAAACTGCGAAGGGGGCGTGGCGCTTCAGGCAGCCTTATTACCCAGAAGGCTAGAGAATCAAAAATGCTGCCAGCTAAATTTCAGCTACTCAGACACATTACTAGGAACTTAAAGTAGTCGGCCATACATTATTCCAAACCTTTTCGCAGCAAAGTGTGCACTTTAACTAAAACAAGCGTAAGGCAGATGACAGCGCTCTGATCTTCTTTCCAAACTATTATTGCTCATCACAGGAACAATTTTTCCTTTATGACTACATACGACATATTCGACTCGAAGTAAGTGAGTCCTTCGCAAACGGTCTAGTTACCTCTTAAGGCCATTGCATCTCATTTTCAATCTAGAATAGGAATACCCATTCCTTCGTAGAGATGTGAGCAGTTGAAAAAAACAAAAAAGCATTAGGAAAAAAACATGTTTTTTTTCGTTTTTTTCAACTAAGGTAAAATTGAAAAAAACACAGTACCCCCCCCCCCCTCCTCCGCGGAATTGTGTTGTTATGCAGCTCCTTTTGACGTGCTTGAAAGTTTCTTGTTTAACTTTTAGTAATTGTACTATTTTTGTGCTTCTTTCTTACCGCTCCATTTATTTCGCGTGAGTGATCGCCAGGAAACGGGGGTGCAAGCCTTGCTGTTTCCGAACAACCGAACATTACACCACTGCGGCTTCAGTTGCGTAGTCTCTGCTAGGGCACCACGGCGTCAGCGGCTAGCGCCGATACAACGGCAGCCGTATCAGATAGCGCGCGCGCGTGCTTAGCGCGGCGGCAACGCCCAATATCGCGCCTGCGCCAAATTCATACAGCACAGTAGTGCTGCGCTAGTGAAGTGAACGGATGGGCGTTTGAGCACCTTTTTTCAATTACCCTGCCATTATTTCAGTCAATCCAACAAGCTATTCATGAGTACTTCAGCGTAGAAAATATAACCCAGTTTCCGCTATGGTACGTCCGCGGTCGCACGTTTGGAAACATTTTAACGTGTGCGACTCGCCTACCTCGGGGAAGAAGCAGCAAGCCTTCTGCAAGTACTGCGATGCATCCCATGGTTTCCTCAACGCTACCCGCCTTACGAAACAGCTGTGGTCCTGCAAAAAGTGCCCACAAGAGGTTAAGGAGCGGTACGGCTTTCCATCCGAAAACAAGCAACCAAGGATCTCATCGGCGGCCTCGTCAAGTGAGTACCAAAGCACCGGTATCTCAGCAGCAAGTGTCTCAGTTGTAAAATCAGCAAGTCTCTCGTCTTTTGTTGACATAATTACACCTGAAATGCAACAAAAAATTGTCGGGTTTTTAAAACAGTGTGCGCACAAGTCTTTTTTTCCAAGTTTTCGTAATTTTCTGAAAAAAACTAGAAAAAAACTGTTTTTTTCAAGCACCTCAAATTTTCATGAAAACTTGCATCTCTATTCCTTCGCACGCCAGAGGATGCGCCGTCGACCGGAAAGTGAACTTGCCAATCGCGACTATTCTTGGCGCTACAGGAACCGGACTGATCTCCTCCTCTGTTGATGCTATTATTATCTCGAGGTAATAATAGCGAGATAATACGCGGCATGGTTGAATAGGAAACTTTGCGACCTTCTTCTGACCCCCAGATGAATTCCTCCACTTCTTTGTCAATTAGGTAACTTCTTCTTTTGCGCTCTCAGGATAATCAGCTCTGATTTTGTCCTTTCCATACCGTTGATTACATGAGCCAGTTTGTGGTTGAAAAGATCCTAAAGCCTATAAACTAGCTCAGCCGAGGTAAAAAAAAACATTGTCTCAGTCACCCGCTAGCTCCCAGAGCGGGGGGGGGGGGTGAAGGACCTGAGGAGGGGTATCCATCGCCGCGTGCGTTCCTGCGCGCGCGCGTGCCCATGCGGGTGTGCGTGTCGTGGTGTTGTGTGTGTGCGTTGTGGTGTGTGTGTCGTGTGTGTTGTGTGCACGTGTGTTATGTGTTGTGTGTGTGTGTGTGTGTGTGTGCGTGCGTGTGCGTGCGTGTGTTTGTGCGTGTGTTTGCGTGTGTGTGTGTGAGAGAGAGAGAGAGCGATAGACATCACCTGAGAATCTGCAACCAACAGAACGGGAATTGATCGGTTATTGCGCAAAGCGTGGCTACGAGTGCACGACCCGACACTCCCCCCCCCCCCCCCTCTACATCATACCCACCCCTGCACGAAGATTATGCAATCCGGTCTTTTTCTAGTTCTTAGACGTCAAAAACGCCTACCAAAACGCCACTTCAGTACTTCGTCAAGCTGGAAATGAACTCTGGCCAAAACGTCACCCCGGTGCCTTGAAGAGGGAAACCCAAATGACTTGTTCTTGGGGACACAAAAATTTCCGTTATACCCTGATTTCTCTACGCAGACGGATACATACACAACTATGCTTGGAAATGTTCTTCCACCAAAGCATTTGGGTTTAGAAGTGATGTCGTATATATGGTCGTTGTAAGCAATATTACTCAAAGCTGGCTTTTCCACATTGTGTGTTGCATAGTGAAGCGTGCTCAACATTACGCCTAAGGCTTCCGTGGCGCCACGGCACGGTTTGAGTTGGAGTTCGCGTTCCCCAGGTAACCCACAAACCGTTCCACTGGTCATCCACCATCACAGAATGGAATGGCACATAATTTTTACGATAGAAGCAGGAAATGAACCCCCTCTTTAGTCCATCTTTGGTGAAATAGAAAGGCCCCTGAGCGGCTTACATTATTCTGCAGTCCTACAAAATGCAATCATTCAGGCGAGAAGGTGATAAAAGGAATCAAGACGAATGTGCCTCACCTCCGTACCACTGTTGATTTGTGAGTGCCACGGGGATACCGCACTAGCACTTGGAGCTGTTGGTTGAGGAGGCAAATAATATACATAAATGAGTGCAACTAAAACTTCCCAAGTTCTAGATAAAAATCAGCTTCATTACTTCTCTTCACGAGAAGGGTCTCGCCATCTTTAAAATACTGTTTGTTGGCTAAATCTTCGCAGTAGAAACCATGTTACGCGATTTTAGTTAGTATCTCTTCTGGTGAAGCTACGAAGGCAAGGCAAAATAAATCTACATAAATCGCATTCCCATGGCAAATTCTCCCAGTGGATAATTTTATTCAAGGAGAGGTCATAGGAAAGCAGTTATTCTAGAAACGGATGTAAGAGCAGCTCATTTGTAAGGGGGAAGAGGAACACATATTACAATAGTAATGTTTTTGTAATGCAGCTCCCCTCAAACGTATTGATCATAGCAACATTTTGTGCCCACTCGCACTGACAGAGGCAGAATTTACAAAAAAATGGCAGCATCTCCACTCTGTGGATAATGGGGAGGCTGCGTTGTACGAGGACTCGAAATGATATCCAATTTGCTCCCCGAGTGACATCCGATTGTCACCCCGACCTTCATTCAATTTGAGCCGTGACTTGCACCTTGATTATTCCCTGAATGAAGCTGCAACTCATGGCCCAAATCTATTTTCGCTTGATTTTCGCTTGATGATGGTGTGCGCACGGATGGACGAGGACGACGTTGGGTGGTCCTAAGGTACTCCGCGGTTAAAAGCGAGGGAGTAAGCCGGTTGACTCTCGAGAACTAACTCACGGTCGTAGCCCCCTAGGTAAAACGACTGACACTAACTCCTCCTGGTCTACCAGAAACAGGCTCGAATCCTGCCGGTGGCTCGGTGATTTTTTGCGATTTTGAATGCAATGCGCACGGACGCGGACGGACATTAGGCCGCCTAAGGTGCTCCGCACCTAAAAATCTATCTTTTATTTTGAGGTCTAATTTCAGGTGGGCTGAGCAAACCGTGGATTTTCTTTGACGCGGCTCTACGTTTGACCTAATGAGTGCACGACTTTCTTCGACCGTTCCACTGTAACCTCGGCCATTATCTTCTTCGGGGGTTCATCAAGCACCGCGCGCAAGTTCCTAACTCAGAGCCATTTCAACACGCCTTGTAACAGTAATGACCTCTAGGTTAAGTTTAACTAACAGTCTTCTGAACGTTGCGCAAAGTGAATTCATGCTGGGAGAGCGCTAATGGCGAAAGCTTCACTTGAACACGTTTGTCAAGTGACGTGCCAAAAAAGAGGACCTTGATGACGTAGCGCCATAAGAAGTAGGTCTTATTACCGCAATATGCGGCACAAACGACCTCGTGCCGTCCACTGGAGAGCTCTCTGGTCGCATAAGTATGAATGTCGATTACCAACCTACCACGCATCGAGAGCAGCCTCGTTTTTACCGGGGCGAACTTCTATTTAGCCGGCGGGGGAGTGACCCCAGAAGCTCTGGCCCGTAAAGTGATGCCGTAATTAGGGGGTGCCGATGATCCTTCGAAAAACCCAGAAGAATAATTGCGGATGCTGCGAGGGTAAGTGGTCACTACATAAACTGCAGCTGGGCGCATTACCATTCCACTATAAAAATTGCATCAAATTGGGTTTAGACAGAATGTGCCTTCAAACTTTGAACCCGACGACATTTTTTTCTTTCCAAATCTGTACTCATAACACGACGACGTCCTGAACCGATTTATTTTTACATATAAAAAAAGTTACACAGTGATTTAGAACAAGCTACCAAGATTATACGAAAGAACCATCGCTAATTGCACATAAGAAGGTACTACATTTTATGCTTACGTGTTGCGACGTAGCCTACTGTGACACCCTACTTCAGCTTCAGCCAAGCTCAGGTACGTCAGGTCCTACCCTTAAAGGAGTACTGACACGAAATTTTTGTATTACGTTTTTTTCGCTGCTATGCGTGCCTACCAGCCCACTAATCATAGAATGACAGATATGACGGTCGAGTGCAGCGTAAACATTCATTTACGGCGTCATTTATTCGTGCCAGTTTCGGTTTCGACTGAAAAACGCCCAGCGGCCGCCATAACAGGATGTATCACATGACGTCACCATTCTTGCCGCATCGCTGCCTCTCTGGAAGCGCGCGCGAGCGAGCGCACGCTCGCGCCCAGACCGGCCGAGGTTTTCGCCGTCCCCACAGGCCCGGGCAGCATGACGTCAGTCCCAAAACCATGACGTGTAGACACGCCCGAGCAGCGCGCGCAAACCACAGCCAGCGCGTCAGCTTTGTCACGGGAGCCCCGACGTCGGCAGTTTGGGGCAAGTAGCACATGATGTCATGTCGGCCCGCTCTGGGCTTTCTCGTGCGGGCGAAGATTAAAATGGATTTTAAATATGTTTCGCTGAACTGTTGCTGTTGACACTTGCAGGGAGATATGTCCTGGTAAAAAGGAAGCGTTTTGCATAGTTACCACAGCTCTGAAATTTCGTGTCAGTACTCCTTTAAGAACTCAGTAATTGGTCCAAGTCGCACTCGGTTATGAGTGAGAGAAGAGCATTAATTGAGGGTTTTAATGGGCTACAGAAACGTGGGTTTTTTGGTCAAATTGGAGAAAGGGGTCGATCGATACAAGGGACACTGAAGACAAAAAACCAGTTGCTATAGATCGAATATTAAACTACCGAAAACACAAAGATACCACTGTTAGGTTTTTTTTCGTTTTAAAAACATTTTGGTCTTGATCTTCGCTGTTAAACAATTAAGTGCGTTAATTACTTCAAATATGGATTCATGCGCAGATGTACGACGTTGATGGTTCCTGGTAGGGGTACTCGGGAAACAATGCTTACCAATTAAAGGGGCGCATGACCAACATATCTGGGAGCTGCACGGTACTAAATCTTCAGCGCAGGCCGCTAGCTGACAATCGTGCTGCTGGCTAGTACTGTCAAGTAAGGCGCTTCCATGTGCTACTTTCGAGAGAAACTAAGCGTTGCGGCTGAAATCTTGAGAGATTGAAGTGTACTGACAAGGAACAACCAACATTCGCACTGAGGTATTTTTACAGCAGGAGCTGGGCCGGGAGGTGTCACGCCGATAGTTCTTGTATGCCGCTCGCGTTGTCCGTTTTATTTTGTGGCCGCCTATACTGCACTACCTTCTGCTGAAGGCTAATTAACAACAGATTAAAGAATTTTAAACGCTTTTTTAGGTGGTGGTCGGAGAACTGATGTCGGCAAGAAAAATATTGCTGTGAGGAAAGCTTTACATCATTTTCTGAAAATGTTTCACGCACTTTTGCACGAAAGTTGACTGCGAATTGTTTTGAGACCTAAAATATAAAAGATAACTTATAAAGCTGTTCTACTTTACCAATATGTTACGGAAGGGTCAAGCTAGCTTGGTAAATATAAGAGCCGCTTCATCCTTGATATCCTGCTTCATTTGAAGTCATGCACGGTGTAAGAAAGTTACGTGACAGTAGCATCCCTTCTTGAGGTCGCACATCCAACCCTTTGGTTGTTTCGGCCACGGAATCTCCAGTTTAAATAATGGGATATCCATCTGTGCCAGATAATCATATGTCTTTAGGTACTGTAGGAAAAAAGCATTTATAATAACGTAGCCCAGTAGCTAGATGCCAATAAAGGCTGAAGTAAATTTGGCGAACAACAAAGACATAAATATGCTGAGAACTGGAATCAATGTATGCTATAGTACCAGACAATGCACTGCAATTTATTAGGTGAGTACTGACGTGCTGCATCCTCGTAATGAGTACAATCCGACGCAACTTTCAAAAATACCCAGTTTAAGATCAAGAAAGGCGAGATAACACGGAGTCTGCCCTGAGGAATAAAGTGTGCAATACAAAGTTACTTACAAAGTAAACTGTGGAAAGGAAGCCTTAAGGACTAAACACACTGAAGTAGGGATGCAAATTTATCATCATCATCATCATAATCATCATCATTATCAAATACAAAAACACCAACAGAAGCAGCAGGCTACCCAGGTTCACAGTAGTACGGAGGCCTCTCCCATTGGCTTCCAACCACTACGGTCATGCACTTCTCGAGTCCACGGTCGGCCTTCGAATTTTGTTCTTTTATCCCTCCGTCGTTTTATTGGCCTTCTCCCACTTCTAGACAGATGTTTTGGTGTGCACCCTGTTACTCTAATTGTCCACCGCTTGTCGGTTCGTTTCACTATGTGGCCAGCCCAAGCCCATTTCTTTTTCTCTACTTGAACTATGATATCATCTAGTCGAGTTTGTTCCCCGATCCAGGAAGCTCGTTTCCAGTACCTACGTGTTACTTCTGTTATTATACGTTTCACGGCCTTGTTTACCCAGTCTAAGTCTACCTTCCAGTTGTTTAGACGGGCGGCTAGTTTCATCTGCGTGTGTCATCCCTGGCAGCATACACTATTTGTACATTTTTCTTTTGAGGGATCGACGTTGCTTACTTTGTATTATTTGGGAGCGGTTGCATATCTCTCCCCAGCCATTACCTATTCTTCGCCGAATGTGTCTTAAGGTTTGGTCAGCACTAACCATCTGTCGGAGGTACTTATATTTTTTTCCCTTCTTCAGGCGTTTTATTTCTTATTCGCCCACTTCGGGCCGACCTGGACGGCTCTGCCATTCGGCCAGGACACCACTCGTCCTTCTTGGAAGCAGAACTTCAGAGCATCCTCAGCGCGATGAACCACCTGACCTGCAGCATTGCAACGCCACCCCCTCAACGTTTTCGGATCCTCACGGACTCCCGTCAGGCACTTCAAGAAACTCCGCAAGCCCCTGAGTGATAACCTAACTGTACACTAAATCGAAGACATGATCGCCATTGTGGCTCGCATTGGCAGACACTGTCCGTTTGACATGGGGGCAAGGTCACACAGACTTGGATGGGGGCAACCAGGCTGCACACGATGCAGCAAGAGAGTGTATCGCTAGTACCCCTCACCTGGACTACGACGACTCGCGCCCCTTCTCCTGACCCTCGCCTTCAACTTGACCACGCATGCCATGCTCGGAAGATACCCCTTGCGCCCATTACTCCCACGGCGGCTTGGCTCTGGCTCACCCGATGCTTCGCTCTGCAAAATTCTTAAACCAAACAATTGCTAATGCAGTCCTCACACCCCACATTATGATAAAATGGATTCGCCCGGCAAGATCTCCACCTGCGCACTGTCCCTGCTGTCAAATGTCAGTGTTCGCCACCCTCAACCACTTATTCTGGCACTGCGCCGCATTTTCTTTCTACCGCCATATGCTCATTAACGCTTTTCCACGTGGCGCCTCTAAAGACGACCCCTTCTTCGAAGACCCTAATTTTCTCACAGCCCTTGGGGTGTTCGGCCTAGAGAGTGGTCTTTACGATTAGTGCAAAGCAGGCCCTACGCCATCATAATAGTTGACTCATATGATCCCAACACTAACCTGGCCCTGCTGACGGCAGTGATCTCTTCGATGGTGTTCAAGGACTCACCATTTGTGCTACTCGGCTACTGCTCCCTGCCTCTTCCCGTACTTTGGCCGCATGGCCTTCCCTTTGAAATAAAGGATTACAACAACAACAATTTCGTATACTGAACAGGGCCTTGAAGAGGGTGCAACAAGAAACAAATTTCGAATGAATTCGTACCGCAGTGTTCGTGAACCGGTTAAAGAAAGAAATAAATGTCCCTGTGATCAGCAAGAAAAAGTGTAAAACTAAATGTGGGATTCTTTAGCCACTAAGGACGAGAGAGGCCTTCAGACAAGGGATGGAGCGACCGAGCGGTGGGAAGGTTTAATGGCGACTTAAAAGAAGAGGTAGCGCGAGCGCACGCCGATCGTGCAATGACGACAGGCTTCGATGATGGTGATGTCTTCGGTGCAACGTTGACGATGATAGATTCTACAGTAAATATAGGCAAATAATTTAATACAGGGCCTGCTATCAGTGGAGCGGTGGCATTATGGTTACCTGTTTTTCTGGACAACGGCGTATGCGAAGGAAATCACCAGCTTTGTTACTGTCGGCGATGTTGCATTTGTATGAGAAGATAAGTAGTACGCTTTGTTTTCAAAATCCGGCTGCGTCAGTAAGTGAGGCACAGTTTTCCTCATCATTTATTGTTGCAACGGAAGACAATTTTTATATGGTGCTTCCGGAAGAAACTGATATGTGGCGTCTCAGCAACGCCCGAGGCGCGCATAACAGGGATGTGCACGCGAGTTCAAAGTTCACTTCTTCAGCAACCAAGCAATATCACGCTGAGGTTTCTTTTATCGGTATAATGACTCATTGTTTGAGATAAATAAAAATTTAGGTTGCTTTTATTGCTTTCGAATTTATCATGGCAATGGTGCAATTCCACACATGACAGCAAAGAGTAGAAAGGTGACTGCAGTATTTATAATGTTAAGACCGCTTTTACCGATAGAGGCACGTAATATGAATATTCACTTACCTCCGCCCGGCTTCACCCATATCTTTTCTCTGAAACCATTGATGGCAGCGCTAAAAATAATAATATACAGAGCGAAGTAATATCTTGGAATTCTAAACATTCTACTATCTGCCTCTTCTTTTACACTTAAAACATTCTGCCGTTAGTTGTAAAGGAAGGGTGTAGAGTGAATAAAAAAATTTGGTCACGCCTTTGCTATCTTCCCTCGTCGAAAACCCATAGCTTTCCGCCACCTCTGCCATATAACTGCTTTGTTTCTATGAGCCCCAGTCGCACATTAGGGACGTTTGCGCTTCGTGTTCCCCTTACGTATTTGTTCCTTCTTGGGCCGTGCGTGCAAATTTGGTTTTCAAAATGTCTTATCAAACACGATGGCCTTCTCGGCTACAAAATTGTCCATCTGCAGTGACTACGCTGTCTTTTTGTTAAACCACCGCATGATGGCCTCGAATTTTTAAAGCAGTTCGTTTGGCTCTTCTCGAAATATGTTACGCGCATTCACTGGATTTTGTCTGCTACAAATCAGTTTAGTGTCCTTGTTTCTTGACTGAGATTACCTCTCTTCAAGATTATGTAATGATGACTCGCCTTGAATGTGCCAGTAATTCAGTTGGCGTTGCACATGTTGACATGCAATAAATTTGCAACGGGCGTCTATACGTATGCAAGTGTGTTTACCCTATATATACGCTTTAATTGAAAGGCTGGTATATACAAAGGAATTGCCCGTGAGGGAAATTGGCTCCAAGTTGCGGCGTCAAGAATGTTCAGGGTTTGGCCAACCTGGGCTTCACACACACGCATAAAGGATAAGCGACTTTACTAACTGCAGGGTATTTCAAATGCTTGTTCAGGGAGACAATAGCAAAGGAACGACACGTGAGAGAAAGTTAGGATTGTTGATGTCAACGATACCGCTCGGGGCATACGTTTTCGCGCGCATATTTGTACCTTTAATATCTTATGTATTGCCCCGAGTACAGCGGCTAAGACGAAGATACACGAACGTCTGACACCAGTGCATTATGCATCCAAGCATCAAGCCGACCATTTCCCACATAGATGAGGCGAACGTGCCGGCACATAAAGCAGCTCGGCGGAATGACTCTAAGAGAAGATAAACAAGACTTGCGGTGTTTATCCTCATTTATGTCATGAGGCCTCGGGCCATATCGTAAGGCCACAGGGACAACCTCGAACACGCGACGACGTCATGTCGTAAATATTGCCCACGTGTAACGTTCCCTCCACTTTGTGGCTGTAGTTCATGTAGCCGTTAGAACGAAGTAGGTGCCGGGTTGTACAGCAGCTGCGACCCGCCATTACCAGCATATATTTTTAATGCTACTTACGCAGCACATCAAGCTTCCAAACGAAGCTAAAGTGCCATCAATGAAGCATAAAGTGCGGTGGGTAAACAGTATGTCTTTAAGAATAAACAAAACCGGAAGGCGGAATTCTGTGTTGGGAACTGATAGGTGTCTTCATATCGTCCTTGTTTGTGACCTGCTGTCTTTTGAACGAAATCTGCATTAGGAGCATATCGTGTCACAGGCCGCGTCTATAGGTGCTATAGCTTTGTGTAATGTTGTTGAAGAGGAGTACACATAAGTAGGAGGACGTGAATCACGTTAAGTGCGTTTGGCAGACATTCTCAGAATATTAATGGCAGCCTACCATTGTCCCTGAAGAAGAAAGTGTATGACAGATGCATCTTACCGGTACTCACCGATGGGACAGAAACTTGGAGGCTCATAAGAGGTTCAACCTAAATTGAGAACGACTCAGCGGGCAATGGGAGGGAAGATGGTCGGTGTAACGTTAAGTGACAACAAGAGCGCGAAGTGCGTCAAGGAACAAACGCCTGTTAAGGACATCTTTATAGAAATTAGAAGAATCAATGGGAAGGGGCAGGGCAAGCATTGCGGAGGTAAGGTAACCGTAACCTTTGGTGGAGCGGTAGAGTGGTTAGCGGAGTGGATCCCTAGGGAAGGCAAGCGTGGCAGAAGGCGACAGAGGGTTAGATGACCAGATGAGATTAATAAGTTTGCGGGGATAAATTTGTAGCAGTTAGCCCAGGACCTGGATAATTGGAGATCTATGGGAGAGTCCTTTCTCCTGCAGTGGGCGTAGACATGCTGATAATGATGATGATGATAACGAAGATTACACGATGATGATGAGACCTCCGTCACTCCACTGGCGGCTGTGGCCATTTTCTGATTGTTGGAACCACACTTCGCTACGTTTGCACACATCTGCCCTTCTCCCTTCAATATATCGGTCCCCTAACTTTTCTATCGTCGTGCCTTATTGTTTATCTCACTACTCCTAAATTATTTTAACGGTTCCTCGTTATACTATTCCAGTCGGTCCTATTCCATTACCTCATTTTTTAGTTACAAGATAAAAGCGTCCTGTCCAAAATACACTGGAACTGTAGGAGTCAACGGTGCTTTGGTTGCAACTATTTGAAATACCTTTTCATTCTTCGCGTTCAGTGTCGAGCGCTATAAAGTTGTATGCACAGCTTCACGTGGACCTAATAGTCCAGGCGGCAAAAAACAATGCACATTTTCTACAAAACGCCGAACCCCAACTGCCTGCGAAAATCGTAGTAATAAATGATTTGGGAATAAAACAATTGCCTGCAACCTGAGTAGAAATAAAAAATGTTTTTACTATTTGATGCCATCATGGTCACATGGTAGCCGGCAAGAGGTTTGCGAGAAACGGGCCGAGGTTTCCCTCTATTATAGCAATATGGGAACCTTGCATGCAAGTTTCTTGTTGTATAAGGTGATGTAGTACACCTCTGGTTACATAAGAAGCGGATGATAGCCCCAACACGCACCTATATAACAAAGAAATGAACCCATGTTAATGTTGCACATTCAAGCCACATGGTAGTCAACCGGTATGGGAATACGGAACTTCCTTAAGTCGATAGCGTACCAGTAAAACAATTTTTGTGATTCGGCCCCACCAGCAGTGAATCATTCAGACTCGAACAGTAATAAACCGGCGCAACTTTCATTTTGATAAATATACAGGTTCAAAACCTGAACAAAAATTACATGGCACAATGAATATACTGTGGCCTGGTACTTCCTTATGATAAAATATTGGGAAGGATGTAAACATCTTTAATTAGACGGTGTCATACTAGACAACAGACCGCAAAGGGAAAGTCACTGCCACGGCAGTGCTGGCGGAATCTTCAGGAACCAATGTGGCAGCTCCCAGCTGGCTCAGCTCGTATTGTTCGCTCCTATCTATACGAAGGACCGGTGGAAAGCTTTCGCATTAAATTTATTCCTCCCTATCCAACATTACGAGTATCTACCCACCCCTTCTTATGAAATTATCCGGCTATCTAGATTCTAGAGCATAAAATGAAATGTTCGTAAATGATTAGGTTTATGAAAGGGCTTGTCTCAGGGTCTTCGAGTTTGAAATCAGCACATTTGAATCAGGGACATTTGAAATCAGTTATCATGTAAGCAATAAAGTTCTAGGACAATTTCAATAAAAGGCTAGGCTCAATAAATGAGGACGGGGATAGATCACTAAGTGGCGATTTCCCCAAATGACACCCATACATGAACCTTATATTTCAGTGTTGACCAATTGGCCGCAGCGTTTGGAGCGTTCTTAATAGGCACCACCTCGGAAAATTTAGATTTGATGTGCGGTAGGCTTCATGCAGCACTTTTACATAGAGAAGAAGAAAGTTCGTCTGAGCCAAACGTAGGGTAAATTAGAGACAGAAAGTTTATCTGAAGTTTGAAGACTATACATTTGTCTCTATACATTTGTTCATTCGTTTAAATTTTCATAACAGGTTTTGATTTGATTTGACCTGTTGACAGTGTGCAGGTTAACTTCAGGCGCTTATTTCGAAGCATGTTTTTTTTTATTGGTTGAACGATTGAATCTTCTTGCTCGTGGGGTATAAACCCGTTAACTGACGTAACCAGTGTGAACCATTGCCAGTTGTACTATTTTTATTACGACTCACATAGTTCAAATTCAAATATCAAACCAATAACCAGTACACAAGAAATTGTTGTTTTGAATTCCCCCCCCCCCCACGCATTGTTTACGGGTTTTTCGTTAACGAGAACCCAAGAGGTTCAATACATGGTCGGGAACAGATGGAAAGGAATCGCTCATAGGTTTTACCATGACAATGATAGCTTCGTCCTGGCACCTGTAATTCAACATATGGAAGTGGCCTTTTTTATTTCAGCGATTTTGCTGACGGCGCATGCGCTTTTTGGGATCGTTTTTTTATAAATATGCCCCTATAAGATGAACATCATTGTAGCGAACAAAAGTAAAAAAAAAACGAAAAAGCGCACACCTTTGATGACATGCAGTATGGTCCATTTAAAACGCAAAATAAACAATTGAAAAGCCGGACCTGGACCGAATTGTTGATTGGTTTGATTGATTATTTAGTTTAACGAGCCGACGATACTCACGCGATGACGCCCGCTGTAGTGGAGGGCTCCGGGTTAATTTTGACCACCTGGAGGTCTTTTGCGTACACCCGAAATTTCGATCACACGGTCGTTTTTTTTTTCTTTCCGACTCTATGAGAAAAGCGGCCGCCGTATCCAGTAATCAAACCTGCGTCCGTGGGCTCAACAGCAACGCGCCTTGTCCACTCAGCTGCTGCGGCTGGTGCCATTCGAA
Source organism: Haemaphysalis longicornis (assembly GCA_013339765.2). NCBI lineage: Eukaryota > Metazoa > Arthropoda > Arachnida > Ixodida > Ixodidae > Haemaphysalis > Haemaphysalis longicornis. Next base: position 104,412,322 of record CM023458.1, on the reverse strand, counting down.
TTCAGATGCAAGAGCTACAAGGCAGCGTTGCAAATCAGGTGCAAATTTATGAGTGCGTTCGCAGAGTCAGCAATACGTGGGCCTAATACGTTTTTTTTTTTTTTTTTTTTTGCCGATAAACTATGTCCATAGCGGGGAGGTGACGTACATTTTTACTTTTACCCCTGTGATTCACAAAGCGGATTCCATCTTCCAGATTTAACTCCCGACTCTGGCAATCGGAAACAGGAAACAAAAAGTGAAGTGTGTGCATACTTGCCGTCATCATATACCGCAGGACCACCTTGATGCGCAGAAATTCACCACGACAACAACCACTTGCAAAGTCGGAGGGCACAGTAAATTTAGGGGCAAAAACAATTTCATGTCCATGGAATGCGGGAGCAGAACGCAATAAACGTCGCGCTTGTACGGCACCTTCCTGAGCACGGGAGCAGCCGTTATGATGGATGATCTGAGATGAAAAATGTCCATGTTTTGAATCTTCGTCCGACCGCTCCCACCGCGATACATTGCCTGCCTTTTTGTCACCAAGTTTACCCGGTACCTATGAGCACTCTACAGTGTCGGCCAATCAGGACGCTTACCAAATTGCTATTTATCTTGCGAAGGCATGAAACACGAGAAAGAAAACCAAAAAATTGACCAACACAGAAAAAAAATGCTACTATGGTCTGCACAAGCCGTCTGTGTGGCGCTTCTCCTATGAATAATAAGGGCTGTTAGCCTTCCGTACCGCTTCAGGTCCATGCGACACTTAACGTAAATGCATGCTATGTCAGTTTTTCTGCTCATGTTTTTCCAGTCACGCCTCATTTGTCTTTAGAGTACAAACCGGCACGGTCATCAATTTTGTTTCTGAAAGTGAAATACTTGTAAGAATGGTTTTGTAATTTCCTGAACGAGCCGTGTAGTTGTGATTACGAGAAATGGTTTTATGCCATTTCACGTTGCTTCTGTTTTGCTTTTTTACGCCACGTGATACCTAAGATGTTGATAATACCTCGCCTTACCAAAATCGTGATGCTTCATTGTCGTTTCTTTATTTACCCCAGTGGAATTCTAATTTACCGCGTGGTGTATTCCTGTTTTATTTTGCCCCCCCCCCCCCCACGCAATGCTCGTCGGAGCATGTGAGGTACCGTAAATATATAAATAAGTAACAAACAAACAAACAAACAAATAAATACAAAATAAAAACAATAAATAAATAAATAAGTAAATAATAAATAAATAAATAAATAAAAATAAATGACGCATCACAGCATCTCATCTGAACGGATTTGTTATCGATGACTTAGGTACACGACATGTAAACTGTGTTTATAAACCTGCCAAACCCATAAAGAAGCCAAAGTCAATGTTCCATAAATCTGAAGATTCAGTTGAGATACTGCCTTTGTTTTAAAATGTTCGCAAAATATATCACGGCAGTGGTACAAGCTTTCTTATTGGACACGGCTGAATCCCTTCCTGATTACTATTTCTCAACTATGAAAGGTGAGCTCTAGTATTATGTTGCAACTGAGAAGAAGGTCACCTGAATGGTCTAGGTACAGTATAAATTGAGAAAATGGAATTGGGGGAAGCCCTTTTCGTTGAACACCCTGCAACGACCTTATCTTATTCTGAATTAGGGCATCCCCAAGGTCATTGCATCGAGTAAATAGAGCTTTCAAAAGATCCCCGGTACCACAGGAAGTACAACCGGTTATACCCAATTGCAACAGTACAAAAACAGGCCAACCGGCAAAAAGAATTTTGTCCACACGAAGGTGTAGAGAAATTAACGGGAAAGACTTTCTTGCGACCCACCGCCAGGGGGACGAGCCCCGGGGGGACCCCTCTTGTCCCCCCTAAGAAAAAGCCGGATAGGTTTGGGTTGCTGGGAACGGGAACTTGGACATCGGGATGGGTTACGGGAAAAAGGGTGGGAATGAGGGAAGCAATTTTGCTCCAATCCTTTTGTCTGACTCTCTTCTAAGACTGATTGCTCAGTGAGGGCATCAGACAGTGCCAACTGCCAAATATGCCGCCCCTGCCACGGGTTACCGCTCATCCATAGGGTCCGATAACTGGGCCCCAACTGTCCGAGACAGGAAGTACCCTATTTAGTGGCGACGGTCGCCCCCCCCCCCCCCCCGACCCCCAGCTCTGCGGCCGATGCGTACTAACGTCGTCGATCAACTGTCCCGCACAAGGTACTCATGAATCACCAGTGAAGCTTTCCACTATACACGGGTACTTGCAACACCTGCTTTTCACGGTCTCCGGACACCGGAAGTTTGTATGCGAACGTTAACTGAAATCCATGTTGGCAAGCCAACCACGTTCGCAAGGGTCCCACAGGGCTGTTCTGCGAGCCCTTTTCTTATGTCCTCCTCTGTGCCTACTCTTTCGCTCAATGGAACAAGAGTCTTGTAGCATTGCCGCTGGGCTGGGCGGCTCGGCGGAGGAGATCGGTCCGGGCCTACTAGCCGTTACTAAGCCAGGAGAGTTTCCCCGGTCGGTGTACTAACCTCACCTTTCCTCGTTTTCCCCGTGCGGAACACCAAGTAGCTCGTGCTAGCACGTCCCGTGGCAGCCAGAGAAGATCAGTCTATAGGCCCCTCGCAGCAAGGTTACAGGGGGGCGCGACCCCCCCCCCCCCCCCCGGCCTCATACGGACTGTACAACATCTGGCCCCCATGACATTTGGTTACAGGGGTATGTCACTCCCCCCGACTTATTGCGATCAGGTCGCTGGCCCCACCAAAGCTTGCGGTTACAAGGGTCGCCAGTCCCCCGGCCCGTAATGGTTTCCCGAATTTAATTGGTATTCCCAATACAAACGACTGTACGCTTGCGGCACTTGCTACTTTCGCAACTTGACTCGCCGGCCTTCTCCCGCGCTGGATTACAGGGGTGCGTTACTTCCCCCGGCCAAAGAAAGTCATAGTTGATCGATCTCGACACGCTTTCCTGCTTCAATCGCATTGCCAAGTGCCGGGTTGCACACCCGACCCGCCCGACCTCCGCGTAGGACCTGATTCCAGTTGTACCAGGAACCTCCGCAGTGGTGGCCGTTTTGCACGCTCCCTGGGCAGGGATTGTGCGGCCTCCCCGATTCCTCGAGGAGGTCTCGTGGAATTACCGTACTTCCACGCTCTGGCCCCTATGACATTAGGTTACAAGGGTTTGTCACAACTCCCGGCCCGCATACCAGTTCGCAAGTTCAACAGAACGAGCCCCAAGCTATGGTTACAGGGGTGTGCACGCCCCCGGCTCGGTAGTGGTCTACCCATTGCTTCAGCAATGGTACGCCAACACTACGTGCGAACTGTACCGCTTGAGCGCAGTGTATATGTTGCAACATTGACCCGCTGGCTTCCTCTCACAGCTGGATTACAGGGGCGCGTTACCACCCCAGCCTTTGGCCTCCTCCCACACTGGATTACAGGGGCTCGCTACTTCCCCTAGCCAAGAGAGTCATAGTTGCTCCACAAATACCATCTTTCGGGATAAAAGGGATCCTCTGAGGAACTCCCAGTGGCTCTGCACTCTCGCCCCCAAGACTGAAGGTTACTAGGGCTCATCAAGTTCCCTCGGTCAGCAGACCAGTTCGCATTAAAGGCCCCTTCCATGCTCCGGTTACAGAGGTTCGCTACACCCCCGGCCTCATTGTGTGTACCCGTGCTTCAGCATGGCACGATAAAACGAACTGTACCGCATGTACCCCTATGACTTGGGTTACAAGGGCTCGTCACCTCCCTCGGCGAGCAGATCGGTTCGTGTTTATAGGCCCCTTCCAAGCTGCGGTTACAGGGGCTCGCCACTCAGCCGTCCTCATAGTAGCGCTCACATTGCTTCAGCAACCATGCGCCACTATAACACAAACTGTACCGCTTGGTGCAGTCCACTTCGCAACATTGACCCCCCGGCCTCCACCACACTGGATTACAGGGGCGCGTTACCGCCCCCGGCCAAAGAGAATCATAGTTGATCCACAGAAATTTGCGACCGCAAATTTTGTTCGAATTACCATTCCAAGCACCAACCTCGGTAGCCACCCAGGCTGTCCGGGCCTGCGTCCGCATCACGCATCGGTGTTCTTGGAAGGCACTTGCCCTCAGAGTGCCTGGGAGTTGCTCAAGCTCCCATGGGCGTTGAATACCCAATACAGTGGGCCTGGCACACCACTGACTCCTGCCATTGCGACGGACCAAAGCAGGACAGCCGAAACCGACCGACACAGCCCAGTCCGCCGGCAGGGGGGGGCCACGTGCAGGCCGGCAGTAAGATTTCCGGAAGACAACACATTTTGGCATTTACAAAGCATTTTACTGCAAGAAACTGGTGAGGCATCATAGTGAGATTATGGGGTTTAACGCGCCGAAGCTTCGCCTGGGCTCTAAGCCGTGCCATAGTAGAGGGCTCCGGAATAATTTTGACCTTGAAATAATACTGGTCAGCCTAAATTTAACTGGGTACGCAGACAATAACAAGAAAGGAAGCACAAGCGCTGACACTACCAACTGAACCAAATGTGCCGCCGCGTCAACCAGCCAATGATAGCGAGCCTGTGCACAACCAACCACCGTACCAAGCACGCAGCATGTGTGCAGGGGGTTCTGTACAGGCTACCGTTATTGTGCGGGAAAAGCTACATTGGCCAGACCGGCCGTTGTGTCAACAACCAAGTTCAAAAATCCAAGGCCAAGGCGTCAACAAAAAGTGTCCCGTCAGGACATTTGGCCACGCACCTCCGAGATTGCCTCAAGTGTGAAGCTGACTTCAATGGTGTCATAACCATGCATAAAAACAACGATAGGCTGGCGCGTGAGATAGGCTGGCGCGTGAGTACTGCGTCGGTTTCGCTAACCGATAAAGAAAAACTATTTCTGCGCACTGTTGCTCCGGGACCACGTGGCTAGAGGGTATAAATGTGCAAGGGGAGGCGTAATAAAAAATTCCGCCACCTTCCCATGAGGGGAACCCTGGGGTGATGCAAGGCAGCTCACGGGGTTCAATTCGCGTTTCCGTATGTTGGTTACCCAAATGTGGTTGAAGTGTAGTGAACCTTAAACGATGCTCAAACACACGTAGAGTTCCAAGTACGTAAAGACCGTCTTCATCGGAAGATTCAACGGAGTCGTCGTCGTCAAGCGAAGCACGAGCAAGGTCAAGTGGAGTCGAGCAACTGTGTCAAGTGAAAGCGTGCGCTTAACTGAACGGGCGCCGAGCGCTCACCGCTTTATATGCGCGCTCGAAGGAGAGGAGACAGCGGAGGAAAGTTGCGCATGCGCACACATGCGCACACAAGCGTGCCGGAGCACATGCGAACGTAGGCGAAGCGCGCCAGCTGTTGTTATGATAATGAGCCAGAGAGAGCACCTAACGCACAGCTGTCGGAGAGAAGAACGGAGGAGAGTTTGCGCATGCGCAATGAGGAGTGCTGACTACCCCGGTCAACGCGGGACAGGCCGAGTGTAAGAGATGCCTTGCATCTAAAATTCAGTTGGTAGTGTCAGCGCTTGTGCTTAGTTTCTTGTTATTGTCTGCGTACCCAGTTAAATTTAGGCTGACCAGTATTAATTCAAGTATGATCCAACTAGCTCAGATTATGTCTATTCTAATTTTGACCACCTGGGACGGGCTTCTAAACCTCGACACATGGCCATTTTGGCATTTCGCCTCCTCCAGAAAAGGAGTTACCCAGGCTGGGATCGAACCGGCGTCCTTGGTCTCAGCAGCTCAGCATGAGAGGACGCATGTTAAGCAGGCGAGCATACGGCCGGGGAACGGGATCAACGAAAATCGACGCCATGGCTTCTGAACAATTCAAAACATATATTCTAATGCGAACACACACACTCGAAAGAGAAACTAGAGACACAAACTGCAACAAACTGCAGAACACACGCAAAGCTAAAACAACACAGTCCATAGAATCACGGCCGCTTGCTGGAAACCTTGTTTCCATCGAGCGGCCGTGAGAGGATAAAGAGCCAATGCTCTCACGCCCCATTCGCTCGAGGCTGCGGCGGAGTGACCTCAAGGGACCACTGAGGAAACGCCACGAACTTGTCGGTTGATCGTGTTGAGCCCCCGAAAAGGTGGCGTGGCACGCCAAGACTCTCCCGGTTGCGATGGCCAAGATGCAGTTGGCGCAGCCCGGAACGGTTGGCGCTCGCGTTTGTGATGCGCCATCCTAGGCCTTTTCCCCGAACAGAGACTTGGAACACGCCACGGGTACGGGCCCACGGGAAACAGGCACCCCGATGGCAGCGCCGGGTCCTCCGGGACAGCTCCTGGAAGGTTCCCGGTACTCGACACAAGCATGCTCCTGGCTTGATCGCGAACCGCCTCCCGAGCGCAATCTTTTCGCCCGTTTCTCCCACGCTGTCTCGCCACTAGCACGGCCGGACCGTCCTCCTCTCGTGCTTCACGCCACGCCCATCACGTGCTCTCCCCTGTATATGTTTATTCCCGGTTATTCTTCTTTTCTTTCCCAATTCACTTCGGTCTTCGCCTATTAAAGACGATAGTCTTTCTTGGGCTAGTTGACCGCAAAAATTTCGGTGTGTCTGTCTGTCTGTCCCTCGATTCACCCACCCGGTCAAAGTGAGACACATGCTGCACAATAGGTTTATATACCCGTCGCCGTATCTAAACGGCTACGTCAGGTGGCAGTGTTTGTACTTGTCAACATTGTTGAACAAGAACAAGACATTACCCTTATCTGGGGCGAGAAATCAATAATAAGAAATATGCGCGGCGTTTAATAATAACATACACGTATGGTTGATTTAAAGAAAGTTACGTCCAGAAAAACACAAAAGTGGTCGCCCGCAATTTCCCTAGCCGCATTTTGAATATTCAAAGGGCAACACTAACGAACGGTTCCTCTAGATAGTTTTGACGTTGCGCTTGGAACGCACGTGGAGTAAAAGGGTGCGTCGATTCACGTGCGTCTCCGCCGTGCGGGAGCGCTGGCGTCCAGGAATTCGGCGCGGAGAAGTGAAACGCGGTAAATTTAAATTTACTTGAGTGACCGCCAGCCCGTCTATCTTGGGAGGAGCGAGACGGAAGAGGAACAGCGTGAGAAGCGAGCACGAAAAGGACGGGAGACACTAACTTTGCAGGCACGCGAATAGACTGTAGTCTTTCGTCGACGTTTGAAACAAAGTGAGGAGATACACGGCCAATTTTTTTGTTTCTGCGTGAGCTGGGCTCCAGTCATCAGACAGCGCCACAGCTACTGAGCTACCATGGCTGGTCAAAATTTTTAATAGGTTTTCTTTAGCCATTCCCGCTTTACTGCTAGAGGTAATTCTTGTCAGTATTTTTTTCTCCTACTCTTTTTGAACATTCGATTGGTTCGTCCCAGTTAAATTTTCTACCAAGCTTCAATGGGGCCTGAGAGAAAGAAAAAAAATATCTGTACGCGGATTATTTAAAAATTCAAAATGGCTGCGAGTCTGATGAAAATAGTCCTAGTAATCTTAATTTTGTCGCTTATATCTCTGTTGCAATGTTTAAGCAGCAAATGACGACGCGGGTTCATGGATGTTCATTTCTTGCATCATCATTACAAGACGCATTGCGTATAGCAAATGCAACTTTGAAGTTTATCACAAGAGCATACCTCACAGAATAAAGGGCGATGCGCCAAATCAAAACAATATTCAGTCAAAAATTGATGTATTGAAACCAGATTTAACAAAATTTCAATGTGACGAAGATATCCCGATTCCCCGCCCCCCCCCCCCCCCCCTCAAAGGCCCTTACACCCTAATGCTTTGACCAACTCGAAATAACGAAACAAATATCGTGATCTGTCCGTTATAAACAAACCTTTTCTCAAAATATGCAGCCCACAATGTTTTCTTTTTGGTTTATTTTATAGAGAACGCATCATAATTGAGTCATGGTGCTCCAAAGTTAACATCACGGAGAACCTTTACCCCGCTTTTACGAAACCGCGTAGCGCAAAACGGGAGTTGTACTTTTCAGAGTAACTCACCAGATGGCTCCAGCAGTAAAAAAAAGTTTCGGTTGGACGTTTCAGGGCGAGCTTTGTGTTGTTCGTTTGGCAACATTCTGTGGTTAGACCCCGCTCTTTCGCCTTTCGTTTACTTCGTTCCCTGTTAGAACTTATCTTATTTTCTTGTGTTCAAGTTCTTAAGCGTACAGTCCATCTACCATTGCTACTCATGTCCAAGAGAGCACACAACTAAACCTTCAGACTAGCGTATCGGACATGGAACCCACAGAGTCCCGTGCACCAGAGTGATGGTGTCTGGGAACACCTTGATTCAGTGGACGATGTTCCCATCGGAATAACGTTCTCCGAATACGTGAGCGCCGAAGGAAACGCAGGCACTAAGGAAGTTTTGGATGTGCGAGATACTTCGGATTCTTTTAGGTAACAATTTTGGTGGTCTTTTTTCATACGCTTGGGCCGCCATTGTATTTTCGGAGCTTTTACGCTTCGCAATTACGACTCCGCAAAACATGCTGGATGCCGCTACGGTATACAAGCAAATATTCCAAATTAAGTAACCAGGATATTAAGTAGCCAGGATATTAAGTAACCAATATATTAAGTAACGGATAGCGCTCGGACCCATTCTCGCGGCAGGGCGCTTTGCGCCAAACTCAACGATCCAATCAGCGCCCGGGTCCCGTGAGCGAGGTCACGTGAGCGAGGTCAGTGCTCTCCTCGGGGAGCTGGGCCGGCGCGGACAGCCGGCAAGCGCGCACAAACGTTCTTCCTTGCTACACCGTCGGAGAGGGCGAGTACCGGTTTGAGCCGCCGCCGCCGCCGCCTTTGCCCGCTCGCGCTCCTAGTAGTGTGGCTTCCAAAAAAGCGGCAGCGTTTTTGCGCACGCGCTGCGCCGCAAGTGAGGACGTACCTTAAGTGTAGGTAATGCAGAACAGAAAGTGGTAAAGGCCTCTAATAAACGGCGTGTGGACGTACTCACGGAACGATGCTGTGCGGGATGAGTAACTACGGGAAGCCCGTTGACGGTCCATAGCGGGTTTCTGCTTTAATTTGGAAATTATCTAGGCACACGTGTCGCTAATGGGTTTGGAGGCTATAAAATTGGTACATAGTTCCCAAAGCTTCACTTAGTCTCAGCTCTGTTCTCCGATTATCCTTTGACCTTTGCGAGCTTCACACCGACGCTAAGCGTGTTGATGATTTGAAGGCAGTGACCCCGAAGCCGATATTCAACGTTACCTCTCTCGACCTTTTCTTATCGTTTTCGTTTATGGTAATGAGCGTAAGCGAAGTGCTGCGTAGAAAGTCAGGGTCAATCGCGGGGACAACCTTATTCATCATAGGTTTATTTGTTTTGATGTGCGGAAAGATTCAGATAAACCTCGAAAAGGTCGGGCAGATATAATGCGAGCTTCCTTTCCTACATCCATTTTGACCTTTGTTAAGGATCAGTAGTTTCCATTTATCGTTACTTTCGATGCTTCATAGAACAACAAGGAAAAGTCCTGAAGGTGAGTTTTGGTTACCGGAGTCAAACATTATTGCGAGCAAAGTGTATCCGGATGTTTTAACGACTTTCCTGGAGTAAAATCGTTTCGTTGTTTGCTATGTCTTGTTCAAAGCATGCATTTGCCACCCGAACAAGCCATTTGTTTTCTTTTGTGGTGTTAAAAAGTTTTCTTCTTATGTAGGCTAAATCGGGAATTTAATATGTCGGTGCAGATTATTCGACCAACCAGTCCTTTCTATTGATGCTTTGGGTGAAATATTAAAATTAAAATTGGTTCCAATGCGTACGCTAGACTATTTTCGGCTCGTATTTGCATGTCTGTCTGTAATACATGGTACGGTGGGCAAGGGTCAAGAAGAGAATCCGACATTTTTGTTTAGAATACTGAATTATGATTCTGACCATCCTATGACGTATACTGGTATAAAAAAACGTTCTATGCTAATACACGCAGAAGACGCACTGCTACTCGGGCACAAATCCAGTGGTTTTATGTTCAGGGTGATAGGCAGAGATATTAATGTGATTTCAACATCAAAACAAAGGAAGCAAAGGAAGCAACAACAAAACAAAGTCGTTAACAATGGTACGTAGTCCCAAGGACTACGTAAGGGCTAGGCGTGAAAGTAGCTCGTATATCGTCACTATTTTATGTTTTCCTTATTATTATGATGTTTTGCTTATTATATATATATATATATTTACGTACTTTACAAGAATATATTAGGAGGCCCTCACACTTCAATACACTTCCCGTAATTCCGTAATTGTTCTACTAGTCATCCATTCAGAAACCCTCCAAGAAGGCGCGGTAATACAACAAGGTGTTTTTCGCATGCTGCGGAAACGAATACACATCTTGCTTAGGGCTATAGTGATTCCTGTTTAAAAGAGAGCCTATTTGTGCATTATTGTAGACGCACCCCGCCGGAAGAGTCTGTTAACGTCTTTCACAATACACATCCATCAGCACTAATCTTTTTGCTCCCGGTAGTCTATTTATTACAATAAACTAGATCATCATTATCTTTCCTTTTGTTTTAGTGATAGCCAGCCGGGTCAAAGCGGGCCGCTCCAATTAATGTAGTGTTTGGCTTTGTTTAAAAATAAACACCTTGCGCGGAACGTTCGACAATCCCGACTTTCTAGGGATTTACGCCGACACCTCCTAGACGTTTTTTGATTCAAGGTCCTTTTTATATTTACTGCCTTAGAAAGACGTAGACCGAGCCCTGATGCCTGCATTCAGTCGCACATATTTGAATACTCCGTAAGGCAAACATTTGGTACCATTGGGGGGGTAGGAAGGTCAGTGAAATGTGGATGCACCTCTTTCTAGGCACCAAACACATCAGCCAAACGGCGGCGCCCTCTAATAGGATATTTATTTAAAGTGATGTTTATCTACCATTTTACACTTTCAGGCAATGTTTTTTTCCACCGACCCGTTTATTTTTTCAACAAACCAGGCTGTGCAATAGGCGACAAAAGGAAAATTTTAGAGCTACTTAATACTCCACAACTTTGATATTAACTTGGGCCAATAAATTCGTGGATGTCACTCCGAGGCAGCAGACAGCTTTGTGCCCCGGGCAGCTAAGTGCCTCATTTTTGCTAATTGCAGGCATGAGATGACGGGTGACCCAGAGGATATTAACAGCAATATTTTTTTACGCAAAGCGTATAGGGATGCAGTTCCTTGTGCATGTCCGGGAGCAAATATTTCCGATAATGCACGTCCTTCCAAGTGCGAGGAGTTCTATAGCCCGATGCATTAGAAAAGGGATGTCCCAGTGTGTAACGCTATTAGCGCGGCGTAACCACGAAAGCCGGACACCTTTGCAAACATGGTTTGCACGTAAAACTAATATATCTTATCTCTTATACGGGCAGTTCAAGTGGATGATTTAATAACAAGTACCATCTTCAAGATCAACCTATGACTTATACCTCAAGCTTGTTAATACGTTTCATCGTTTGTACACGAATTATGATTAGGTTATTCATGAACAGGCACCGTATTTAGGATCAAAGGAATAAACATAAAAGTGTGTGCCCGCATCTATTGTATAAATGGAACAGTGCTAAGACGGGACAGATCGAACTGCAAAATTTTCAAACCGGAAAACACAAAACTCAATCAATCAAACGGTGGCACACCGGGCTACGGGCATTTTTTCTGTAGTTCTTTGTTCACAAACCCCCTTAAAGCAGCTGGCTTGACGCTGCACTTAATGAGGAAAGCGGGTGTAAGAAAGAATGTTTTAATTTGTACGATGTCCATGTGCTCTTGACCATTCCATTAATGTGTTTCAAGATACGAACTTTCAGTTTACGTCTGGATCACCTTGGCTGCTTCTTAAAACACGATATTTTCTGGATGAGTTGAACTCACTGCAGTGAGGAAAATGCTTAAATGGATTTGGGAGCTCTGCGTAGGGTCTGGCTAGGGGATATTATGCCATCAGAAATTTGACACAACAGCGTGCAGCTAACAACTATGTTGTAAACCTTGAATACGATCGTGTTTATATCCCACGAATCACAAGACACGGAGGACAAAATTTCACTGTCTACATATTTCATATAAAACATTCCGTTCTCAATCCTTGCAATGGAATACTTGTCTGTCGGGCTTAAATATACGTTAATTGATAATGCTATGAAACCAGACGCAAGCGTGATTTTCACCGCTCCTCATTCAGTATACATGTCATAATACTCTCTACAACGTGAAATCCGGGGGAAGAAAACTAGGTAATTATTTAAAGTGAGAGCAGAGCACTCAGGCTAACAACAGCCCCGACGAAATGGCTTGAAGCCATCAACAATTTCATTTGCGAAAGTCTGTACAATTCCGAGATGAAGGACATAAATTACGTGCTGTTTTGCAAGAAGGCACAAACAACATAACAACACACTCTTTCCTTAGGCCAATAATATTGCTCAAACTTTTAATCGTCCTACGTTTGGCTATTGTCCTGAGCAAGAGAGTCAAGGGACTCAAGGCCGCCGACGTCTTGAAGCTTTTTTTTCAGCGCCTTCAGCAGGGTTTCGTTTATGGCGGGTAGCGTAAGATGGTCGAATACAAAAAAGCAGTAAACGTTTGAAGCACCAAAAGCTACATCTCAAAATAAAATAAGTAAGGACACCCATAGGCAGTGGGCACCATGCGCAAAATTGACCGGAGAATTTTTTTGTTTTTTTTGCATTTGTGGATTTTAAAATGACTAGTCATTGCCCTAGGAGCCGACGCCGAAGCTAGAACGCTTTACTCACCACTTTACAGGCTAAAAAATCAAAAGAAACATTGACTTTTTTTATTCCTTTCGGGCTCACCCCAAACTCAGAAATGACAGCTATTCTACCTAACCTAGTTAATACCGTGTCGAATTTTCTTGCTGCTTGCTGCCTATCTGAGAGAAAAAAAATAGGTGCACAAAGTTTGCTTTAAACTTTTGTGCGTGAGGTTGTTTATTTTTCTATCATCAATTGGAAAGTCCGCAAAAATGTCCATAAACAACACCTAAACCAACCATGTTTGCTTGTTTACAACGGGAACTTGTATTTCTAGTCAACTGGTGTTTGCGGGCATACGAACGAAGCACAGCGAATTCGAGAAAGTACCCGGTTATTTTGAATTTCGTGATGCTTTTTAAACATTTTAGCTGGGAATGGGCAGTCAACCAACGCACACAGTAGTTTACCCTATGGACCGTATAACACCGCGGTATGCTATATGTGGCACCACGCAGCTTCGTCGCCTGCCTCGCATATTTCTCCCAGATTAGGTTTTTCTTACTTCGACACTATGTTTTCTAACCTTATTATAAATGCGTTTTATGCTTTGCCGCTCTAGTTTTACCTGGAACAGCCACGCTTGGTGCAACACTTTTCCCGTGTTGTCGTTCTAGCCAACATACGCGACGGAAGGAATCCAGAGCTACGAAAGACTAAAGTCACAGTGTAGTAAGTGCAAAAAAGAAAGTTGGACAGGCACCTAATAAACGGCGTCTGGACGTAGTCACAGAACCATTCTGTGGGAGATGAGTAACTACGCGTAGGCCGTTACCGCTCCGTAACGGGTTGTTGTTCTAAACCCGAAATTAGCTAGGCACACGTATCGCTATTAGGTAGGCGCGATATAAAATTGGTAGATCGTTTCAAAAGTTTGCCCTGGTCTCAGTTCTCGCCGCCGACGTTCCTTTGACCTTTGCATGCTCATACCGATGCTAAGCTAGGTGATGAATTTAAGGCAGTGATCCCGAAGCTAAAGTTACCTCTCTCGAACTTTTCTTGCCGTTTTCGTTCATGGTAATAAGCGAAAGCAAACTGCTGAGTAGAATTATGGGTCAACCGCAGGGACAACCGTTTATTCCCCCAGATTCCCCCAGTTTTATTTATTTTGTGTTCGGAAACATTGAGATTAACCTCGAAGACTTCGGGCAGATATAATTCGCGCATTCGTTCCTACATCAATTTTGACCTCTTCGCAGGATCAGTAGTTTCCTATTTTCGTTGCATTTGGTGCTTCATCGCATAATTAGAAATAGCCCCGAAGTTGGTTAGGGTTTAGACAAACGTTGTTGCGAGCAAAGTGCGGCCTAAAGGATTTATGAATGTTAGAACGACTTTCCCCGAGTAATATTGCTTGGTTGTTTACTATTCCTTGTTCCAGGGACGTTTGTAGCACCGGAAGAAGCCATTTCTTTGTGTTTTGGTGCTGTAAATTTGTGTTGTTAGGTTTGCTAAGTAGGGAATTATTATACCAAAGCGCAGGACTCAGCTAGTTGGTACATGTTTGAATGGATGAAAAACCAGCGGTATATACAGAACACAGAACCGTCGTTACTTTCCATCTGTGGCCTGTGTTCACCGCTGGTCAAATAGGAATTTAATATGTCGGTGCACATTATTAGACGAACAAATTTTTACTTGCATTGCGGTTTTGGGTAGAATGTTTCCGTTAACATTTGTCTCAATGCGTGTGCCAGTGTCGTCTACGGAAATACTTGCCTGCCTGTCTATAATGCTGGGGTCAAATAGGATACCATGACGACACCTATGAGTACTGAGTTATGATTATGACCGCACACAATAACGTATACGCATGTTCTTATGTCTGCTTTCTTTTTCTCAAACTATAACCCACTGCTAAATTTGAATGCCTAATTGTGGTTACGACTTTGATTACGACTTCGTGAGTTCACTGAGTTCAGAAGTGGTTCACAGACAAGTTAAACACGTCAATGTGCATCTGCAGAGATGAGCGGTTGGAAAAATGGTATTTGTACTCTCTGAAAATTCTCGATGGGAAGACTCTGCATATTTTAATACATGGCTTCTGTGCTTTACACAGGCATCTTGTACACTAGCCATGAAATACTGCTATCCGTTCCCGACTTTTTTTTCGGTTTTACAGCGTAGAAGCTTAAGGTTCGCTTTCTCCGTGATCATTACTGTCAGGGCATGATCGAGTTTGTGAAGTCATCGCTGCTTCGAAACTACATCTACTTCTACAAGATGCGGAAAAACGCTGCAGCCATGGTAGTAAAGCGCGGCTCATCAATAAAATTGTGACTCCTGCGTGCTGTTTCATAAAGTTACTCAGTTCATTACCTGTAATGTATTTGAAATTCTTTTGAATAGGTTACATTAAAGTACACATTTTACATAGCTTTACGCATCCCCATTGTAATGATTGGGATGCGTAACCTAACTCAGTTTGTGAACGATCCCCAGTATTTGCTACCCCTAGTACAATCATTAAATACCTCCTCCTACCACAACAGCCTCTCATGAAGGTCGAATTGAATGCCTTCAATACATCTGCCGAAAGAGAGCTTAGTATACCAAGTGAGCGCATGATATTTTTCATGTATATCATTTAAATACCGGTGAAAAATTACCAACCCGGTTTGAACGAGCACTGCACCCGACGCATAGACAGTGAAAGTTCTAAGTGCAGAACAATAAATATACCGTTCTGAAGAAAGCACTCGCCGTTTTTTATCTCCGGATGAGGCGAAAACTCACAGAACTCACTAAACAATGAAAAACCGGGGTCGATAAATTCTTGGTAACTCAAACTAGTATTCCGCCCTACGCTTCTTTTACCGAGAATGCATGTAGAGGCAAAGGTATTGCAGCAAACTTCCGTTTTCATAACCAAGCTCAAGAACTTCTAAATCATGATTAATCTATGGAAGATTTAATTATTAGTTCGGGTTGTCTTTACTGCAAAACTCACGAAAAGTGCCTTTCCTCGCAGAATTGATGTTTTGAATCCTACAAGAAATCTTTTTCTATGTAAATCACCTGGCGTGCGAAAACATCTGAAACTTTCTCTGCCGTTTCTTTTTCAGTTGGGAAGCGCGAGCAAATTTACATAAAATGAGGCTGTGCAGTTAATTGTCTAACAGATCTTCGTTTCTCTTTCCAATCCATATTGCTGCCTCTGGGAAGAAAACTTACTGCTTACACTCAGAAATTTTTGCACCGTTGTATATTTTTGTATTTTCTAAAAGCCGATACCTTGAAAATGCTGGTCGAGGGAAAGTTTCGCATGAAGAAAGATTTTTTCTATTTACAAATAACGGAGTACAAATTCTCTGGACGCGCGCGCATGCGGTGCTTAGATAGCTATGTAGAAAGTAGAAAAATACGCGAATATTTCTGCTGGCAACGTAACAAACTTGAGTCCTCTTGTTCTGATGTTCGTATAACATAAACTGCTACACAGTCAGTTAATGTACCAACTACTCATAATGGGTTGACGTAGCCGAGTCACTCCAGCCGGCGAGATCAGCTAATTTTACCCTTGATGAGAAACCTGCCAAACCATTGCATGCAGTTTTTGCTTCGTGAAGGCACTAGTAGCTTCTGCGACGGAAGTCCTTTGGCAGTACAATCTTCTGGAAGTGTGCGCTTCCCTTCGAAAAGACCGCCGCGTTCAAGCGGCACCATCCAAACCGTTTGCAATGTGATGCTTCCGGATAATATCAGTAAAAACTTTGGGAAAGGTTTCGAAACAGCTACCAAACCATGATGCACACCTCCAGAGCTCCTGAGCTTCGTTAAGCGCGTCGCCAGGCCTTCTTCGACTAGTAACATGACAGGTGCTTGTCGAAAGGCGTCAACTTTTCGTTGCGATGTAAACCTGCATTAAGACTAGCGGTGACAAGAAATATTGTTAGTTAAGTTAAACAACACAGCCTAACGCTTCTAACCTCTGACAAGGATCCAGGATTCGTGGTGGTTCCTAATGTTATTTAAATCGAAAGCCTAGCTTGCCTTGGCCTCTATTTTACGTATAAGACAATGTTTCTTTGAACATGTTAACAAGCAGGCCAAGAATATGTGCAAGGAACTGAACCTTGGAGATGCTCAGAAATTTCTTTGATGGTGATGGGTCTCTATTCTTACAGCTATTTTGTTCCAAAACTCTTAAAATGTATCGCACACTTTACATCATAGCCTCGCAAAGTGGTACATGGCAAAAGAAGCTAGATTTGTTCTTGCAAACAAGGGTAAAAATGCTGCCTGTAACTAATCCTTTCCTTGCAAAGGACTTGGGTGATGTTATTAAATTTTCGAAACAGACCAGTCCCCGGAGCTTCCTTGCTTGCTCGTTCGATGTACAGGACCTGTATTACTTATTGCCGCCCGATATGGTCGCAGCTTGAGTTGAGGAGGCGGTGGACGAGTATGGTGCGGTGCGGTTTCAAAGTGAGTCAGCTTCAACTGTGCTGGGGTTCCTCGACACGCCTAACATGTATTTGAACTCAACTTAAGCTTTTTTTTTAAGAAGCGTGCACGACCGGAAAACCGGTGTGTGCACCGGATCATGGGGTGCATGATGCATAGCGACTTAGCGCTAGCAAACATTGACAGCTTTAGATGAGCAAGTGCAAGACGGGAGTATCGCCAAAATTTTTCGATATGTGGAAGAATATCTTGTGCTTCTGGAGACAAGACAGGGGCATTTGAAAAGTGTAAAAACAGGAGTATCTGACCTGTTTAATGTGAGCATGGCTCCGCTGAGAGTTACATGTGAGGCCCCTGTTCAAGGTCAGCTGAAGTCCCTGGATCTCAAGCTTTCACTTTCCCAGAAGCGTACCTGTTGGATGCATTACAAGGTTGGCAGCAAGCCGTTGCTACTATTTGATTCGGCTAACTCTTCACTAGTAAAGAGAGTTATAATTAATGCTTGCTATAAGAATGCCCTCAAGAAATCTTGATACCACGCAGTCTGAGAGAGCTTCTGCAGTCAAGCACAACCCTCGAGGAAGTGGGGTACCGAAGTAACCTTTTGTCTTCTGTTTCACTGTGCATGTTCAAAAAACTTGGAAAACTCGGCTCGGAAGAATCCCCAAAAATACTAATCCGAATTAAGAAAGATAAGTCAACGATCATTTCGTACATGCATGGGGTCTCCCACAGAGAAGAGAAAATCGCGCAAGCTCCAGGAGTCACTGTAGTTTTTTTTGCTCCCCACAAGCTGCGTTACTTTGCAGAAAAGTTAACACTGAGTATTCACAGGGGAAAAAAGGTGCGATAAGCAGCACGCAGCAAAGTTTGCTCCTCGCATAAAAGGACTGGGGTACTTGCTGTCCCTGCATCCTTGCAACGAGCCGTACGTCGGCCAAACAGGCCGCTGCCTTAATGAAAGGCTACGTGAACACAACAACGTCTCAAATACTGCTAGTGGCCATTTGGGCTCCCATTGCCTCTGGTGCGGCTGCGGGCCACGTTTTGAATCATCCACGGTGATATCACGAACCAGAGATCAAACAACCTGATAATTTATAAAACCGGTGGAAATTCACAGATCACATGACCAGTGTATCAGCGTTCCCCCTGTATCACTGCTCAACAAAATACTTGCACTATTTATCAACTCGCGGCTAATAGATGTCAATGGCGTAGAGTTACAAGTGACAATGTATATTGTTCAGGCAATTTTTTGAAGCTCCCTCATAAAAGCGCTGTTTTACAGTGACCATTCTTCTAACGGATAATATTTATTTTTAATATCTCTAAACAACCGCAATGAAACGGATTACATTGGAGGGAGGCGCACACAGACTGTGGACAGGTACATACGTCAAAAGCAATACAAGAAAAAGAGAAAAATAATACAAAAGAACAAAAAAGCTTCAATACAACAAAATATGTCTGGAATTCGAAGTGTTCGTCAAAAATAAAAACCATGAACAGATATGTGCCCAAAGATTACTTACAAAGGGCAAGGAATTATAACACTACGGTAAAACAGCACAAAAGGAAAAGACTGCACTTAAAAAGCAGAAAAGAAAAAAAAAGCGAAAGGAAAGAAAGATGAGCCCGGGTACACAACCATACAATGCAATTCCACGACATTACATTCGGTGGAGCAGCTCTTCAAATCGAGTGATGTCGGTTTGGGTTGCTGTATGCGATGTCGTTTGCAAATAAAAATTCAGTAAGAGCAGAGTGTGCTGTCGTCCACGTTTTTGTCGTCTTCTTCTTGACCTCATGTTAGTTTGTGCTTCTCACCACTGCGATGTTTCGCCAGCTCGCCTAAGCTTCCGCTCTTGTGAGTTGTAATCCTCTTATGTCTAGCTACTGGTTCCGTTTCAGGTTGAAAGACTTCAAAGTGAGATTTCATGCACTCGTGACAAAGCCTGCAGCAACGCTGCTGAGATTTTTTATAAAGATCGCAAAACCGACAATTCAACAATGATAAATAAAATACTTCTTGGGCAGATGAAAGTTTTCTTGATAGTTTTATAAGACCGTTCGTAGTAATGCAACCGCATCAGTGTCAAATTCAGAGCGAGCGCTCGTATTCCGTCTGCCGCAGCACCAATGTGCACCAACCAAAAATGAGTATGACACAGCTGAGACATAAACCCCAATCCCTGACCAAGCGCTCCGCTGGGTCAGGTGTAACAATTAGAGGGACAATAAACCACGCAATGTTGTGGTCGTATGTTCTCATACTCGCAAACGCTCCTGTTCCGTTGATTCCTCTTGCGATTTCCCAAAATACTCCACAGCTCGTGGCCATTTGCAACACAGTACCGAAATGTGTTAAGCAACTTTTTTTAGAAAAGCGTGTGACTCCTCCACAAAAAATCGGCGAAGCAGTTTGTGCTTCTCCATTCGGCTGGCGTCATTTTGGGATGATATTCCTAATTCATAAATATCACAACTGACAAGAAATTTCTATTCCCATATTTCTTGGTTGGGGTTTCGCGTGTGTATCGAAAATGTTGGGCGGCACGCTTACTTGAAGCTTCCGGCAGAAGCTTATGTGTTACGTTTCACAGGATTTTTGCCAAATAACTAGGCAAGTTAAAAAGTGTTTTGCTCTTAAATATTTTCCACAAAAGTACTATCCGCAAAATTGCCTTTTCTGTGCAACAGAATTACCTTGGCTTGTAATATCATCTAGAGTTTGCATGAACCGCAGCGTGCCTACCCGAAGTAATAGCCGATACCACAAACACCCTTCAAATTTTGCTTGGTGATAAACGATACTACTTCGAAATCCGAAACACAGTCCTTAACAGTCGACTGCATTAAATCAGTTGTGTCCGCTGGTTACATCTTCCAGCTGTATTTATTCACCCCTCAGCATTTTACTGAAGGCGCTCAGACTTTTCATTCTTTTTCTTCTGAAGCGTTGGCACCCGCATCGTATGTGTATCTGAATATGAAACAAATATTCTCTTAACTCCTCGGGAAGATTCCCGTTGCTGCTTTACTCAAGCTGTCAAATACAAAAGGCGGCTCTTGGTGGCGCAATAGCACCATTCTCTGTTATTACGACTTGTGCCCTATCCCACACCAATGCCCACCTATGACCATGTCCATTCAAACATTTGATTAAGATGCCGCGAAATCCTTCAAGCACCGCAGATTTAGATTAGGTTTAAACAAACAACCCCTTCCAGCAATGGGGAGGAAATAACATCATTTCTTTCAGTGTGCCTGTACTAACTCTAACTAAAACAGTGAATTTTCTGCATTAGATGCTGCTTCCTGCGCCAAGAAAAAAAAACTGTGACAGAAACACCCATAACAATAGGCGGGAGCACATAAAGGAAACTGCCGTTTTCAAGGAAACGTGTCGGTATAATAGACTAGTCGGAAAACTAGGGAGCGACCTATGACGTTTCTGGCCGGAAGTTGCGTCGTTGTATTAAAAAATGGCGACCGGCACTTCTGCCCTTCCCCACCGACGCGTTTCCACTACTCTGCGCCCCTTGTAAAAAAAAAAACGTTATAGAAAGCAAAAACTGCAAAAAAAGATGTTTATACAAGCTTAAATAATTTAGTTAATCCCTAGTTCACAATACCGCCCTTGTTCCTTATCTCTAGGTGATAGCGCTGTGTCCTCATGAGCTTATTTGATGCCCGTCCTTCAAGGGGGATGAAGTAGGGAGCGAGAAGCAGCGCCTTCTGAACAATACTTTGTTTTCCCGTCACACAAAATTATGGTTTATAATAGGTCAGCAGGGAGTCGTCTCTTCAAAGAAATAAAAACTCTAAATGAAGTTAGAAAAGTTTTCGGAGACAAAAGCGGGCGATGAGAGGCTCACGAAAATTGCGGGATGTGCGATCTCTTGGCTAGACATTTTCTTGCCCGGTACGTTATTGATAGTACATTTACCTTTGGAACGTTTCCAAGACAGGCTATCTAAAAACTTGTCCCCAGAGCGCCAGATCGATGGGTAAAAGAGTCCTTGATGTCACCGCTGCTCAAGGCAGCTCTTTACAAGACCACTTAAGGAATACTTCGAAAGTTGACGCTCGTCTTTCCTCCAAATTTTCTATCTTTGTTTGCTCAAGTGAACACCTGCCTCTCCGGTGTTCTTAGGAGTTTCTTTCAGGATTTGGCGCTGTTATCGGTATATGTGACAGTTCCCTTGAACGCTTGTTCTGCCTCTGGGTTGTCGATAGCTAACACGGAGAGAAAACATTCCTTTGATCCGTTTTCGATTACTGTGCAAACTTCGTCGATTATGTTAGGTGCTGTATCGCAAGCGTTTTTTATATGCCTTCAGATTATACCCTTTTATGCGCTACTAACTTGACACTCCATTTCTGTACAAGTGTCACTGAGTACCAACAAAGCAAAAGTAACCACATCTGGGAGAACCCCCACCGTTGAGAGTTTTGCTAAAGCTACTCTTGTGACTAAAACTCGGCCGAATAGCAAAGCTATATTTTGACATCTTCTGTTTATAGCTTTACCACCGACGAACTAGCCAAAAAGGGGACTTTAAGTGCGATGAGAAGCCAAAATGTACTAGTTAGAAGGTATTGCGGACACCGTGATAATATAATTGGGCTGCAACTCAACCACCAATCCTATTAAGAACTCGCAGACTGTCAATCCGCTCCGTGTTTTGGCCGAGTACGTTCTCTGTGTTGAGTTAAGCTGGGTTACTGATTTACTTGTCACAGGCTGTTTACCCGTTGCTCAAGAAAAAAAATTGTAGAGTACAAACCGCTCCGTAGGGAGTTTCCGTTGATTGTACCGAGACTGAAGGCGATGCAAAACTTTGAATGAAATAGTTCTATAACCCAGAGTGATTGCGTACCTGCGCCATATCCTTCTATCTTCAGTAGGATTGTAGGAATACTTTGTTTTTGATTGTGTAGGTATGACACATGCCAGGTGGAGAAAATGTTGTTCAGAGACCTCTCTATAATACATCAGCCTACTGTTAAAGCAGAATTCTGCATGGACCTTTTTTGATCTCATTAAGGCAATTTAGTCATGTATTTCTCAGGTGGCGGATGATGCTGATGCCAATTTCTGACGTTTTGAAATTATGAATGTGTGTCAAATGGGGTTTCTGAAATTAGGCAAACATAACGCATGTGAAGAAAAGTATGCTTGTAAATTCGGAAAGACTTTTGTATTTGTTGCCTACAACACAGTGTGACAAAAGTGAACAAACAAAACCTAGTCACGATTTACATCTGCAATTTACATTCGGCGCAATTCACGATGTACATCCGGTGAATCACCCAAAAATGAACGCTGCAAGGTGCTGGTAAAAACCTGTTCCCACGGAATTTCTCACAACATGGTAGCCCAAAAACATGGTGTAAAACTGGTATTTCATGCCCGCGCAAGTGCTCGGGCTTGTGTTGTCGTATACACAACAAGCAGCCCAATAAATATTCCTGCCCAACGC
This sequence comes from Haemaphysalis longicornis, assembly GCA_013339765.2. Classification (NCBI taxonomy): domain Eukaryota; kingdom Metazoa; phylum Arthropoda; class Arachnida; order Ixodida; family Ixodidae; genus Haemaphysalis; species Haemaphysalis longicornis. Next base: position 104,389,629 of record CM023458.1, on the reverse strand, counting down.
AGCATAGAACAAGATTCGTTGACTGCGCTGACCGTGTCATATATTCGACTCCTTTGTCCTGCAAAAGGTGTACATCGGCCAAACGGGCCCATGTATTAGTGAACAAATTCGCGGATACCGCACGTGCCTCGAAAAGGGAAGGGGGCCACAACTTGGCGAGACATGTGTGCATAGATTACATGCAACCTATTGAAATAACGCCTGAGGGTATCGCAATTCTGTCACTAATCTTAAGCTATCTACTAAGCTGGCATTGCCGATATTAAATTCTCAAAGTTCTGAAAAACACCCTTTCTGTTTCTGTTAATATCCTGTATCACATTTTCAGACAATCATTAGCAACAGGCCAGCTTCCCATTGACTGGAAGATTGGTAAAATAGTCCCCGTGTTTAAAGCCGGCGATAAACATTCACCCGAAAGTTATCGCCCCATCTCTCTAACGTGCATCTGCTGCAAACTTCTGGAACATATAATCGCTTCTCATGTTTTCCGCCCCTTAGAATCTAACCACTTCTTTTTGTCAACCAACATGGATTTAGAAAAGGTTTTCGTGCGAAAACACAGCTGCTGGAATTTACGTCAGAACTACATTGCAACATGAACAATAACCTTCAGACTGACTGCATTTTTCTCGATTTTTCAAAAGCATTTGATCGTGTACCCCACTGTCGTCTGATTTCTAAATTATCTTCACTTCGATTAGACTCGCTCACTTTATCTTGGCTTCGAAACTTTCTTTCGCTCCGCCAGCAGTTCACGGTAATAAACAATATCCAATCCCCGCTTTCCCACGTAACCTCAGGTGTACCGCAGGGGTGCGTCCTCGGCCCCCTGCTATTCTTAATTTATATTAACGACTTGCCAATCAGCATTTCATCTCGCATGCGAATTTTCGCCGATGATTGCATTATATATCGCTCAATAACCTGTGCTGACGACCACCTAACACTGCAAAATGACCTCAACAAGATTAATGACTGGTGCAAAAAATGGCTGATGTCGCTAAACAAGCAGAAGTGCAAAATTATGTCTTTCAAACGCAAGGAAAATATTTCCAGTTGTTCGTACATCATTGATGATTCCCCTCTGTCACACGCATCCTCCTACAAGTACCTAGGTATTCATTTCACACCAAATCTTCTTGGTCACACATATCACCACCATTGTCGCAAAAGCTCAAAACTCATTGGGATACTTACGCCGTAACTTGCATAGCTGCCATCCCATGTTCGTCAACTAGCTTATCAGACCTTTGTTCACCCACTACTTGAATTCGCCGCATCCATCTGGTCCCCTTACCAAAATTACCTAATCACATGCTTGAAGCGATTCAAATAGGGCAGCCCGTTTTATCTCGAGAAATGACGACTACCATAGCAGCATAACGGAAATTAAGCTATGCCTTTCTCTTCAATTGCTGAGTACTCGGCGGGATATTTCCTCTTCTATGCCTCTTCCATAAGTACTGTTTCCAGTACTAAACCATTCCATTTCAACTCGATTATACCTTCCGTTACATCTCGCAGGTGGTGTTTTTTTTTTTTTTTTTTTGCATAATAACTTAAGTTTCACCGCGATTATATGGGTCAACCGACCGCCTTTAATCATCGGCTCTTCCTCACGCGATTCGCTTGTGGAATGATCTCTCGAATGACATCGCATATCAATCTGACCACGAAAATTCAGACAACTTCTCCACTCTTTCTTTCAGTGATAGAAACTTCGACTGGTTCTTTTTTACAAGTATTTGTGCCACCTCCTGTATCGCTCTCAGTGTAATTATATCCATTCGTTTTTACTCCGGTTCCTCCCGCTTACAGATTAAGGCCTTGTGTTCGGTAAAACAGCATCGCGCTCTTCTTTTTCTTTTCTTTTTTCTTACCGCTTCCCACTGTGTGACCGCTGCATTTTTGTAGTTTATAATATCCTTATACACACAAGTTAAAACTCTGTTATCGCCCTTTATTACCCTGTGTTTTCGAAACAAGAACAAGTTGCTTTCTTGCGCGTTGTTATAGAATATTTTAACTACGTGTTTAGTAGGTGTTTTTTAATAAGTTGTATGCGCATATTTGCATTCCTTCCCACCTGCAATGTTCCCCATGTATGTGTCACTTCAAGTGACTTTTTTGTACATTCTTTTTCTCTTTAGTGACATATATCCTGTTATTTGCTGTTCCGTTCTTTCAAAGTTCATTCAAAGTTTGATGTTCCCTTACAGTTCTGTCGCGACACTCACCCTTTGTACCCCCCTTACACAATGCCCTGCAACAAGGGCCTGTAAGGTATTTTTAAATAAATAAATAAAAGCTGTTGCAGCCCGTATCTGAAAAGCGTGTCCATTGTGGGGCGTGATGCGACGAAGCAAGAACGGGAGATTATGGAAACCTTGTTGATATATAAACACGGTGAAAATTTTGTCAGTGAACCCCCTGTGGTAATCAACGCTAAAGAAATAGCTTTTTTAGTGGACTGCAAGACGTATAAGATTTGGTTTTGTGCCTTGCTTGCCTCCTTGTTGCGTAAGGTGTGGCTTTACTGCGCATGCGGAAGCGAAGGAAATTTGTATTTAGCCAGGCCAGTCCGTTTGCAATAAAGCAGTTGTAAGTCGAGTGCTGTCCGTGTCTTTATTGTCCTCTTGTGTAGCGTCTTAAAGGGAGCCTGAAACACTTTTGTTAAGCGCTTTCACTCTTTCCTTCGCGTCTGGAACCACTGCGAAAGCTATAGTTATCGCCAGCACGGAGTGGCGCTGTTTGATTTGCTCGTTGCACCAGGTACGCCTTCCATTTATGATTTCGTTTTTCTGGCTTTTATTTTAAAGTTCCAGTCAAAAAGCGTTCATTTCTTTCTACCTCAGTAACATAGGCGCTCATAATGCAAGCTGTTTCGAACTCCACTGCTGTATTGAGAATTTTGCAAATAGTTTTGTTTACACAAATTGTCTGCATCGCCTTCACCTTCCGCTAGTGTGTGTGTGCGAACGTGTGTGAGTTCGCTTATGTACGTGTGTGCATTCCGAGAGATTTGAATAATTTTATTGTGATTGTTCGGTCAGAAAGATGCGTTAGTAATAACAGAAAACTTGCATCTGCAACCAGCAATAGCTTTGGCCTGTGACGTAAAACCCGCTAACCTTGAAAATTTCAATAGCAACTATTCGCACAGCATGCGGAATTCTTATGTATTGAAGGAAAATACTTCTCGCGGCAGATCACCGAGTGCCTACCGAATTCAAGAAAATAACTTCTCGCTGTTATTCAAGGTGCAATGCTAGTATTTCCATGCATCTTCTATAGTTGCTTTCTTCAGGCATCGTGACGACCCCATCAGTTGCCCATCTTCAGGCATAATGTACTGGTACTGATGCAAGAATGTGGTTCAAGGCATTTGGATTATGAAATATACGCTGTACTGGCTCTCCGTCAGAGTGGATGGAGACTAACAAATATGTGCCTGGAGCAGTAAAAGGAATATCTATACGAACTACAAATTTTGTGCGGCCGGAAAGAATGGTAGGCGCTCTCCGTTTTTGATGTGTTCTCAGGTCTCTCTATCATCCTCCCTACCAACCCCTACGTGATATCCACAGACAGTAAAAAAATACAGCGAAAAAGTCTTGCAGTGGCTATTTTTTGATATTTTGCCTCCATCTCCTGCAGTTTTATCTGCGGTGATAAGAGCTCGTTTTCTTCAATCCCTGCGCGCACATTTCAAAGATTTTTCCGCTGAACTAGGCCCTGCTATGCGTGTCTTAGAAGGCTTCCTCTGACCCGTTCTGCCTGGTCTCTTCCACGTATCAGCGGGAATCACTTCCGCAAAGAACCACCGATATCCGGTGGTTCAGCGTGGGTGTGCGGGCATCTGTTACGTGTCATTGCAGGTTGTTTCCACAGGTTTCTCGTTATTTGTCTACCTGCCGTATTTCTCGTTTTTCTTTCTGGGTGTATCGGTGTTTCCTCCAGAAGAAAGGACAGGATTTCATGGACATCTTCCGCATATATGTAAGAATTTATTGGGTTGCGTTTCTGAGAAGAAAAAAGCCCGAAAGAAAACAAGACGAAAGGGTGAAGTGCATAGGGCCAACGTCTACTCTCAACTGACCTTTATTGAAATGGCAGCAAGAATTTTTGAACATCGCGCGTATGCTTGGCGATCCCAGGCAAAAAAGCCACTGTACCAACCATTAGTGCCCATCTGTCAGTGCCTAACTTTTAGCGGCGAAGGCATTAAGTGCCCCTTTAAAGGGAACACGGAATGTGCTGTTGCTGCTGCTTTTGTAATGTTTTCCGGCAGAGAAAATTGCCGCCGCAGAAAAGGACAAATCAACACGTGTGAGGTGGAACGGAAATTGAAGCAGCTTTGCAAAGTACAAACTTGGCGCGTTAGCCCCAGTTTGTACTTTGTACAAACAGCAGTTAGCCTCGTGCGAGATTTGCTGGCGGAATATCACGTGACAGATGGTTATTTGGCACGTGATGAGAGCGGTTGCGCCATGGCAGACAGATATGTCCTCCCTGGCTGAGGACTCGTGCTCATTCTTGAAGCACGTGGTGTCAGTAAATACAGTTAAACTTGGATGTAATGGACCTGTATGTAACAAATTCCTGGATTTAACGAAGCTTTTCTAATGCCTATTCCCAGCCCTATTGAAACCCTATTTGGGACCTCTACGAAGGCGCTCCGATGCTTAACCTTGATGTAACGGATTTGCTACTCGGATGAGCCATCGCTTTTTGAACTTTTTTTAAAGATCGGCAAAGGATATTTAGTAACTCAGCAAATTTCGCCCACACGGCAGATTACCGTGCGTTTCCACTATGTGGGAGGGCGGTGTCTGTTATGTCCTAGGCCTGCCTGTCCTCGTGTAGTCGCGATTCTCTACTGCCTTCTGTAACATTGGTTCGTCGGCAATGATTTTCACTGCCAGAAAACGGAAAGTTTTGTCTTTTCAAAACAAGCTCAGAATTTTAAATGCCATCTCCGCCAGCGCGAACAAAGAACGTCACCGCCCGGTACAGTATCCTAACTATGAGCCTTTGAGGTGTGTAATATTCTTGGACATCAAATCGGCATTCGATTCAGTTTTACATAATGCAATCCTAGCGTCCCTTGCTGCTCTTGGTTTCGGGGGAAAACTTTACGCGTGAATATCAAGCTACCTAGAGGGGCGAGAACGGTTCATGTGCACTCCGGAATACCCAGAGTCCTATCACGCTATACAAAAGGCGAATGCTCAAGAACCACGTCTTGAGCCGCTCGCTTGTTCAACCTGACGCTCATACACCTAAAGCGAGTCCTCCCGCATGGCGTACATTTTACACTCTCTGCGGACGACATCTGCGGACGACATCTGCATTTGGAGTGCAGTGAGGTAACGTCGAACCACGCAACAAAAACTGCAGAAAGCCATCGCGAACTTATCAGCCTACCTTTTGCGCATAGAACTGCATCTATACACGAGAAAAGTGTTTCGATGGCTTTTATACGCAAGAACATGAAACACTATTCATTAGTCCTCGGAGGCCGTACTCTACAGTATGTACCTTTTCAAAGATTCCTCGGAATCTTAATATACCACCATCTTTCTTGGGCTCCGGAGGTTCAAAGGCTCTGTACGCGAGTTTCGGCGATGTCAAAGATCGTCCGGTATCTTGCCGGTATTCGCTGGGGTAGTGACTCTCGCTCCATGATACTGCTCAGTAAAGCCCATATCAACGGCGTACTGCACTACCGTCTGCCTGTCCTCCACAATCTGTCACTCACAAGTACAAAACAGCTAGATGCAGCAAGAAACAATTGCCTTCGCATCTGCCTCGCACTTTCCAGAGGGTCGTCGTGCTTGGGTACTGTCGCGGAAGCTGGCTATCTGCCCTTGGACGTGATTAGGCTCCAATAAACCGTACGGATACATCTGCGGCATCGGATGCACTCCAGAGCCGATACAACAGCACGCATGATAAAAAATGGAAACTCAAGCTTTGGGTGAACATTGAAGACCCTGCATCTTTGCAGTCTCTCCCAGGCACCAAATTCAATGCCATCCTATTTCCCTCCCTGGACCATTTCGCCATTGCTAATTAGATGCACCATCACGAGCATTGGCTATAAATTTGCCTCAAAGCGGCTTGTTGCAGTTGACACTCGGCCACATTTGCCGGCTATACTCTGGCACAAAGCACATTTTTACAGGCGGCTCATGTACGCTTGATGGCCGTTCCTCTGGGATCTTTGTCTCGTCCACTTGAAAGACGTTCAATCATAGTCTTGAGCGGGCAACGTCATCAATTTCAGCCCAGCTTCAAGTCATCAAGGAAGCCATCCGGTACATTCTCCGCCAACCACCGGGGCAATGGACCATCTTCACCGAGTTTGAGGCAGCCCTGCAATGTGTACTGTGCCACGACTGCTTCAGCATTCACGAACACGCCTCTCGTGAAATAACTTACTTGCACAACCTTGCCAAAGACATTGGGCACCAAGTGACATTTCAGTGGATTTAAGGCCACTGTGGTGTTCCAGGGAACGAGAAGGCAGATGAAGCAGCTCACAGGGGCCTTGAAATGCATAACAAGAGGAAGGTCTTCTTCATCAAGTATGATGCTTAAGCCATGACGAAGGCACTTGTCGTAATGGAGCGGAACCATCTCTGGTCTCTTCCAGAGCACCATTATGTCTTCTTGCACTACGTGACCCCGATCTCAGATTAAATTTGCCAGAGCGACTTTCGCACCGAGTAGAAAATTTATACCATCGATTACGCCTCAATGCAGCGCTCACGAATACATACCTGTTTCGACTCGGTGCAACCTCGAATCCGTACTTCCATAACTGCGAATCGCCGGAATCTGTAGAACACCTACTACAGTGCCGCGCTTACACAGTCGCAAGGTGCCGTTTGAAGCAGGAGATCAAGCCCCTACGCCCAGAACCGATCAGCTTAAAAGTACTGCTCGGTCCATTGCCCTCCCCTTTAGTTGAACACAAAGAACTACTAGCGTTATTTGAATACCTAGACGAGATCGGTGTCACTGAACTGATGTGACATACTACGAAGATTGTGACGTTCATCGAACTGTTCCCACAAACTCCACGGTGTGCGCTTTTCTGTTACTTCTTTTCTCGTCGTTCTTCCCCCTGTAATCTATAGGGCATTTTCTACCATCCCTACCCATTCCCCCGCCGAGTAGCATGTCAGTGTAGAAATTCTGGCAAACCCCTCGGCTCTATTCTTTAATAAAGAGCTTTCTGTCTTTCGCTCTCCAAAAGCACCAAATTCACAAAAGATACATTTTCCGCTTAAAAAACACGTTAAATCAAGACGATTTAAATTAAAACATAAAATTCCCTTTTCCTTTTCTTTTTGATTGATCCGAAGTTGTTACATCGCCTGTGTTTTCATGTATATTGCATAACGCAATAAAGTACGCCGAGTTGCTAGTCAGCGCTTGTACTGTCTTTTTTCCTTGATTTCGTCTGCATCTTGCAACAAAGTCAAAAGGCAAAGTTCATTCATAAGCTACGCTTGTTCATACGGGGGTAAGTGACCTTGTTTTATGGAGTGGCGAGTAGTGACTAAGTTCGTTGGAAAGCAGCAGACGCGAATCACACAGTTTCCACTGTGAAATAAATCAGTTCAGGGTGAGTTCACCAACACTCCTGTTAGCATATTGGTTTCATTTCTGCTTCATTGACGCTAGCCTTAACTGTAAACCTACATGTGACGAAAACCTGCATGTAACGAAAAACTGAGGATTTTTGACAACTTCATTACATCCAGGTTTACATGTATAACGGATTTAAAATAGATCTAAGGGAAGCAATAAGGTACCCGTCCTGAAGCAGGTAAGCTGACCTAAGTGCTCAGAGGTACTTTATTTTCCCGTGTTAATGAAAAAATTGTCGTAGCGACAGCTGAGAGGCACCACCTGAGTTTTTAACTCAAGATAGTAAGCAAAGTTGTTGTTCTGGTATACACTAGAGCCGAAAAATTGAAGCTAATGCCGCAACAATTATTGTGCAGAAAATGTAGCCTTTGGCTTTGCGTTTTCCAGGCGTATAATAAATCGTTACATCAGAATGTATTGGGTTCATTTTGGGGTCTAATTCAAAGCAGTTATTGGCGCCAGGCATCAACAAAACGCAAACCTTTTTTCACAACTTTATGGTTGCTAAAGGTTATAATTTACTTAGCTTTACCAGCAGCTCTGTTCCCGTTCCCGCACAGTCCAAAGAACTCAACTCCTGCCAGTTGCTTACCCAAAGGTGGAGAAATTCGCAGTATAAATTGCTCGTAATATTAGCTGGAACAGTTACGGAAGGATGGTGCGCCGATTCATCAAGCTGGACAAATAGCCCCATTTGCTTCAAGCGAGACAAAACGTATCCTCCAGGGAATCTCTCTCACGCTAGTTTCCCCAAAGTTGCATGCGTGCACAGACCGACGGCATTACCCAAAAAACCTCGTATTTTCGACACCGCTCAAGTTTATTACTGTGTACCTCTACCTCCCCGTGTGTGTGTTGTTCATATTTCAAAGACTAGCAGTGCGCTTCAGTTGCTCACGGTACCGCAGGACACAATCCGTCACGAATTTGTTAACGTCATGTAAACTAGAACTCCTGCAAGTGCAACGCGAAAAGCAAAGGTTGAAACTCCAGTTTAAAATTATAAGAGACGGAGTGAAAATAAATAAAGACGCATACGTACAACCCGCACCAAACGGGGAGCTCGGTTGAATCATTGTCACCCAATAAGGCCTTTTTGTGCTCGTCTGGATGAGTTTAAAAATTATTTTTTTCCTTATACCATAGAAGTGTGGAATAGACTTCCAGAATATGCTGTTGCTAGTTCGAATGTCAAAGTGTTTGAGTGTTCGATAGAATTTTTCTACCGGCAACACGAAACCTAATGCATGTTTAGCCATTGTGTTTGTTTTCTTGTTTGTACTCGTCCCTGTAATGACCATCAAGTGAGGGATACAGTATCAATAAAAAAATAAATAAATAATAAATAAACAAATAATGCAAGACGTCGTATGAAACCTGACAAAGCCAATATTTCTCATTTCAGGAAGTGACATGACGCATGGCAATATTTCAGTTGTCAGTCGACTTCTCGGAATGCAATGGGGCAGATTTGTCCCTCAGCTTTTCAAAGTGTGTGTTTAAAATACTACGTACGTTCATGATTATAAAGCGCTCTCTACAACATTTGTGCATAATACGGGTACGTGCTACTCTGTGCGTGTAGCCCTGTATTTTGCATCACAGAACGCGCACAGTCTTGAGAATGAGAATACAGATTTCTTGCGGTTGACACAACTACGGCTTCTAAACTGACTTTTTTTCAATAGCCTGGCGACAAATTAACAAAAAAGTGAATAGCAGATTGATGATTGGTTCGTTTATTGTACCTAACTTTAATTTGGAAGGATTGCATACACTGCTTCGCGTATATACTTTTTCGGTAACTGTTACTCATTACAACTTCCAGGTGTGTTGCAATATAAATTGCGAAAAGGAAATCAATAATCAGTTCGGCTACACTAGGAGCGTTGGTATAAGCGTGAAATCTTTCTACCACTTTTCAATTTTCCCTATATGATACGTACGGATTCCGAATCTTAGTTTCCCAACATTATCAGGATGTTTTTTAACGCGTTCCTGTTGTAGAGGTATCAGCGGTAACCAGGTTCTGCGCCTTTTGACCATAAAATTCTCATATTCATCAAGGCCCACTTTTAAAGGCGGCTCCCCAGTAAGCTCACTTATGCTGCGGACAAGGTGAAAGCAGTGTAACATCCGAGAGTAGCTACAGCGGCATAACCTGGCGATTATAATTGTTAGTCATTATAAGTCATAAAAATTTGTAGTCTCGTATAAATAGGGCGGAGGGAATTGTAAATCTCCATAATTGCAGCAGGTTTGTGAATTCATCCGCCCGTTCTTCTACCCTTAAATAAGACACGTTCCTTGCTTTGTATTTACACTTTTACTACCACCTAGATGACACTCAGACGCGCAATTATGTTCTGAGATTAAAAAAAGCTGGTTTTTGAGAGCAACCACAGACACGGCGGCGGGGCATTAAAAGGCCGGCGGCATACATTCACGGTTTTACTTGTGCCGTAGGGATCCGTTGCTTTGCAGTGCTCCTTTGTGACCGTCGCCTCATCTAATTTCCAGTCACGGACATCATTTCCAATCCCTCGTCAGAACGCGATACGTGCGTCCGCATACTTTCGATAAACAACCTTGATCGAACAAACCGAGTCACGCTTCTGGGGGATTACAAAACATTTTTTTTAAGAACAGAATACTTTCTAGGCCATAAAAACATTACATTTCCTCTCATATCATCCAGTAATAATACATTTTGCTTGGGGAGTTATATACCAGATCCAGGATTTGATCAGCAATTTTTATGGATTTAAAACCCTGAGAAATCTTTTGTACAGCCTTGAATTCAATGTGTTTATAATTCCTCTTTAAAACCAGAATTCAAAGCTCGGGCATTTTTTACAGTTTTTTGTCATGTCAGAAGCGTAGCACTATGTCGAAAGCGTAGCACTACTGTACGCTTTTTCTTTTATTGATCGGTGCTTTCAAAATCAATCAGTGTCAGCAGTGTGGGATGCAGGGCTGTGTCCTTTATATTAAGGGAGCGGACAATAGGTATTCTTATTTTATTGTTGCTCCCAAACAAGGCTTCATGAACCTTCATCAATCACTTAATCAGGAGCTTTGTTGCCGATGGAGTGAAACATGTTTGCAGACACTATTTGAACTGATAGCCAGAATGCAGTGCGGCATCATTCCTGGGAACTGGGCACTTCAAGTATATTCTTCCCAAAACGTTGTCACGTTTTAAAATTGTCGCGCGTGAAAGACAACAGTCCAGGTTCTATTTTTTATGATGTGCCACGCTTCAACTCTTATTTTCCTTCACTTCAACAAGGACCTCATAATACTCCGTGGTCAGCGCCATCTGGTCCTGGCCAATTTCCCGCATGGGCGCAAGATGTTCCTGGCCAAAGTTTTTCTTCTAGCGCATTCTACCCTCCACTCCTCCCCCGAATAGGTACATTAAAAGAGAAAGTGGTTACTTGGGATCAACGAAAACGACCTACCCTACATTGGCAACGTTGTTAGCCGTAGTGAAACTGAAGGTCGCGTCCGAGTAGCGTGATTCAGAGGGGTTACGGGACGGGGGGGGGGGGGAAATAAAGCTCAATCGGACGTATCTGCCAATGCATTCTCGCAGGGTTCTTTTGGTGCAGGGGATACGTATAGCGGCTCATTTTTTCTCTTCTGAATGTACGCTTAAAGGCAAACAAGCTACAATTGTTCCTATTCACCCAGCGATAGGCGCCAACCGCTACAAGCTTTCAAGCACGGCTACTAAGTGGTGGCTGTAATCTGCAGATACCCTTGTCCTGATGACTGCAAAATATTGGGACGCTACGACGAAAACCAGAATCGGTACGCGAAACTCCAATGGCTTTTTGGCTGGGAACAATAGAATAAATTGTACTACATCTCTCCTACAAAGTAACCCCAACCTGACAAAAATAAATTTTGCTTCCCTATGCAGAGTGACCAAACATTTTGGCTAATTTCCGGCTACTATTAGTAGGTACGTAGAAATCTTTCGGTTTTTGGAAATTCGCAAAAAAAGTTTTGCTCTCAAGTTCGAGGCAAAAGCTTTTCCTTTGGATTATTTACAACCAATCTTTCATCGAAATTTGCACTGACGTTCGCGATACCCAATGAGGAGAAATTGGTGCGCAGGACGAACTGCAGTCTTCTCGGTGAAGATGCATAGCTACTGCATCTCACTAAGTGATCGGGGCCTCACCGAACGCATGAAGGCACGCGATATACTCTGGCGTTGTCTCGCAATGCGTCGCGGAGGGGGTCCTCCGCTTTCCTGCTCGCTCCATTTTCGGACGGGTGTTCGTTTTCTCGGTTATCTTGTAGCGCGCCGCCTTCGGATAGAATGCCTCGTGTCATTTCCGCATATCGCCCACTCGCCCCCTCATACTTTCGCCGTTCATTCTCCCTCCAGTTTCCTGCCTCGTTCAATCTCGTTTATTTCCTGTATCCACTTCATTCGCTCAGTTAATGCAAGGGACGATAGCGCCGTGAAAGCACAGTAGCGGGCGCTTAAGTGCTGCTCACTATACTGCGTTTTTTGTAGGCAAATCGGCCGGAACGATGCGCACAGAGCACAGTCGAGACAAAGAAGCGGCCGCTCCATCGCTGGCACGCACACTCCAGGAAGAGGGAAAGGTGATTCGCAGGGCACGTCTCAGAGCGCGAGGCTAAGGTTTCAACCTCGCTCAATGGCAATGGTCTACAGACGTAATCGTTTCGCTTCTAGCAATCCGATAATACCCCCAAGTTTCACCATTTTTTTAATTTTCTTCCACAACTTCATTATTATCTCGATAATGTTTCAGACGTAGCAGCCTAGAAACGAATGCTCAATTTTCAACACATTCTCGAGCGGCCCCAACGGCACAATATTCTGTTATGTAAAAGGACGTGTCTGGTCATACATTTTTTTCTAGCATGTTTCCTCTCAACCCAATCACAGCCGCGAAGTGTGTCTGCAAAAGAGCTATATTAGGGTTTCGAGGCGTCCACTGTTAGTTGTGAGGTTACGCTAATTGCATCAAATACAACCCTACAAAGCAAAGCCGGTCAATAGCCACTACACTGCTGTAAAGACATAACTCCACCGGTCGAAGAACGTTCATAGCCGCAAAAGAGAGAAAATTCTTTTGAGCAAGTTGCTAAGGGAAGCGACGGGAGCCTTAGGAGCCCCTTACCTATGGCGCTCTTGTTCTCCTAACTCTTCGATTTCCTTCATTATCTCCACCCCTACTTCAAATAATAATAGGTTTATGCACGAGCATCACCACTACAATGTGGAGTTGTGCCGGCGTGATGTTTGGCCTAAAATAAGCTACTGTATTACGTCTACCTTCGTCAGCTTGTACCCGAAGCTTGACGCACAATGAGTAGCGTTCCTTGGTACGTTGTAAGACCCAGTTTTAGCGGCTACGTAACATTAGGCCTACACGTAGGCCTAACAAAGGAGATTGGACAAGGCTCTAAGTCATATTAATATACAAACTAAAAATACCCCTCTAATAGAAAAAGGTAACCTAATGGAGACAATACGTTTGGCAGTTCGTAGTAAAGCTTTCGCATTCGCGTCATAAAAAGCGCTTAGGTGTCCTTGCGTTAGCTGAGTCCTCAACAACAAAAAACTTTTCGCATGCCTACATGTGACACGTTCTGAAAAGTGGGTGCACCAAGGTCTTACAAATTCACCCATCGCAAAGGGATTATCTGAATATTTAGCACGCTACACTTGTCTGTCTACAGGAAGAAGCCACAAAAAATTCATCTTTCACTCAATGCCCAAGCTGTCAGTTGCGGAGCAGTTATTAGCCACAGGGGCTGTGGCACCCTCTCTTGACTAATTTCAGCATCAACCTCGCGTTGATACCGAAAATAGTCAAGAGAGAGCGCCGCAGCCCTCCAAAATATGCTTATAGAGAGACAATCAAGTGTGTGTTCATCATTTTGGGGAAATGAACGCGTCAATCAATACCTTTTTTCTGATTTTATAATTTTGTCGTAATATTTTCCGGCTTATCAAGGGCAAACTTCATGGCAAGGGCGCAGCGTAAAGATCACACCCAACATTTGGCATTTAAGTAACGTGTGCCTCTGAGGCGGAATTGGATTGACATCGGCTCTGTAACATGAGGGACCCAGGTTCTACCTCTGGTAGGTGAAGCGGAGATCTTTTCGAAGCCTCTGCTTGGGTGCGTCACATCGCGTAACTGCAGTGGCTAGATGCCATGACCACGGGCGAGCCACTACGACAACCTGTGCTACGAAAGTTATCCGCACTTAAAATATACATTTAGGGCGACACGTTCGGCAGTTGGTAATAAGGCTTTCGGATTTAATAAATCATCAAAATGCGCTCAGGAGTCCTTGTTTTAGGGTAGCTCTACCAAAAAATATCTTTTCACATGTCTACATGTCGTGCGTTCTGAAAAGTGCATGTCAATAGGAAAATATAATATAATCATGGCAATGTAATTATCTGATTTGCTAACCCCTCAAAATTGTGTGTCTACGTAATATACCCTCAAAAAACAGGAGCTCACTCTTCGGCACTAGTCATACTTGCATAACGACTACGTCTGCATGCGGCGCGAAGTGGATGCATATTTTCGAACCTTAATGCAGCAAAAACAAGATTGAAAACACTAACAGGACCGTTAAAGGTTGCTCAAAGTGGAAAAAAAGCCTGTCCTTGTTCGATCGTTTTTCCTTCGCTTCCGCTGTTGTCAACCTCGTACTCTAACGGCCGCAGCGCAGAAACGAAGAAATGGCCCGGTCGTGGTCCTGTCTGATTCCCAACACTTGAATGGCGGACGATTCTTCTCGCAGCGTGGCTCGTCATGCGGGCAGAATGATAAGCGGAATGTATGTGCATGTTGGTGACAACTAGGTAGAGTACGCAGTAGCAAACCCGAATTTTCATTAGGGTGGGGTATTCCAGTTGGTGTTGTGCAGTTAACACTAGGGCGTCGCCTTTGGACGCAGTTTTTTTAATTCCCGCACCATACATATATGCTACGAAATAAAGGGAGGAGAGCGGTTGTTCTGCGTTTTTTTTGTCTGCTTCCACATGTCTCTCGGGACCAGCTCCTTATATTTTCCTCTGTCCACAAACAGCGCGGTTACGAACAACGCTTAGCAATATTTCCCCAATATATTTCTTACTCAGAACCCAATTTCGGGCAAGGCACAAGACCAGAGATGTTCAAACCGGGAACTACACAGGAGCCAAACGCTTCTTAACATCACCCAGTTTTATTTCAGTCTTATGAACCTTACGTGAGCTTTATTATAGTTCTCCGTCTTTATTATTTTTCTCGTGTCATAACCACGGCACCCTTGAAGCTGACGGGAAATGGGATGTATGCAGGCTGCTTTGGCCTGAATCTATGCAGTAAGACGTCATATCTCATCGGCATAAGTGCGTGCAGTGTTTCTTGTTTTTTTTTATATAGTATACATGATGAGCTTCCTCTTGGTCCTGACTTCTGTTTCAGTGCATTTGCCTGGGGAGGTGGTTTTCTCCACATCTGAGCGTTCTCACATTATGGTGCTTGAGTGATTTGTTTTTCATAATAGCGTACAAGTGAAATACAACTGGAAGAAGAAATCCCAAGCCAACAAAAATACTGCTTTGAAGGTCGGACTGGATGGGAAGAGATTTTCCATTAAAAAAACTGAGCTTGCTGGTTGTGTTTTTATTGTGAAGATTACGAATACAGATTCGGCGATATAAAGTAAAAAATCTATCCGTTACACGTCAGTGCTTCTTTTGGCCAGTATAATTTATAGTTTTTTAATCCCCAGAGGACACCTTGTGCTCGTAGATCTATACGTATTCTCTTAATTACACCAACAATGCTTGATTGGTCGGATTTTCTGGCTAAACTTTGTGAAAGACCACTACGCTGAAAACACAGTCAACCAATGTAAGCAATCTGCTATAATGCACAGTAAATTTTGGGTTATTTCGAGAGGAAACCATGATTACTTGGTTCAAATAGACGCTGGAGCATGTTCATTGGGCAGAAAACAGGGCATTGGTTATCGATTGAGAAGTTTCATTCAGCGTGATTCCAACACGAATCTAAGTGGTTAAAAAATTGAAAATCCGAAATGTGCTGTCGGAAGGGCATAAGAATATACAAAGACGAGCGTTATATCGCGGCTCGGATAATGGAATAAAATTCTAGTTAGCGAAGCTTGATTGCCATTATCAGAAAACAATTCGCCTATTCAAGAACTCACATGCAGTGAACATTTGTGCGTGCTCTCGTGTTCACCCTACGGGCATGATGTATTTAAAAAGGCCAAGGCTTCAGCTCAACAGAAACCTTCTCTGATCAGGCAGCCTCCTTTCTTTATTTTCCTGAGCTCATAATCCTTTGACTGCGAAACGTTTTTCCAGAAGCCTGGCTGCACATACACATAAGAATTCTAGTGGGTCAGTTAAAATTAAATTTGTCGCACTGCAGCTCAACCATGTTTGCCAGCGTCAAAAAGTCACGAACGCCGAAAGGAAAACGGTGGCTACCTTGAGCTATACGGACGAATCCGTCCTCGTGGAAAATAATGTTATACAACATGCCTTATTCGCTAATGGACTAGCGGACCCAGGTGTCTTAGGACATCCGAGAACCTGCGCTTACATAACACGGAAAACAAGGCGATGATTTTATCAAAAGCTGGAGTCTCGAAATCGGTGCCATTTCCTTACGCGAAAGCTGGGTAGCTTAGAGTTTCGTAAGCCGATCAAGAGAACAAGCTAAGAACTGGTAGCAGGCGACATTACAACCTGAAATCACTGCGTTCGGGGAGGCTTAGTGCATGACAAATAAATTATTTGTTTTGAAGTAAATCTATTCAGTGACGATGATAACCAGGTCTTTTGGCGGCAAACGTTACTTACTTAAGGGCAGACGGAAACGGCGAAGAAGTCAGACGAATACGAAAAGCCATGACTTTTTCCCCTTTGTGTGTAAGCTCATTACCTGATAGTTGAGTTGTGCAAGAACGGCAATATATTATTTTTTGTTGAATACCACGCTCTGTAGTGATGTTTCAGCGACATTCTTTGTTATAGTAATCCGCATTTATCTACTAGATATTACGTCTTCTTCAATAGACAGTTTCTTCTTAGCTCTCTGTGACAGCCCTAATTTCTCCCGTTGAATGACGGACATCCCTCTGATGTTGGATGAGGGAGAGTAAGGATACGATTAGATTGCAGTGCAAAACAGCCCTCTCATTTAGTTGCAGTTGAGGAAATCATTAGCTGACCTGTTGTTAGGATTAGCAAAAAGTTATAATACCTCGGTGGAGCAATGCGGAAAAATGTGTTGGCGCCAACACAACAGCCATGGGTAGTTTCAGCGCATAACCAAAAAGGAAATATAATGCTTAGTAGAAAAAGAACAAACACAGATTGTTGAGATACGGAAGCGTGATGGCGCATACCATCACCGCGATTACCACGTGCTCCGTTTTTACCTCTATTTGTGTCCACACGTGTATGTGTTTTGCGAACTCCTTCAGCTTGGACTCCCTGGGAGAAGCCATTTGATCACCGTTCTCCGTCGTGTGCTGCTTTATTGGCGAACTAGACAGGCTAATCTGTCTCCACGTGCTACACCGAGCCGGTAACATCATCTATTCTTGTTAAGGCTTATTGCAAACCTCTGTAGGCTGTAAAGTTTCACGAGAACGGAAGAATGATTTATCTCAGTTTGCTTAGCTGAAAACAGCTTTTTCGCATTTGTAGAAACAGAAATACCAAGGGCAGCGTGCGCCAGTGGCTGGGTGATGACTAGCAAAACGTCGACTCTTCGATATGAGAGGTTTAATAACCATGTTGTCCCTCTCTTTCGGGACTTGCTTCGCTGGTGCTCCTTTCGGAGCTCACACTCCTTGATCTGGATCGCGACGGCGCACTTTTAGCGTGATTTATGTTCTCCTCACTTTACGGTCGGTTGGCGGCATGTTTCCGTACATCATCTCAGTGGGACGCGAACTCAAACAGGTACTCTCAAGCTTGTCCGGACGCTCTCTCACTTGGTCGGTTGCTTTAATACGGGCTTGCTCGTTCAGTGACTTCCGCTGGCATGTCTAACAGTGTACGACTTCTCCGGTTGAGACCAAATGGGCCTTTTTTTTCTTAGAGCAATGTTTTAGAAGCATGTAGGGGGAGAGAAGAGACGTGTTTTTTAGTGGAAGTCGTGTCAAGGCTTTATAAATGCCGTAGCTTTAAGATAACAATGCCGAAATTATAGCTATATCTTTCTTATAAGGTCATTTTTTTTTCGCAAATACAACGTGGGGCTTGAACATGTGTGTTTTCCCGCAATCAATGCGCCACAAAACACAAATAACAAGGCAAACATGATGAACTAGACGGTTGATGTCATTGTTAACTGCGTTTCTGAAAAGGCATCCACGAGACAGGCGTGTGAGAATAAATTTGTAGTTTTGTTGTTGACGATGTCAGGCCGCGAAAAAAAGAACGCTTTAGTTATCGTCGTGGTTTACTACCTTGACATTTTTCTTCGACTCTCTTGAATAAAAAACTGACATTTTGGGTAGCCGCCAACCATACAAAAAATTATTTGAGAATTTATGTGGGATCAAACTTCAAACAAACATAGCAGGTGTGCCGTGCCTAGGTATTAACGGCGGAAGTGTGCATTTCAAACATCTGAAAGGAAACAAAATAACATATTTCGTACACTTTATTTCCTCTGGAGTTCTGTGAAGCGCACCGGCTTTATGTGGAGAATAAATTATTGTAATTTTCTCCAGCCTATTTCACCCTCAATTTCCGTTCCGGAAGTTAGGCCTCCAAATAAGGGCACAAACACACAACCAGAAATTAAACCTTGTCAACGAAGACTCGGTGTCGGCCGAGTGCATCTCATTCCCGATTCTAATGCACAGGGCTCCGGTATCGTTCCAAGAACTGCAAAACTGTTTAACTTGTTTTGTTATGCGCTGATTTGCTCGGTGGCGCATGCTCAAGGATACCAGTGAAGCCCACGCGGTGATGCGCAGATAGCGAAAGACACACGCCAAAATAGAGCGCCGCATAAAAACAACTACTGGCAGCAGTCACTGCAAAAGCCAAAAAAAAATTAACCCCAGTTCTCGCCACCATGCGCAGATCATTAGCAACAGAGAAAATACAGGACGCGTTTTTAATGAGGTGTGAAAAAAGATAGAGAGGGTGCCCAGGCTTCCACAAGGAATGCCTTTGTTCGCGTAGAAGCAGCGGGAAATGTAAACGGCTGTCAGTAATTTCCCTTAACTAGGATAATTCTGGGAATCCATCTGACAAACTTATCGTTTATACCTTTTTAAAAAGCCCGTCAAGTTTGTTTCATTATCACCTCTGTGCTTTCTATTGCAGCTTGGTTAATGTTGCGCGCTTTCAGTGATTTGCAATTGTAATTTAGAATGATCCTTTTTTGGAAACACTTTATAATGGCGCCGACATTCGCGCTAAGTACCCTTCGCCATAAAAAGAAAAAATTAAAAGCAGCCTTTAACGTTCCAGCCTCACACAGATAAATATTAAAAAGCAGTGGCTTTTCTCTTCATTAACCTAACGTCAGGACTGACTCAAAGATTTGGTGTTCCAGGCACAGAGCAGAGATGCGATAATGTGCTTTTTTTCTCACAGATTGCATGTGACGCACCTAGCAAAAACCGTTTGATGGTGGGAAGGACTTTATTATTCGCCCCAATGAAAAAAAAATATTCAGGCATTCTGTTATTTTACTTCTCAGAGCAAGCGTTGGTGGTGCGCTCGTTGGCGGGCTTAGCCTTGTCGGCTACGGACCCAGACGCGTAATTCGCAGCTTTGTTTTTTAGGAATAAGGCTTCTTCTTCTTCTTCTTCTTCTTCTTCTTCTTCTTCTTCTTCTTCTCTTCTTCTTCTTCTTCTTCTTCTTCTCCTTCTCCTCTCTCTCCTTTCTTTTCTTTTTCTCTTCTTCTTTTTTCTTCTTTTCTTCTTCTTCTTCTTTTCTTCTTCTTCTTCTTCTTCTTTCTTCTTCTTCTTCTTCTTCTTCTTCTTCTTCTTCTTCTTCTTCTTCTTCTTCTTCTTCTTTTGTGGTCGTTAAAAAACATTTCTGTTGTTTTCAGCTACGATGCTACATCTTAGACAAGAAGCGCGCCGAAGTGGAGGTCCAGAGAGGTATTATTAAAACGTAGAGTATGCAGGAACGTGGAAATCTCGACATACGGGCGTTGTCTTTTTTGGCATAAAAAAAACAAATAAGAGGAATGAAAGAACGTTTATTAAATCTTTACAGAACGGTTGAACACCTGGATCCTCTCCCAGCAGACTTGGAGCTTGGTCCTCAAGCCTTGGCTTGAAGACCCCGCTTTCTAGCTTGAGATGCGCTCAACATGGCGTTCCACCGACGCATCTCGCACACCATGCCAGTTGTCTGAGCGGTCGCTTTCGCTCGCTTTAGCAGCGGAATTGGTCACCTATCGTTCCATTTGTTGCCTACCAACCAGCAACGGCATTTCATCGCCGTCATTACAAATCCATCTACTCTTTTGTCTACCTAGTCCTGCACTCTTTACATACTCCCTTTTACAGCGCGTGCAAGCGGTGTCAGGATGCTTAGGGATGTTGTGCAATGGGCGTGCCAGGCGGAGGCGAGCCGCTATGGCTTGGAATCAATGTCTCCCTACCCACAATGGGCAGTGCGAACACATGAAAACCGCAGTACCTCGCCGTATTGGCCTATTGGCCAAGGCATTCTGCTACCGAGCCAAAAGAAGCGGGTTCGAATGGCATACGCGGAAGCCGCTTTTCTGATGGAGGATAAAAGCGCAATCGCCTGTGTGTCTAGATCAGGTTTTCCAGGTCTTCAGAACAAAATGACGGCGAAAAAATGGATGAAAGGAGCCGGGGAAGTCGCCACGATGCAATCAACGTTTCAAAAGCAGCCAGAAAAATCGCTATTTTGAAAAAGACGATGCTAGCAATTTTTTTTTAAGTAGGGTTTCCACCTACAAAGTTTTTGACCGGCCCGAATGGTATTTCCGACAGCGGTCCGCTTGCCGGTCCGAGAGAGAGAACCGAAGGAGCTATGCATGACGGAAACCCGAGGCTCTGGTCAGTGTAACCCGCCAAGGATGCAAGAGCGCACAATGCCCCGCTCTGGCCCTCCTCATAGCCATCGACGGGTAACGATTTTGGATTCCTTCTCTTTCCGTCTGCTGCTTTACCGTGCTGCTTCATACAGGGACTTCAGACCACTTTTCTTTCGCTGAAAGCACTGCCCGTATGCCCCTACTCTTGGCGCATTACCAGGAATGCGGCTTTGCCCATCGTACGGATAGCCTCGTTCTTGATTGCAGTCAGGCAACGTTAACATAATGATCAGAACAGGCTACTAGACGACCTCGAAGTCACTGTTGTATCGATAGAGCGGACAATGGTGAAGATGTTGTAGATGATTGCTGTTGCTAGAATCGGCATTTTGCACTACTGCTCACCAAGCAGGAGATTAAGGCATATTCACATCTTTGTGTTGAGCTAGAGCGCTATGGGTTCCGTTCATTCCCAGCGTAAAACCGGTCGTCATTGGCCGGTTTTTTGGCTATCACTCCACCATTATTTTCGGCAGAACTGTTGTTTTCCCGAAACTATCCTGACAGAAACAAGAAAAAAAAATGCTGTAGGATGAATATAACATTAAGTAGCACAGTTTAGCTGGTCATCTCTTTTCACAGATTTGTATGGCGTCGATATTTTCCTTCCTGTTTTCTCGCCGGAGTAACATGTCGTCTCATTGTCAGACCAGCCTTGAAAGGCCTTTTTATACACATATCACCGAATGGTTATGTTATGAAACTTTTATCAAGGAGGACACACAGTCTCTTCATATGATTCTTGTGCGTTTACGCTATCTAGGATAACACAGAACCGCGATAATTGGGCTTCTAAGAGTGGTGATAAGTAGCGATATTTTTTTCGTCATCGATTTTTCTACGATTTACATGATCTGCTGCACACACCTTATACAACAATTGGCAATCACAATCACCTTTAGCTGCAGGCGCGAAAACGATGCCTTTTTAAAGCGAAACTTTAGTGTCTTCACTGATGCCGTTGTATGCCAATACGCCCCGCTGGAAAGCCACCTTTCTCTGACGATGATGATATATCATTGTGGGTTAACTGAAAGAAAAAAAATGCTTTCCGTGGCCGGAATCGTACCTGGGTTTCTCGCATTACGAAGCCGGTGTCTATTGATCACTCCATTCGATATGGCCGAAGCGAACATCAAGCAGCAGGCACCAATTCGCGCCGTACACCCCAAACTCAAACGTTAGGCCTACGAAGTGCACACGAGAGAGTCGTTGTTGGCATTATAGAACAGCGGTGCGATCTTCGAGATTTACTCGCAGTGTGGGATTGGCCAACCAAAAAATGGCGCTGTTTCGGCTACTTTCATTGCAAATGTCGCCAAAAGTTGATAGTGGACTGGCGCTCCTGCTAAGTAAAGGCCTACCTTCTCTTTCCCGCTCACCTCTCATGCTGTTCCTCTCCAGTCCCGTTCCTCCAAAATAACACGCTTTGGGTTCGCTCAAGTCAATTTAAATTTACCGCGTTCCACTGCTCAAAGTCGGGTGTGTCGATGCCGGTGCTGCCGTACGATGGAGACGGGCGTGAATTTACCCACCCTTGCACAACGTTTATAAAGCCACATGGCCCTACTACATGAGCGCTCCAAGCGGAACGTGGATCCCATCTAGTTGAACTTTTCGTTGCTATGGCCGTTTGATTTCTTAAATTCCGCAACGGGAGGTAACGCTGGCAACAGCAGGCGACGGTTTTCTGCCGTTGATGTACTATTTCATTTGCTATCGCAAAATCCAAGCATCCGTGATTTTTTTAGTAAAGGAACACTGCAAATATCACTTATAAATTGTTTTGCTGCCTTATATTTGCGTAATGTCTTATTCTTGTAGAACAATGCCGACAAGTATGAACACCGTACACCTGACTTATACGTTGAGATTTGGCTGTGCGTATACAAGACTATTGCGCAGCTTTCGTTTCACTTTCGCTAGGTGGCTGAATCGAGTCACAGACAAGACAGACAGACAGACAGACAGACAGACAAAATTTTTGCGTTCAAGTAGCCCAAGAAGACTATAGTCTTTAATAAAGCGTCACAGATCAGACAGACCAAAATTTTGCGTTCAAGTAGCCCAAGAACCACTATAGTCTTTAATAAAGGCGTCATGGGAAAGCCTCGCGTTACAACCATCGTCGTCGTTACGCGGATGAGTGCATGATTTTCCGTTATCGCTTGGCTGCTTTGAGCTTCACTGATGATGCACTACGGGACTAGGTGAGAGCGACACAATATCTTCGCCATCGCCTTATCGCCCAGTGGCGGCTAGGCCATCTGTGTGTGCGGTTCAGCGCCACGAACCACATGACTAGATGAAATTAGTCCGGTGACTCATTTTACGAAAATTTAGACTGATTCCTTGCTTCTTGGAATGCTTCCTGGCGGCGTTGGGTTCCTGAGCCTTGCGATCGATGGTGCGCCGGCTGTATTGTCTGCGCTTGCCCTTTATCGCAACCGAAAGGATGGTTTCAATCATCAATTACATATAGCGAGACGACAGGCTGATATATCAAGATCAATGCACCCTTTCACGAAACTGTGTGTATGTAGTGTTTGCTTTCGCTCCCGATAATTATGTTTGAAGAGCTAAACCTAAGCCATTTTTACAGCGAAGCTGTCTGTAGCCATGAATCAGCAGATGATCTCCGACAACAGAACGATGTTGTCGAGAGTCGCACGCGAGAGTGCGACGCCCCTGAAACCCCCGGGATAGACAAACTGTGCGCCACACCTTCAAAGTATGAAAACTAAATACAAAAAGGTCCTACGGCCTTCATAATTTGGAACAGGGATGCTTGCATTGCCCCTGAAAAAATTACTTGCTAGCATGTTTTTGTGTTATAATTGAAGAATAATTTAGGAGATAGGTATAATATTCGTCCTTGTTAGCTGGATTTTCACGTGGCTCGGGGAGTGAAGCATCATAATCTGCGGAAGGAGTATAATTACAAATAACGGCCCTAACTCTTGTATTATCAAAAGTATCCCGAAACAGTGATATGATAATTCGTCGCTAGGACACAACTACTCCTTCGAGTTCAATTTACATGTCATAGTTAAAATTCCGGGAAGTTGTAAACTTTGCAGAATTAGTTTGTTGTCAATACAAGGCTGTAAAAGGGAGGAGTATGTTTACAGAAAACGACTGAAACTGTCTTTTTTCCGAAATAATCCGGAAACAAATTATACGATGATTATCCGCAAGGACGACTCTAACACTACGTACCATAGCATTGCTAGTCATCCTTGACAAAGAAGAAGGACACTAAATATTGCGGTTTAAAATCTCGTAAATCATCTGAAATTCAGGAAATACAGGACACAGTCTCTTGCACGACCAAACAAAAAAACTCAACATTTGTTTCCCACGGCCTCGCTGCTGTCAAAACCAGTTGAATAGACCGCCCTGCCCATTGAATTATTACAACACGCATACTACATGGTGAGCGCATCTTTGAAAGGCTCTACAGAACTTTTCCTTAGTTTCTGGTTTTCGTGGGGCACAGCATGCCCTTTTTTGAGCTAGAAACTATAGGCGTTGCGTCTTATCCTCGGCGTTCCCGATCCATTTATGCTGTGTGACAAAACTAAGCAGCCATTTTTGGCTTTTACTTCCGATGCGACGCGTCGTGTCACGTGGCTCATAATATGGGTGTGCCTTAACGGCGAATGATGTTATGCGCCGGCCTGTCGCGTCCACTGGTTGCTAGACCTTGTGTGGCTGCGAACACCGTTAGGTGGTCACTTAATGTCTCTTCGGTAAGCTATGCCCCTATGTGAGCCCCGACATTAAATTTTGCAGCCTAGTGTCGCCAACCGGCACCCACAGCTTCGCGTAACAAAACTTGGACGTTCCTTGGCAAGTAGTTAGGCCTGCTTTTACGTTACTTAGCAACAAAGCTGTACTTCGGCTTAAGTGTTTAAGAGTGTTCGGTGATAATGATGCTGGCTGCCGCAGGACGGCTGCGACCGATTTAATGGCTCTCATTAGCTGTTATGAGCAGATGCATACCCCTTCCTCCTGATCGTCTCGCACACACGAAGCGTAAGACTCCAAAATGCCTCTCTGAATTTGAAAGCAAAGCCTTTTATGCCTCACTTGCACCGTAGATCGTAACACCATCATGCAATGCCGTAAATACAACTTTACACAATGGGTTTTCACAAAGAGCACGTGATGATGAAACGCGAAGCACCTCAACAAAAAAAAAATCCCGGGCCATCTCCAATAACGTGAAACCTAGGGAGGGACAAAGCAAACAGTCTACAAGTGCATTCTGGCGCCTTGGCTTTATTTCCAATGGAGACGACATTGTTAGGGGGTACGGGTATACAGCTTTGCTGTTGAAGTCTAGAGCCATTGAAGCACGAAGTGTTCTAGCGCGAGGCGTAAACGAGTGTCCAGGTGTTTTTAGTAAGACTTACGTTTTAGCGCGAGGCTTAAGCTAGTGTCCCCGTGTTTTGGTACCGTGACTACACAAGACGACATGAGACGCCGACAGCCCGACGCCATAAAGTAATTCGTCCCTAGAATGCTTCCCGTGTTCAGAATGGAACGTGGGGCCACTGCGGTATAAAACAGACGTATGTCCCATTGTGCCCTTCCGATACGGTCGAAGAAGTTAGAATAATTTCTTTTACTTTGACTCCGGTTGCATTGCAGAAAGCTTTGCGTTTAAACGGGATTTCTCTTAAGAAAAAGGCTTTCTTTAGGAAACAGGCCTTGACTTTTCGCGAGCTTCGGGAATTAGGGAAAACACAAAATGTACCTGCCGCACTGTATAAACAATGGCTTGTTTTTTTTAAGTGCACCGACATTTCTAGACCCTTGTTGAACTTGGAATGTGGCATGTAAGTAAATGTCGCGGATGCAACGGAGGTGTACGTTTATGGGACAGGGTCGTCTAACCTTCTGGTAATCAATATTGAGAGAGTGTGTTTGCATATCACCGAGTACAAAGAACAAGCATATGGAAGTCACATACGTAATGTTGTGGTGCTTTCGCAATCAAGAAGGGCGTGTGCATGCATGGCGTTAATCAGGCCCATACAGTAAAGGCGAACCTGACACCTTGGACTAATAATAAAAAATCCTCTCTTGAAGCTGTTCAACGATATTCCTCGCTCTCTGTTGGTGGTTTTAAGCTCGCAGAACAGCGATTTACTATCTTCGGACATGATTTCAAGGAAGTTGGCTGTGTGCTGAAACGTAAGAGAAATGGCATTTGTAGCATAGTTGGAAAGATATTTAAAGAGAACTCTTGTATGACCGCTGCTCCACATTGCTGAAAAGAGCTACAAAACTGCTACTAGTTACTTTGTTTCCGAAAAAAACTCACCTGGAATGGTAGTTGCGCGTACTTTACTTCAAAAACTGAAACAATGCCACTTTTGTTTTCGCGAAGAAGCCCGAGTAGTCGCAAAATATATTGGAACAAAAAGGAAGATATGTATGAGAACGCTGCAGCAGCGGCCCGAAATTCCGATGTTTTGCGAGAAGTGCTAACATTAACCCTTTTTGAAATTTCAGCTAGCTGCAAATATAGGGGTTGCAATTGAAGAAAGAAGCAAATATTATAATTGCACTACCAGGAAGTGGTCTGGATTTCAGTCCCTATTGGTATGTGGGAATAATTGGAATGCCAGACAAATGGTTCGTTTTCTTACTCCTTTTGCTTCTATGGCTGGTGCAGCGTAAATTGTCGCAAGAAACCACTAAGAAAACAAAATAAGACAACCATCATAGCCATTTGTCCTTGTCAAAGGTACAGCTAGGCTGTCGAGCAGATTGTACGTGTATGTTTTGGCGTTATAGTGTACGTTGTTATTGCGGAAACACCTTCAGGCGAAATCCTTGTCGACAATGAATTAGGTTGCTTGTTGCAAAGTTCGCGACAGCATTTGGGTTACAACCAAATCCCACCGCCCCGTTCGTGCCTGTCTCAGTTAGGACAACATGACAGTAGACATATAGCCGGAATAGAAGCGCTTTCTAACAAGAAATGAGGGTCTATCCTTCTTCCTGAAGCTAGGTTCTGTTGTGCTTTTGTTCACTTTGGTTTTCGTGGAATGCCGATGTGGCCCGCAGATTTATTGCATCTTAACTTGCAAAAAACGTGGTCAGCTATCGGTCACTGCTTCTGTAAGCGTGTCGACTTGCCGCCAGGTCTTACGAGAGTCTTGAGCTGCAGCTGTCAGAAGTATTGTACGGTTAGGGACAATTAGTCACTTAAAAACAGGAAGCGACAGCATCCAGGACATGGTTGAAGTTGTGTGGAAGAGATTTGTACCCCACCTTTCTAGCGAATTCAGCACAACCCCCTTCGTAGGAAGCGTTTTCTTCTGCAGCGTACTTTGTTTAGTGGGCTTATTCTTTCCGCCACATTAGAAAATCTGACTTTTCCTAGCGGCAATATTTCAAAGCCCCACTAAAGATGTTCTTCATTTTGGTGCTGCAATGGCTTTCCTCCTTCTGCTGTTGCGTTCCCGTTGTGGATTAGGTGAAGCCAGCTGTGATACATAGCTCGAGTTTCGCATTTCTTGGCCTTGTTCCAAACAATTGCCTGTCATTTTTTTTACTGCGAAGCTGTTTATCTTTAACCAGCCACGGAAATGTTTGTGTCCGCGTCAACAGACCACTCCCAGTCTACTTAGTGGCTGCTGGCTACACCCCGGCTACACAAATAAGCAGGTGGCACCACCAGGGATTGAGACTCCGCCCGGGAACAGAAGAGGAGCGAGAGCCCGCCGTATTGCCGACTAAGCTACGCCCAGACGTGTAGAAGGAGGAGGCAGACGGTGGTACGGATTCAGCGTTTGGGGATGGAGAGGGCGCTTTTTGGTGGCGACGCATTAAACAGTCGTGTAGGGAAGCAGTGAGAGAGTTGGTGCCAGAGAAGCCCGTGTCGCCCTTGTCCTCACCCTTCAAAAGACGCTAAAAGTGGCCGCCACAAAAGGTCATCCCAAACATCGCCGTAAGGTGCCGGCACGTGCGACATGAAAGCAAGCAAAAAGAACAAACTCCCGCTCGCGAGGTTGTAGCTAGGAGGCGCGCGGGCACTGCGAAGGCGGAAAATTTGAATCGCCCTCTATGAACCTCCGTTCAATTGATCAAGAGAGGAGGGAGACAGGGAGGCGAAGAGAGTGATGGGTGGTGGCAGTGAGCGGATGCCACGTGCGTGAATTGAAGTTACGCCGCATGGGTAATCATTGTGGGAGTCGTTTACAGCTTCGCAGTCAAAACAACTTCACTGCGAGGATTGGAGCCTATTTTTTTTTTTCTGTATCCAGTGAACACTTGACACCACCGCGGTTTTTGTTTTGCCCGAAGACCAAAACTGTCTTCAAAGCGCAAAACGAAACTTAACGGCACATGTGCGCTAGGAATCACTTACCCAGGGGTTTAAGTTCATGCCGTTGCGATAAACAGTCTGACATTAAGCTTAACGTTAGGCTTACCACAAAGGCGAATTATTTGGTAGGGAATTTGACGTTGCTTGGCACGTCGTTGTACCCAATACTAGTGCTATATTTATTTATTCATTTATTTATTTATTCAGCTTACTACACTGGCCCAGAGGGCATTGTTGTAGAATATACATAAAAAGAGTTCAGTGCAGAAACGGAATCATGAACAAAAGTAAAAATCAACAGAGGCATCTTTTAAAAGCTTGCCGCAAAGAGCATTGTACAACATCAAACGACAACAGGTCCGAAGGTAAAAAAAAATAAAAGAGAAAAAGGAAAACAAGACGGAAGACGAAATAAAAAAATCGACAGGCTTTATAAATTGTTAGGCTTTATAAAGTACAGCCTAACAAGTGCGATGGTCCACACCACAGAGGTTTACTGGAGGATGGTCGACGCTTAGGCCAATACGGTTTTTTCGCGCTGGTTGCAATATTCAGACTGTGTTACAAACCCACCCTGCAGGGCATGCCATAGGAAGTGCATAGCTTGGCTTTTAATCGCGGGCTTCTTTGGCTTAGTAGGACAGCCAAAACTCACGTAGGGCTACATACCAGAGGAGTAGCACCACCCCGAAATGTTAATTGTGCTACACTTTCAAAATTATGCAGTGTCCTGAAAAAATATGCTCTATGAATGCATGTTAAATACAGGAGCCCAACGTATGTACTATCAGCAAAAATTGCCTAAACTCTTTTGGTGGAAGCTTTTTCTTTTACACTGGATGATTGTAGTCTTTCAACTCGGCAAAAATTGGTTTTCTTTGTATACGCAGCTCGAGTGAACTTTTTCGGTAGAAAAAATGTGCAGCTTTTATAAATACCTCGAAAAAGCCAACAAATATATCCTATTTTGTGCTGTGCTTCCGCGATATGACACATATAATGTTGGATGCTCACTTATACATGTCCTATTGTCGAAGCAGTCGGTCTTGCAACAAAAGTCCGCATACAGCTATCTTATTTCCATTTTTTTCTGCCCACCCCCCTTCTCTACACCCCTGCATTATTGTGCAGCAAGGTTACTGTGGCACACGTGCTATACAGCAAAGTCAGATAAACGTTCCCCATGCGGCAAAGACACTTTTTAGAGGCGAAGCTCTTCTTGCTCGGGCCCTGTCCCGGCCATACGCAGCACATTGTACACGGCACATTGATGATTATTGTGGCAGGATCCCACTAGGGATTGGCCAAACAATGATTGGCCGAAGAGGTCTTAACGTTTAACGCGTTCGTTGCTACCCAACAAGGAGGAGAGGAAGAAGAAAAGGTCGTTCGTCGCCTGCGAGCTGAAGACACATACCCGGGGGTACGCGACACAAGACGCGCTGCAGAAGGCGACGGCCAAGGTGGCTAAAATGTCACACACCGAATTCGCCAACTTACCCATGGAGATTCCCATCGTCCCAAACAAGCCCTACATAATCACCACAAACATCAACGTCATCGACGGGCTTGTCAACAGAGCGGTGGAAAGCTTGACGTGTCGAATCTTTATATGATGTGCGGGCGAATGTTTCACGGTTTTACCAATAAGCATTTTAGCTTCGCCCCTCTCATCATCATTCACTTCGTGGAGATGGCGGAATTTTTTGTGTGGTGCCAGTGATATTCGGCAAAAAAAAACAGGATAGGTAAAAGATCAGAGTTTTAAAAAGCGCTTCGAGGTTCTTCTGTTACCCCGTTACCGGTTGTTTTATAAGCACTTCAAAGAGTAAGACTTCGTCTGAAAAACACAGGTAACCTTTAGCCATGCTTAAAAACAAAAACCGATTTATCGACCAAACCGGCTTACGAAGTTTCCAGAACCAAAGCGGCATATTTGTTGCAGCTTTTACTTAACACAAAAACGTTTGGATCACCTAATTTTTTTGCCGCAAATTGGTATCCGTGAATTTTATACCAAGTGGAGCAATATAAAATTCTCATTTTCTGACGGTAGTGTTTTTAATGCACACATCCCATTTATCCTGCATATATGAGAAATTACAAAGCTTTTTATGTACTTCGCGCTATTCATTGCGCATTCACCAGTATTTGCTTTTTTTCTGTAATCTGTACCTAAGAAAAAACCGCAACTATTCACCGATTTGCTTGCGAAAATGCCTGAAGCCGGCGCAATTCGTATTTTCATTGATCGACCTCATAACGTTTGCTCGAGGGACCCGAAAGCAATACTTGTTACATAAAACCTGAACTAGTGGACCAGAAGGTAAACGTTGAAAACGTAAAAGGTACGCGGATTTACCATTGCCCTCCGTTGGCGTGATTGCTAACTAAAATAAAATCCGTATTTTAACATTTACAAAAATGATGAAATCTTTGAAATTAAAATGGCGTGCACCTAAAGCGAGTGCCGTCAAAGAAACTCGTTTTTTTCGCACGTGTTCGTAGCTCCGAAGTGTTATTTTAAAACAGTAGTTCCTGTCGTTCAATGCATCCAAAAACGCTTATAATCTCAGCACACCCTGTTGTAAAATAACAAAGAATTAGAGTGACGGCTGCTGTCAAAGGGTGAAACTTTATTCCGGGTAAATATGTAACCTACACTTAGAGTAAGTTTTCCTTTTTTAATGACCACAGTAATGACTCACACGTAGACCGCACTGACCATGTACCCCCCTTTCGCGTCACACAGACACCTTGTTAGCTCCGCGTCCAATTATAACTTACCTCAAGTTTAATGGCCATACTGTTATTCACCTATGTTACACATGAACCTCCGGGGAGATATAGCGATGAGTGACATATGAACACTAGCTCTAGACTGTTACGAAAGGTTCGTCTTTTTTTAAAAATGCTGTTTTCGGGGGGGGGGAGTGCTGCAACATCATCTGTTTAGACTGGTCTTTGGTTACCTATTAGTGTGGCCACGCTCAAGTGAGCAAAGCTCCATTAGGGGCCATCATTAACCACTCTGCCAACTTTCGGGCACGGTATTTATTAGTGCCTCCAAGAAGTATTAAACAGGCAAAACAAACCTTTGATAACACAAAAAAATTGAAGGCTGTTCTAATGGTACGAACACTTCATTCAGGTAAGAAGATCCGGCACCGGTTTTATCAATGAAAGTCCGCCGTATTGAAAGGTTGAAAGCACAGGTTGAAAGCACGCCGTGGTTCTCAAAGTTCAGCCACCATGAAAAACCTTAAAAAAGAACCTATTTCTTGTATCTTGTGTAACCACCAGCTGAAATTTCAACTGTTGTATTTTTATTTTGGGAATTTGATAAAGCGGGAGTTCTGCGAGTTTGGGGTTATTTTGATGTATTTTCCTATTATTCCTGTTTTAATGTACGCTAGTGACTTTCCAAACTCTTAGCTGTTTTTTATGTACAGTTTTTCGCCCTTTTTGATAGTTCCAGGGAGAGCAAACATCTACGAGATGTTTAAAATAGTGGATGATGGATGTCATTTATTGAAGAGAGCAAGTGTCACGACCGGGAAATTTTGGTGATTAATGTAACAGATATAGATGTAGCGCTGGAGCCGTGCTCCCATCCGTGAACGGGCGTAAGCTGAAGGAAGGGTTTGAAACCATATTTATTCCGTCTCAGAATGTCACAGGAAGTGCGGTGTTCTAGCAATCTAAAAGACGTTCCTATATGACCAGCGATTTCTCGCCGAACGGTCGTGGGGCTCAAGTTACCAGCAATACGAAGTGGTGGCAGGTCCGCTCATCAACACGGAAACCTAAAAAAGACCTCTAAAGCCGCCCAACAAGCTCCTTCTATGATTTTTTGATTACGGCGCACGGATCTGCACAGTGCCGACATGTAATTGGGCCGTAACATGCGACGTTAAAGATATACCCGGTGCATCCATGACAAAGGAGCAACAACAAATAAATGGCGCGGCTGTGCATGACTAGGTCATGTTAATTCTGGTTCAACATGAACAAATAGGACGCTGAAGTCTATGTGCAGGGGTTTTATAACCCGCCTTAGCTGTTACTGTAAAACTTCGGCATGGTATTTCTTGCGTTGCTAGAAACGTCGTGTTGCGTTTGTGGGAACTTCTCTGTACATCTGGATATTATCTCCTCACCCTAACATGGGAAGATTACGGCGGTGTCGACGCCTTATTCGGTTTTACATATTAGCTATTAAAGATTAAAAATCACTTTTTTTGTATAAAGTACATAAAGTACAGCTAGCAGAGTGGTTGTTTTGGGAGTTGGTGTTGGCCGAAATTATTCAGAAGAGCTAAGTTAACCGAGTCCCATTTTATCTGTCTATTTGCCATTCCCCAACAACTTCTGTGATTTCCTTCGTTTAGGGTCGAGAAATAGCTCCATGGTCACTCTAAATTGTGGTATAAAGCTGACTTGAACTTCATCAAACCGAGACAACACTCAATGCGGGACGAGCCTCACTTTCTGGCTGGCATTGTGCGCGTTGCTCTAAAGGGTGGATTCGCGAAGGTAACCTAGTCTGGGGCTACCGCCTTTATTTGTGCATTCAAGAGCCCAATCTTTCTTAGAATAAACTTTAAAATAACGTTGCCTTCTGATACCTCTCCCTTCGCTTTCTCCCGCTCTTTTTTCGATTCCTGGGTCCTTTTCCTAGTATAAAAGCCTATACCTAACTTATTGCATTACCATATTAACCATTACCGCACCCTCAAACAAAGTTACAACGCTCACCCAGACAGTGGCAAACACGCGCACTCACAAACACACAAAAACAAGTTTACCGGGTGTTGCCCAGGTACGCCCTGTGCGACTGAGCTCAGGGCTTCTCGTTCACGTGGTCGTGTTTCAGGGAATATGGTAAGCATATGGGATGGTTACTTGAATATAATTAATGGCATCACGAACACAAACTGGAAATAACAGGTTAGAAGCGATCAGATTGGCATCCCACGCCGCTAATTAAAAATGTAAAAAATTAAATGTAAAAATGTAAAAAAGAGACCAGCTTCGCCTTTAGGATAGCTACGCGCTGTGTTACGATTTGTTATTTTTTAACCCCGGTCTCGGATTTATTAGCCCGCGATTCATTTATTATCCTTTGATGATTAGATTCAGGGATTACTCTGAGAAAACGGCTGAAATTATTTCTGCAAGTTATAAAGGTGGATTCACGTTTCGAGAACGGAGGCCCGGGGCCCTAAACTCGTATTTGTCACGGAGGCATAGTTCGGGTATACCGCCTCTGCTTTATAACAATTTTCGTAAATAATTTTTTTTGGATTTTAGCTGCACGATGTATGCCACATTTTTGGTAGGAACAACACAAAATTGTGCTGAACTGATATGTTGCTGCGGCAGAATATTTATTTTAGGTGCCATGATGCAACTGAACGTTTTCAAAGACGCTTCCTGACAGGTTAAGTTTCACACAAATAATGAGGCACTAGTCGTACTATATATGCTCTTTCCCAAAAAGAAATAGCGCAATATTCCCGGCGAGTATTTTTTAACGAATTGACATTATATGGGGTTAACTTGAAGGAATAGACACTGAAAAGCAATCGAAATATTTGGAATGTTGTGCACTAATTTTATTAAAATGTGCATAGGCACAAGCGCACGTATTGATAAAATAAACCACAAACATCATAGGAACTTCGCTTCACAGTTTCGCCAACATGTGAGGTTGGATATCAAAAGTTTTTCTCTCTGCTGCTATATTTCATTTCCCTATTTCGTCCTTATCGTTCCTAATAGAGCTACTGTAAAATGATAATATTGAGGACAAAAAAATAAAAGCGTCAAGTGAAGAACCGTATCTTTACGCTGAATCGAAACTACACAAGTGAAATCGTAAAATCAAAATACACAGAATACTGAATAAAGGTTGCACATGTACCACCCCCGTGAAAACCCCTAAAGCAGGGGTGGCAAGTCTACGGGGCGTGCTCCTTGTGTCACAAGAAACGAATTGCGAGCGATATTGCCTCACCCCATAAAAGACGAATCAATAAGTCAAGACGCAGAAACCATAAAAGAACGAGGGAATTCGTGGTAGGGAATTCCATTGTCACAACCAAGCGGGATGAGATAAATAAATGTGCTGTCAGAGAACCCAATGGCGCGAAGTCAGCTTATACTCAGCGCCGTCTTGAGGAATGAAGCCAGAGGTGGAAGTGGCGAAGTGAACCAGAAAGAAGTAAGACATAATGCGCCAGATTGGCAACCACTGCAAAAGAATGCCAGGCAAACACCAGGCAGCGGTCAGTAGCCCCATCAAACCTCGTCCCCATGATATCCAGCAGTACGCCCTCTTTATCGCCTCCTTTGCTCCTCCTGTACTTGCCTTCGTATTAAACAGCCTGGGTGCTCTGTCAGATTCTGACATTTGCGGGACACCGTTCTCGTTACGAAACAAACCACTTTCGTCATCTTACACTGCATTGCGCTTTAGAGTAAGCCATGACGTTAGCTGAGATAATGTAAAACTTAGAATTTAGAATATTTGCCACCCAAAGCAATTGTAGTGGTTTTTACGCAGTGAATTTCTAAGTTAGCATGCCGTCAGGCTTGTGATATTTGTGATTTTTAATGGTTGCAGGTTTACAAATGATGTAGACTTGTTAACTATTATCATGGTTCAATAGCTTTCGCGTGATTAAAATGATATAGCATGTTTAGCGTGTTTGGGGAAGTGTATGGCAAGGCTACGCCGGATTTTAGGTGAGATGTAGAAGGTTAGACGAAGCATCGGCGTGCGCATTCCTTTTCTGCTTCCCTAGAATGGCGGCACCGATACGTTGACGCTGTTACGTGAGTGCCATGCAATCGTTGTACCGCGGGGTGAAGGCGGATACGCAGAGAGATTTAGATGCGATTTAACGCACCTAAAGAGCGTTTTAGGTGCGATTACACGACAGCCCCTTCCGAATTTATTTCTGATTGCCTTTTGATTTGGGTTGATTTTAATTCGCAGTCACTAGTGATAATATGTATTATCTGCGAAATGGAACATAATAAAGGCTGCGCTTAATATTGTCACTAAAAAGGATTCTAAAAGTGATTCGAATTTAAGGACGTGCGCAACCAACAACTGACTCGTTAGTGTTGGTTGCGATTCAAAACACAAAGCAGTTCAGTTGAGTGCACATGGCTAGGCGATCGTCGTACCATCACGGAAATAAAACAAAAGCGAATTTGATCCCTGGCCTCGTAGCATGAAGTGGTACTTTCACTTCAAGACTTTCATGTACGGCGTAAAATGCAGTCAATTGACATCAGTTGGATAGGAAGCCGCTTCCTAAACGTTCCCAACACCAGGAAGCTCTGAACCTCCACATCAACTCTTTCTGAAAAGTGTGAACGCTGTTTTTCATGGGTTTATTTTTATAAAGAGAACTTATTGAGGTTTCTCAATACCTGTAATGTTTTGAAAGTGGTTAGTGTAGTACGACTGTTATTACCATAACCAAGAAAAAATTTTGTGAGAAATTTAGAAAGCGTTCTCTTGCTACCTTGTTAACATTTTGTCACGAAGCCAAGGACGACGCAGGTTTACTGAAAGGAACCAAAGTTCATTGGAGAGAACTTGTGCTTGGCTAAGAACTCTAAATGTACACAAACGGCAATGGCGCAGTCAAATAATGCGCACCAACCTGTGGCGACAAGTCGAATGCCATGGCGTTAGCCCTGCGAGCATTTATCTGTCGGCGCTCCGCAAGGTATTTTAGATGCGACTGCATCTCATTCACTCGCCTTGTCCCTCCATACGGCGTTGTTGTTGTCCGTCCACGCCCCTCCCCCATTATCCTCGCCGCGCGAGCTGCGCTTTCCGCCGCTCACCCCCTCTCCTCTCCGATAGCGAACACTCTCTCGCGAGGGGCATTGGATTGGATTCGATTGGATTGCCTTGGCTTGGATTGGCTTGGCTTGGCTTGGATTGGTTTGGATTGGATTGGATTTGTATACGATTGGATTAAAGTGGATTGTGTTGCGTCATAGCCGCACCACGTTGTGTCATAGCCGCGGCAGGGGGGTTCACGGCACGTTTCACGCGATGGGAGAATCAACCTAACGGAAACAACAACGGAACCCCCTATGCGTCGCATCTACACAGGGATTCCCGCGAGGGGAGGTGGGAGAAATTTTTTTTGGGACCATCGAATTACATTGAAAACAAAGAGGCCCGTTGTAGTCAGGTGACGGCATGGCCAACACTCCCTGTAAAATGCGATAACTTGTGCGGAAGACAACTCAGAGAGAGCCAAACATTCCCTTCGCTTCGCACATAGACAAGACAATCAGGGGTGGCCAGACGAGTCATGTTCCGTACTGACGAGAACAATTCCAATTTGGAGGTTAATAAATTCCCTATTATTAGCATTTTCCCCGCACGTTTCTCAAGAGTTCCCTGCGAAATTGCCTTCATTTTCTTTCGGCAGCTGATAGGTCCTACGTGATTTCCTGTTCGATTTTGGGCGTCAGCCAGCGCCACCCGTGTCTACTTTACATAGCGTTCCGGGCGCGACGCCGTTCAGAGGATCAGAGTTCCAGCGAGAACGCAATTCTACTATATCTTCAGCGAAGCAGCATTTGACTGTGCATTTCAAGTTTTTTTACCAAAAGAAAATGCTGACTTTGCAGGCTGAACTTCTACGTTAAAACTGCACATATGAAACAGAACAAAATATGTTCAGATATTTAGATAATTTTAGTTCAGTGCTGGGACTGCTGGCGCCATCTCTCGTTGAGAGCACGAGGACTAAGGCGCACCCGAAATGTTGGAATGCATGCAAACAGGCTTCAGCCCGTCAGCATTTCTCTTCCCGCATTACTAGCTCGTTGTCATGGGGGTAGTCGTTCCTCCGTATCCCTCCTGTTTTATTAACGGGATTGGAAGCATGTTTTGATGCTCGCGGCTTGCGGGAACGCGACTGCAGATATTTTAACATGAAACCGATGAATTGTTAAGGGCTCGTTTTAAAAACAAAGTAATAAACAATGCGAGGTCCGGTTTGCAGACATTATTGTTACTTTTGTCTCCGCGTCTTCTAAAATTTCCTGCATCAGTTAAAGATTCCCTTTTTCTCTTTTTGCTAAAATTAAACCCGGAAATTCCCCGGAAAAGAGAAACTTTCCCGCACTAAACATCACTGAGCCAGACACTGGCAAAAAAAACACAAGAAGTAAACCACACATAAGGCATGGTTCGTTCCAGAGCCAAAAAATCATTGTTCGTGTTCATAGTAGCCCATATGAGTAAGAAGGGTAGAAAGTGTATGCCCGAACAAATTTACACATACACATCAGTTTCGAGGCACAAGGATTGCTGACCACTGTAAAAAAAGTTCATCAATGCCCGAGGAAAGACAACGGAAGCGCTAGAGAAGCTAAATTACCGTTTACACTTCCCGCGGCAAGGTGATGAATATTATACGTAAGCTGAGCAATCAGATTGCGCCGATTAAATTTGTTCTAGCTTTGTCCTCTGCTTCTAAACTGGAAAAGACTACCGTTGTGCGTGGAGGAACATGAACTGCGGTCGCCGCAATCTACTATATGTACCATGCCGGTACCTAAGTTCTACAGATTCACCTACTCAGCAATAACATCGACATATGTCACGCCTATTGTGAAACGAGAATCGCGAAATGGAATCGTACAGCAAATCAACCCCCTGGACAAAAAATACCAGAAATTAAATAGTAGCGGCTCTAAAGCGCCTTAACAGCCTCCGGCATGACTGGACCTCTAAAGACTGCCAAAAAAATTCCCACCAGAAAGTCTACTGCCCTCGTATTTCTGGCGGTGTTAAGGATTCTAATTTTCCAAGTGAAGTACTTTGCTGACCTGCGAAATAAATAGTACAAATTCCCTTTCCCTCGGATCAAGGTAAGGGGTTCTACGAAAACAAGAGTGAACGGGATCAGAGGCATTTTTGGTTGCTTCACTATGAAACGTTGAATTAAAGTTTATAATTTCAAAAAACTACGTGCTAACCACTTCAAAATCGGTTGCAGCATGCAGATGCGGTACTTTGCTCAGTATTTAAGAAGTCGTGGTTATTTCCGCTATAATTTTTTTGTCAGTCTTAACGGCCGAAGCGGATCCTTCCGTTGACCATCACTTCTGAGCGTAAAGAATAATTTATTGCAGTGGAATCGCATGCGATGTGGTTTGGTTAATTAGTGTAGCTCATATTGGTCATTTTTAGCGCCCGCGTCTTTACTGCAGCTTTTGCGAACTTTTCCGGTACTTTTGGCTAGACGCCACTCGGCAAACGCACTCGGCTGACTTTCGCGGTGAGCATCGATGTAAAAACATATCAGTACAAGGGTTAACCCAGCGTTAATTGCTGGCTTAGATTCAAAGAAGATGCTAAGCTGCTTAATTTGGGGTGGCACATTTATCGAGCAGAGTGGCTGACGGTAAAACCCGAAGATTAACATGCCAATATAACACATCGAAATACGAAGACCGGATTGCAGTACAAGCTGCACATCCTGGTGATGGGACGTCAATGCGTGGTGTGGAAAAGCTACGAGAGTTCATGACCAATCTTTCTATGGAGAGGGACATCGGGCGCGTGAGCCTTCCGGTATGGTGCACGGCCGCGTTCGGCACCTGTTCAGGCCACCGTGATCATTCCTGTCGCTCCGCATGAAGAAAACAGCGCACAAAGAAGTTAAATGACGGTGAACCGGCGTCCAATGCCGGGGTGCGCCAAACCACCGAACAATGCAATATTTCATAAACACA
The DNA here is from genome assembly GCA_013339765.2 of Haemaphysalis longicornis. Classification (NCBI taxonomy): domain Eukaryota; kingdom Metazoa; phylum Arthropoda; class Arachnida; order Ixodida; family Ixodidae; genus Haemaphysalis; species Haemaphysalis longicornis. The sequence goes on along the minus strand of CM023458.1, from coordinate 104,350,692 downwards.
TTCATTCGCCTCCTTCATTAAAGAAGGCCTTGTCCAACGACCTCATTTCACGCCTTCTAGCCAGACGCAAGAAAACCAAGGAGGACGCCAAGCACACAAAGTTGTATTTGGCATATTGGGGCACCATCACGTGACTTTATTTAGCATAGTTCGCGTGCTCGAACTACCCTAAAATCTCCGTATGCCTGGTTGGGGCGGTCGCGACAGCTTTCCCCTGTAATAAACAGACAGCTTAGCTCCGATTATCGCCTTGCTGCACGGCGGATATTGATTACCTTTCCACTCTGTTCACGCTCAGAGTGTCTGCCGATAGATCGCCCGATTTATTTCGCCTTTCATGATAAAAATGGCGATACGAAGGCGATATGCAGGCGAGAACCGGAATTAAGTTTGTGTTTTGCAAAATGCTTCAAAGGAGTAGGAAATATGTTTTTGATGGGAAATATGCTTGTATTCTATTTTTATGTTGTGCAATTAGGGTAACCAGATTTTCTCAAATTCAAACCAGACACTCCGAGAATAGAACGAGGAGGGGCAAAAAAGCGAAGCATGAATTCGCAAAGATTGTTCTGAATGGGATTTTTATCCGAATGCTCATGACTTTACCCATAATACACGGTCTATCTCACAATGACCGCAGCACTTATTTATACATTATTGTTATTGTCTACTTGTGCAGAACTTTCTTCATTTTTAGTGTACATTAGTCGCCACGGGTTGCGTTTTCTTGCTGTCTGTTGTGGTATGTTCGTGAAAATAACTCCCTAATAACGCACACTATCACAATCTGTCTTCAAAAATCAACAGTTGCCTCTGGAAAGCAGTACGTACAGGGGGGATTAAAAAAATACGAAAAGAGTGCACCGCCTCCCACGCATGCTGCACCGTCTAGCTGCAACACAATCTCTCCAATGCTGTCCACAGCATGTTTACAAGAAGTTTTCAGAACATCGGATTGGATACTCCCATTGGAAAGAGTTTAAAAAACTCCGAATAGGTACTGAGTTATGCGACAAGCCATTTACTCCCATTGTGGGCTGTTTGTGTTCTGTGCGTATGTAGTCAGCCAAAGGATCTGCAATAAGACATCCTTTGTAAAAACGCTGCGCATATCCATAGTGCGCATACGGTTGCGTAACAGCGCTACACGCTACATTTACTTGTATCCCAGCGCAAGAAAATTCGAGTAAGTAGACCTTGTTCGCCTTCCTATAGCCGTCTTATGCCTAGATTCCTTTCAGATGGTGTTGACTGCACCACACTATTGTGCAGTTCGGCCTGCGCCAAATAACTGTTGTGGCTTGTTGCACAGGCATATTTGCAGGCGCAGTCGTGGCAGGCGACGGAGCATCTGCCGCCAATTGCTTGTGTCCTCCCTTGGTCTGTGATGTATTGCGGGGAATAGAGAAGCCAGCATCACAAGATCGTCCTTGGAACTTTTGCGCAGCATTTTCGTGACCGAAAAAATGCCTCATTAGGTGTGGCAAGAAAACAATACAATTACAGGATTTGCGAAGCCCCATTACCAGATGTTTCCTTCTCCTTTCCTGTTTTCTTATATCGTATCTGCTTCCAAAGCGTGCTTGTTCGGCTGTGGGTACCAAACGCGGTGTCCTCCGTAACGCAGTGCAATCGATTCAAGCTCAGACGCGGTTTGATTAGGGATGCCATGACGGCTTAAGAAACGCGAGCAACCTCTCGTGCATTTGTTATATTGCTGTTGTCTTGCCCACCCTGGTTTGTGTTCACAATTTCACGCGCCACTTCACTGCTTCGCTTAACTTAACCCGGTGTCGATTACACGAAGCCCACCAACTCTAATGGGGAGCCCATAATATGTGTAGCCGAGTTATTGCTGCGTAAACAACAAATGGCCCATTCTGCGAAGAAGCCGACACCCGTAGTGCGCATTAACGTCTGAGGCGGAAAAAGCGTTCCTAGGAAAGCATTCCAAAGCAAGAGCCTTTAAGAACACAGGGACCGGGCAACTCGGCAGCGCGGATCCCGGTGTGAACGCGGAGTTATAGCTTTCGCTGTGAGTTCGGTTTCCCGTAGCAAACTGAACACGTACCGAAGTAGCGTAGAAAACCTGGCTAGTTGGAAGAAAATCATCTTTGCCGCGCACAAATGATAGACAAAGGGGAGGAAAACACTGGACAAGCGCAGAACCCTAACTAAAATTTTTATTGAAGAGACACAAATACAAAGGCATTGAAGGTATAAAACAAAGATAAAAATCTGACACATAAACAAATTAAAACCAGCTGCGCAGGCGCACGGGCTCATGCACCGCACTCATCAAGATATGCAATTTCTGCATCTAAAACAACAGAGGGTGCGCTAGCACACGAGTCAGACATTTTTTTACTTTTGTAAGCTTCCACTACTTCCCTCCTTTTTGGTCACCGTGCCGGAATTGATACTGTTGTATCATGTAGGAAAGGCGTACAACCCCAATCATTGCAATGGGTGGAAAGATAGCCCGAAGTCACTCCTTTAAGTGAACTGTCATGCTCCCTTAAATGATGCAGAAATTGCATATCTTTACGATTGCGGTACATGAGCACGTACGCCCGCACAGTGCCTTTAAATGGGTTCATGTGTGAAGTTTTTATCTTTGTTTTATACTTTCAATGCCTTTATATTTGTGTGTCTTCATTAAAAATTTTAGTTTTAGTTCAGCGCTTGTCCAGTGTTTTCCTCCCCTTTGTCCTGTCATTTGTGCGCTGCGAAGATGAATTTGAACACGTGCCCAACCTGCAAGGCACGGCAGCTCGACAGCTTCAATATCCGGGTCCGCAACACTGGAAGGAACACTTACCGGCGTTCCATTGTACATTAATATTTTCGAATTCAAAACTCATGTTAAGTGCTTAGCTGTCCTCAGATTTTTTTATCGAGAATGTTAGTTTATGCAGTTTCTCTGTCGAGCGACTGTACCATTGTACATTCTCTGCGCTACTTTAAATCAACAAATTGCGCACATGCCCAACAAAATATTCCCTTGCGTGTACCTGGATTAGACAGCGCTTTGGATATTTTGAGAAAATCACCTCAAAACCGAAATGAAGGTTTGTTTGCAGCCGTATCATTTTAAATTATACAGGCTTTGTTTCGGTTTCGCTGCTGGTTTCGCAGCACTTCACAATACCCGTCGAAGCACTTACCGTATACAATTTCGATCCCGCATCTAAAAGTCAGCGCCAGAATATTCGCGGCGCTAAGAGGGTGCGTACACTCACCACGTCTCCGGCCATCAGCCAGAAGTTGCTGGCGTCGACAAATGGCAGCCGCCACTAGAATTTGCATCACTGATGGCGCTGCCATCTTCTGTTGCGCTAGAAAGTCGTCATCCAACACATTACGTCGATAACAACGCCAACGCTTTCACTGTCGAAGCAGTAGCAGCAATAGAATTGTAGTTGTCAAACACTCCAAGCGAACTGCCCCGCCACCTACAAAATATTTTTACCGCTTCAATAATGGGGTCTAGTGGATAGAGGCCGGGCTCGAGAGGAGGAACAGACGCTGGTTTATTGTTTTTTATCCAGTTTTGTTCCATTTTGGATGAGTTCCGTCACCACATGTCGGTAAACGGACGCACGTCGAGCTTCGCATCGTTTATTCTGGTGGTACACTTGACGCTGAACATCGATATAGGGTGAAGAACCTGGACTCTAACGTATTTACAAAAAAACCTTCTTAGTATTCCACCCTTCCCCAGAACAATTGGCTCCGGGATCATGCAGGTGATTTTTTAATAGGCTGTCAATGGTGCCATTACAACTTTTCTTGTGGTTCAATTGCCCCAAGAGGTTGCGTTATTCTTGTATTTTATTTTTCAGCAGTCATCATAAACATTTTGAGGTTTCGGTATTTTTTTCCATTTGCTTCACCAAGCCATTAGCAAAAACGTTGGTGTGTGAATAATCAAATCATGAATCATATGCGCGCCGAAGCAACGGCTGGGCTTTGATCTGCGTGCTGTAGTGGTGAGCCACAGAATACTTTAAACCATGTGGGTGCCTGTAAGGTGTGGCGGATTCTCGACACGCAAGCGTTTTCTCTTTTGCCTCTACCCGTCGAACTGCGGCAGTGCTCGGAGCTGAAACCCTGTCATTGTGCTGATCAGCCTGTCGCTCGTAGCGGCTGAGCCAGCGCCGCGAGTGTGACGGTTAACCTCATGTTTTAAAAACCACACCGGAAGAATTTCACCACATTATGCGAATGGTTTCTCGAAACTCTGATTATTAAACTAAAACTGGAAACCCCGCCGTAACTGGACCGCTCACTCGGTCTTTTCCGTCACTAAGAGCAACGGGTTTTGCAGGAAGCCTATCTTTCGAAATACCGGTAATGTTCTTACATTACGATCACGGTGGTGATAATCCAAATACCCACCGCAATAATTACTTGTGTATCACTAAAAGGTTTAACATTTCTGCCGCCCTTTCTCTGTACACACCTTTGCTTTGAAACAAAGCGCGAGGCACTGTTGGTGCCTTAGATGGGCAAGAAAATTGGGTGAATAAAAAGCCCTACAAATAAATATACAACAATAACTTGAGAATATATTTGACGCATGCCACAAATTAGGGCGCTGTACACACCCTTATTTCCTAATCAGGCAGTGAAAGCGATCTGGGGTGCTATTACAGAAGGCCCGAGTATGAGCGAAACTCGGGCAAGGCGGAGCTGTGGTGATAATAGTAAGCTCATGTTAATTCTTCGGGGCAGGGTTAAAACGCTTTAAAAGTGCGATTCATGCTAGCTGCTGATTATTGAGGTGACGTAATCGGTTCAGGGCAGCGCGCTGTAAGGATGCGCCACTACGGCGCGGTGCATCTTTCAGTGCGTTCTATCACTCCGATGCTGCACTGGTGGCTACTCAGGGCAAGCAAACCCAATTACTTTATTTTATTGTACTTTTACGTTATTATTCTGCATTTCAAAACAAATTTATTTTAATTTTTATTCCAGGCATCCATATCTTTTTGTTTGAATGTTTTCGTCCAAAGAAGCAGTTTCTTCCGTCGGTAGGAGACAGTGCAATCACGTGACTATGCTCGACTTGTGAAAAAAGAAAGCTGGTGATAGAAGCGCACCACGTTCAAAACAGTTGCTGCTCGTATTACATTATCCGGAACGCTCCGCCTTTTGAGACATTTCCTCGGCGCGGTCCAGTCTGCTTACGTGTTTTTAAGGCGAGGGCCTGGCGATGCGTATCAGCAACTGCTTTTCTAATGCATTGTACTTGCGCCTTTTTCCTTGCTTTCGTTTCTTTGTTTTTTGGCACAGATTACTATAAACAGATTCTTTTCTGCTATCACGTGTTTTTCTCTTTCAATTGTTCGTCTTAGTGTGCAAGAAGACTGGAACATACCTCAGCCATCCTAGAATCGGGGTTCTGCGAGGGTCGTGTGCAACTGGCCTACTCCCGTGACATCATGTTCAAGCTTCATGCTGCACGCACTATTCTACAACTGTCACTTTTCAAGTTCAGGGTTTTTGATGTTTTGAACCGGACACGTGAGTTTCTCAAAGCTCCCAATTACGGGCCGTCCCGCAAGTGGCCATGCGCTACAAAGGAACGAATAACAGGAAGGACAATAACTTTTCATATTTGTTTGGTTCATTTCATTTTGCTCTTCCCGGTCTTGTTCCAAGAAGCTCTCCAGAGTTTTTTTTTTTTCATGGAGTTCAATCCCCCTACAACCCTCCTCGCTTCGCGCCCTTCCCAATCCCGCTTACCCTCCCTCTGGCGCCACGGAGCTACTTTGATTCTTAACTCTCCCCTTTACTCACTTTCCATGCTTTGCTTGCTGCCAAACGATGGTGACGCTCTACAGAACCCGTTGAAATGTGTAAGGATCGCTTATGACAGTACGCGCCGTGGATTGTATTGTAGCAAGGATAAAGAAGAGATGCAATAGGCCAGTATGCTGTCGGGTTATGCGCCCTACCAGCATCTACCATGTGGAAGAGGAAGGAAGGATTATGTCGAATGCAGACGCAGGGTATGCGCCAAAGACGTGTAAGGGAAGAAGATGAACTCCACAAGGTGCATGCGCGAGAAACAAGCTTGGTTATCTCAGCGCTTGGACCTCCGCTCCTATTGGCTTTAGCCCTACGAATAAACCACCTCGACCGGCTATTGGTGAGTCGACTGTTTCCTTGACAATATATGCAATACGTACAAGCTATCCCGCCAGTAACGTTTTCACAAGAAATGCGCGTCACGTAACTCCTCGAGGGAGACTGTCTGCCGCGTTGATGATAAACCAAATGCACGTTCATGCAACGATTCCATCGAAACTGTTTTGCTAGCACGCGGTAACTGAAACGCACGCTCCGGCAGCAAACGGATAGACGCGCAGTAGGAACCTGCGGGTGCCATATCGGCCAAACCAGCTGAAAGAAAGGCGAGGTCTGGGAAACACGTTTTCACTGGTCATATTGCGCGCACACGGGATGACGGCCGAATGGTGGCAGTCGATGGTGCGGTCGCAACCAACGCTTCTGTAGAACCGGCCCATCGCGTAAAACCGCAGCGCACACTACACTTGCTCCTCGGTGGTCATGGAGCAAAATCCGTCTCTAAGTCGTAGTAAACGGAGGTCTGTCGCCAGACAACTTCACAACCAATGCACAGCACTTTTGAGAGATAAAATAGCTCGAAATTCCTGCTTCGTTTAAACGACCTGTCTAGGTAGCAATATGCTTGCTACGGCGACCATACAAATAAACCACGCCGCAGCAGCGACCACCACGGGAGTGCTGAGTTCAACTCGGCCGTGCAAAACCATGCCCGTGTTTCCTTCGAGTTCTATTGTCAGTCAACAGACCCAGCCCATTCGTACCCATGGCGTAACAACCGAAGCCACACCCAACCATGGGATTCACTTTCTGTGGGCGTGACATCGTAGCCACAAAATCGTCATCTGATGCCCGCTAGCAGCGACTGGAACATAGCGCGAAGCAAAAATGAAGTCCCCAGGCCACCGCCAGCCAATGGTGCAGCAGTCGCGGGGGTGTTCGGGGCGAACTGCAGTTCACTATTGTACGAGCCGGTAGGAGAGGCCAATACGACACGATTTCACCAAGGGTGCCTTTGTCATACACCGTGAAGACACAGTCGATGACAAATGACACAACTTCATCGTCTATAACGCACTCGCCAATGCTCACACATGCTCTTCTTGACAAGGGAAGATTTCTGATAAGCGCCCACCATGCACTCTCAAACAAGCCGTAAACAAAAGGCCATATTTGATGGTCGGGAGCAGGGCGCGTTCGGTTTGCTAGAGTGGATCCCTTTGATTACTTGATTGGTGCTAGCGCAGATCTGCACTGCGTCTACCCTCAAGCCACGCAGCAAACATAATTCAGTGGAACAACAGAACACAGGAGAAAACGGACCGCCCCGCACAGGGAGTGGCCAACAGCCACACTGGGGATTTCAAAGTAGCACGAGGGGGGGTGGCGGAGGCAGGGTTCTAGTTTTTGCTAGAGAATGAGCATTGCAGATCATTTCAATGGTGCTGCATGCGGAGCATAGCACAATGTACTTTATCCTATCCTAATGAATGAGCAACAGCTCTTTCTCTTTCATAACCCAAGCAGCTGAAAACTCGGGAGTAGGGGGAACTCGGGATTTCTGGAAAAGCGCCTCTGGACGCTATGTGACTCCTACTTCGTATGGTAAAAAAAAATTTCTAGACACTCTCGAACAATTTGGAAATAAAGCTGACTGTGCAGAACCACAAATAAAAATTGTACTTCCTATCCTAATGGAGCAACAGCCTTTCTCTGCTTTGAGAATTTAATCTCGGAGTGAGACTCGGTACAAGGAAAGGCAGAGGCTCAAGCTTTCACTTTTCTTTCGCTGCACAGAATGAATATCATGTTCTTCGCACAAGAAAGGAGCTTTTCAGCCCCATTTACCGGCTGCACGTAAGTGACCCTTTATTATGGGTAAAAGCAATTCGTTTGTTCACTCACCTGCTCTTTACAAGCAGATATGCTCAGTTTCAGTGTTAATAGCGAACGTCTATTCTCAACAGGATTATCGATCATCGATTGCAAAAGTATAACTACTACTTGTTTGCGCTCAGAAGCCTGACTGGGAACACATTTTCAACAGTGTGCAGCTGTTACATTTCTCTGCTTGTAAGCTACTTTATGAGCTACAGAAATACGAAAAAGGCAATCGTTCCCGCAGAAAACAGGAGAGACAGTAACTAAGCAGACAGCTCGGGTGCGGACTGAAAAAAGGCTTGCCCCCTTTTATAGGTGGTTGCTCAAATAGTGCTCACTTTTATGCTATCCCCGCGTCCTCATACACAAGTACGCCCAGGTTGTCTTGTCTTCTCGTCGTAATGTATGAACCCTCTTGCATTCTTCACGATATGGGGAAGCTCCTGGAAAGTCACGAACCTCACCGCTTGAGATAGCTGCTTGGAAAGTGTTGTGAGGAGAGCCGGTGACCGCTTTCTTGTGCAATGGTAATGTGTATTTATAAGCGAAAAATAGTTGCAAGAAATGTCGTTATGCAGCTGATAGACAGAAATGTATTCCCTAAAGCATTTTTTGTAGTTAATGTTAGTTCGGGATCAAAAAATTCACCCCACCTCCCCGAAGGGAATCGTGAGGAAATGCGAATGCATTTCTTTTGCGCGAGAGTGCGCGGAATTTATAATTAATGAGGAGACGGTGATTTGTAGCGTAACCATTTATTTACACCTGTTTGTGTTGTCGTTGTACTTGGCGGCGACGATCCCTGCCTTGTGGTCGGTAAAGTGTACAGTCAAAGGGTCTTTGAGAAGCATGCGGGCGGGGGAGAGTGGGGCGAGCGTCGAGAGGAGAAGCACCGAAGCACCGCGCCTACCCTCGCCTACACTCTCCCACACACGCGGGAGCTCCGGCGAGCTCCCGCGATGCGAGCGCCCTCACACGCCCGAGCGCGCTCCTCCTCTCCACTCACTCGCCGCTGATCCGCCCGCACCACCTGCTCCGGTTGCTAGGGGAGCGGAGGAGCGCGCGCGCTCACAGCTGTTGCTATGGGAGAGGGGGTGAGAGCGGAGAGATAACACCTGCGGGCGCGTGGACGCCGCAAGGCGCCTGACATGGCTCGACTAAGAAATGCATTCGCATTTAAAACAAGCGTGGCGAAAGGCGAGGATTACCGAGATTAGGAAACAAGAACCACCTATTGAACGTATAATCTCAAACGAGAAAAAAAAAGAATTTATTGGAGATGGGCACATTGTGCGGTGGCCTACGCAGAGTGTCTACACAACCCGAGCAACAAAATGGTTAGTTGGGGAAGGAAGAAGTTTGGGTAGACTCTAATTGGGTGTGGGTGAAACAAAACAAAATGCTTAGGTAGTCATGGTAGGAATGCTCGGAAGTTTCCTTGCGAGTCATTTATGCTACACTGGCATGTGTCATGCCGATGTCTAAACTTAACCATCTCCCAAAATGCGAATATCCAGGAGATAATGAGTGCCTACTTTTTTATTTGAATAAAAATTCCTTATCTGCTTCCTCTTTATATCTTAAGTCAATGCCGGTATGCCGCAAGGGCTTAGTGCCTCAATTACAACACTTCCCCATTGCAGCGAAGTTTATTTATTCACAACTATTCATTGCAAAGGGAAATGAACGGCCTTTTTATGTGCATTCATGTGGCCACAAAAGTAATATTGGCCCCTTTTTCTAAAAATGCAGGCTTTGAGGACAAATTAATCCTGCATCAGGACTCTAACCAGTCAACCACCATGTTGATGGGGCACTTGCACTAGCAACCTAGTTACCCAGGAGACGGTTTGATGCCCAACTTGTGAATGTTTCAACAAATCGAAATGGGAGAGCATTTTTCGATTTCAATATATTCTGAGAAAGTGCGCTTCTCTTTGTACATAAAAAGAGGCAGTTGAGTGAGATACTGAACTTGTTATTTCTAGAAACTTCGTCCCCGTTGGGAGATTCGCCAGAACATACATGTCGTCTAACTTTGTCCGCCGCTTCCAGTTAAAGATTTTTTCGCGATCGGGTTAGGAACGGCAAGCATAGTGGTCAGCTAAGTTCGAAGAACGACTACATAGGAATGTGGTTGTGTTCGAATGATTCTCTTTCTCTAATACTACGACTTTATAAAAAAGCTATTGACTTTGTACCCGCATTGCTTTATTTTAGGCATTGCTGAAATGGTCATCTGGAGAAACGTAGACTATCCATGGTGCTCCGCCTAAATGTCCGCTCGAACGATTAGTCGCTTGCATTGCCTTGAGATAATTGCAGCCCTTCCGCCGGGGACATTTAAAGTTTAAATTGCTCTACCACCATCTGAAGTTGCATGCCAAGTTGGGGCAAAGTGCGTTGCTAGATCGCCCCTGAGAGACTACTTAGTTTGCATTCCGTTTAGGAAACCGGGAGCGGCGGTCCAGAAAACATTTACAGCACGACGGCATTAACCGTCACCAAAGAGCAACCCACGATAACTGCACACGGCTGGGCTTTGAGCGAGAAAATATCTATGGCTCCCAATTCATTTAACATTTATGCTTTGTTCCAATTCAGAAAGCATCGTTCACCTGCCTTTTGGGACTCCTGTTCCAAGAAATTCATAAACACAATACTTGTATTCACTTAGAACAGAACTCAATCGTACAATCAGCACTTTATATAGATTAAGATATTACCTACTGTATCGTGCCGTGCCTTGACGAAGTAAACATGTGATGCGCGGCGGGGTGCGCAGAGCACGTCGGATGTACCTACGTCGGATGTTCATGCAATAAACTACTACTCAGTTGCTGTTCTAGACGCCAGCGTGTCAGAATGACCTTCTTATCAGCGAGTTGCGGCTGATGCATGGTGCCAGAAGTGGGCGCGCAGCCACGACACAGTCATAACCGCTGAAGCCGCCAGATCACCTACGACAAACCGGTAATGTTCAAAAGAACTGGGCGCTATTCAAGCAAAAAAATTACACCATCTTCCACAAGGGAACTATGTGGTGATGCAAACAATGGGGTTTCGTGTAGGTTCCACACCGGAGCAGAACCGGCGCAGGCGTTGTCTCGGAGCAGCCTGAACGCCGCGCAGCGCGAGCACCTGCTTTTATACAGCTGGAGGAGAGGAGAATGGAGGAGAGACGCGCATGCGCAGTGGGGGTGCGGCCGGCGCCACAACAAGGGAGGGATATAGCCCTGACCGTGAAATGGCTTCTGGAGCGAAAGTATCGCCGGTGTCTTCCTGGGCCGGCACGAGACGAGCACACTTCCCCTTTAAGGGCTCCTGAAGCGGACAGTTTTGCCGGTATCTTCCTGAGCCGGCACGAGACGAGCCGAGCGGCGAGGAGGAGCGGCGAGGAGGAGAGCGGCGTTATCACAGCTGGCGTGGAGAGGGGGACCGGGACGAGAGATGCGGGCGCCCGACGCTGACGGACGACGGAGGGTTGACTAACAGATGCTTTGCATCAAAAACTTGAGCTGTACTTGCAAGCCACTGTGCCAGCAAAGCCACTGACTAAAGCTGCAAAAACTGCCACGCTCCTGACCGTCGCCGGAGACGACGCTTTAGACGTTTTCAACAACTTCACGTTTGCTGAAGGTAAAAATAAGGAGGACACCAGACTGTGATAGCGAAGTTCGAGGAGTACTGTTCAGGTCAGCAAAACGAAATGTACGAGAGATACGTTTTCAGGACAAGGACGCAGGAAGAGGATGAACCAGCGGAACAATTCCTCAGGGACCTACGGAAGCAAGCAAGGTTTTGCAACTTTGCCCAACTCTTCGATTCGATGATTCGAGACCAGATACTCTCCGGTACGAACAAGAGGAAGTTGCGTGAGAAGATGTTGAGGGAGAAACACCTGACGCTGTAAAAGGCACAGCATTTGTGCAAGGCCGCCGAGGCAGCAAGCAAACAGAACGAAGCGTGGAAAGAGAGCCAGGAAAAAGTTGATGCAACTACAGCGAGGCAACAACGCCGGAGCCAAGGTTTGAAGACCCCGTTCCAGTGCTTCAAGTGCAACAGGAGGCACGAGCCAAGGAAGTTCCCCACCTCAGGAAAAATTTTCCGCTCTTGTCAAGGAAGACACCAATTTGCATTTTGCTGCAAACAACACGTCGGCGAATTGCAACGTGACGACGAAGGCTTCAACATCTTGGATGTGAGCGTTTGCGGCATTCAGAAAGCGAAAGACTGGGTCGTAAACGCCTACGTTGCGGAGCAAGAAGTGGTGTTGAAGGTGGACTTAGGATTCCAAACCAATCTATTGCCGTTATCGGTGTATAAAAGGTTCCGCACCAAGCCACCCCTTAGGCCAAGCTGTTCTGTCCTGCGGTCGTACAGGGGGAACGTGATTAAGCAGTGCGGCGTCACAACACAAGCTGTCAAGCTCGGGAGCCGTCGGTGCGTCGCACACTTTTTCGTAGTGAAGCGAAGCCAGGCTATGCTCGGACTGCAGACAGCTGAGTTGCTAGGACTTGTGTCGCGAACTGTTGACTCCGTGCCGGCTAACGACGCCGTGTATGGCAATTCGGGTGCCGTGGTGCAAGAGTTCGCCCATATTTTTGAGGGAAACGGCTGCGTGCAGCGAGAGTACCGAATGGTTCTTCGCGACGATTCCGTTCCAGTGGTGCAGCTGGCTCGTCGCGTGCCATGGGCCCTACAGGAACCACTGCGGAAAGAACTCCAGCGTATGGAAAAGGCAAGCATCATCGGCAAGGTTGATGAGCCCACTGACTGGGTAAGCCCTCTCGTTATCGTCAGTCTCAGGGTACGTATGGATCCGCGAAATGTAAACGCCTGCTTAAAGCGTGAACATTATCAGATGCCGCAACGCGAAGATATCGAGGCAGAGCATTCCGGTGCGAAGTTTGTTAGCCGTTTGGACGCGAACGCGGGGTTTCACCAGATACCACTGGGCGAGGCAACATAAAAATATGCACCTTCGCCACCCCTTTCGGTCGCTACCGCTTCCTCCGACTTCCATTTGGAATTTCGTCCGCACCGGAAGTATTCCAAAAAACGCTGAGCCAGATTTTCGACCCCTTGCCAAGAGTACGGCTCTACATAGACGACATTTTGGTGCGGGGCTCATCTAAGCGGGAGCATGACGAGCGCTTGAAGGCCGCTCTTTGCGCAGCACAACGAGCGGGCTTAACTTTCAACTCGAAAAAATGCACGATCGGCGCACAGGAAATTGATTTCCTGGGAGACTTGATCAGCGAAACTGGAATTCGCCCCAGTCCACAATTGCTCGGGTGCTTGCACAAAATTCCGGTGCCGAAGGATAAACTGGCAGTCCAGCGCATGCTCGGTGTTATCAACTATTTTGGCAAATACCTGCCAAGACTGCCTGATCGAACAAAGCTCCTTCGCAGACTGATACGGAAGGACGCAGTGTTCGAATGGACAGAAAACTACGCTCAAGAACGGGCTACGATCTGTGAAGCGCTGCGCACGGCCCCGCTGTTAGCGTTTTAGATGCAAAGCATCTCTTAGTCGACCCTCCGGCGTCCGCACCTCTCCCTGTCTTCGCCCTTTCCACGCCAGCTGTGATAACCCCGCTCTCCTCCTCACCGCTCGGCTCGCCTCGTGCGGCTCAGGAAGACACCGGCAACACTGTTGCTCCAGGAGCCCTAACCTGCTGTGATAACCCGCGCTATCTTCCTCGCCGCTCGGCTCGTCTCGTGCTTCCGAAGACAAGGCTGCACACAGGAGAGCTTGCTATGCCGAACGTAAACGGCAGCGTCGAGCAGCGGATTCCTCGCTTCGAGAACGAGAAGCCACAAAACGTTCCCCACTAATCGATAAATAAAGAAGAGATTTATTACGTTACTACACGTGTCTTTACTCTAACAATCAATTAAACCGCTACTACTCCACGGCTTTGCATCCCCTCAGTATTCCCACGTGGGAAGATGGTGTAATTTTTTTGACCCTAGGAACGAAACAAAAATAACGTCAGATGCATCGAAAGACGGGCTGGGAGCTGCCCTACTTCAGCGTCATAATATCGGCCGGCATCCAATCGCGTACGCATCCCGAGCAATGACCGAGACCAAAAGGCGTTACCCGCAAATCGAAAAAGAAGCCACCGGGATTGCATATGGCTGTGAAAGTTTCGTCAGTTTGTGTATGGGCGAAAGATTTCCATTGACACAGATCAAAATCCATTGATAGCAATCTTGTTCAAAGACATTGGTGACATGCCGTCGAGGCTGCAACGAGTTTTCTCCGCCTCGTAATTTATGATTACGTGTTGCAGTTTGTTCCAGGCAAAGAATTGGTGCTTGCTGATCTGCTATCAATGGCGGCGCCTGCTGGTTCGGAAGACTTGGCTGGGTACAGTGACGTTCAAGTTCACGCTGTCGGCGTTCTGTCATCCTTTGTAAGTGAAGCCAAAAAAACGTTTTGCGGAAGAAACGCATATTGACCCACAACTTCGAGCTGTTGTAAACAGTATATCATCAAACAAAAACGTCGAACGAGAACTGAAACCTTTCGCTTCCGAAGTTTGAGTGGTAGACGGAATTTTGCTCAAAGGATGCAAGGTGGTCGTTCCGAAGAAGCTACGACCAGAAACACTTCGACGCATTCACGAAGGCCACCTCGGCATTAACAAATGCAAGGCTGAGATTGAAGATGTCATACGAAAGTGCTCAGTTTGCACAACTTATGCATACAAGCAGCCGAGCGAGCCTCTCATACTGCGCCCAACCCCTGATAACCCCTGATTCTGAGTAGGGGTGGATATGTTTCATTACGCATACTCCAATTTTCCAGAGGTCAAAAAACTTGAAGGCTCATCGGCAACCACGGTCAACGACAAGTTGGGAGCCATTTTCGGGAGATGCGGAATCCCTGTCGAAGTATGCACAGATAACGGCCCCCAGTTTTCAAGTTACCTCTTCGCCTCCTTCTCCAAATGGTACGATTTTAAGCTTATAACTTCGAGCCCTGAGTTTCCGCGGCCCAATGGGCTGGCGGAAATAGGTGTGCAAATTAACGAGAGACTCCTAAAAAAGACAAGAAAGGCACGTGAAGATTTCTGGCTACGTTTACTCGCGTATCGCTCTTCCCCCTTAAAAGACGGACGTTCGCCAGGGGAACTGCTGCAGGGCCGGCGCCTGCGGGCACGGCTTCCCGACTTCAATCCCCCGCCACGTTCACCGGTCAAGAAGCACCGCCAGTGGACGACTGGACGTACACTGCAGCCGCTTCAACCAGGACACCTGGTTCGCGTCCGTGGCCAGGTCTGGTCTCAAAGGGGCAAGGTATTGGGTGAAGTTTCATCTAGATCGTACCAAGTTGCAACAGAGACTGGTACAACATTGAGGCGAAACCGCCAACACCTGTGGCCAA
This sequence comes from Haemaphysalis longicornis, assembly GCA_013339765.2. Taxonomy (NCBI): domain Eukaryota; kingdom Metazoa; phylum Arthropoda; class Arachnida; order Ixodida; family Ixodidae; genus Haemaphysalis; species Haemaphysalis longicornis. The sequence continues at coordinate 104,335,314 of CM023458.1, read as the reverse complement.
CACCTGAATCCTTGCCGCGCCCGAGCTACAGCGATGACAGCGAAGACAGCGATGCCGAATACGCTCCATCACATGAACCTGTTCTTGAAATTTCGCCCAGAGCATCGCCGGGCCCAAGAAGGTCAACGCGGCCACAACTCAACCAAGACGCTGAGCATACGGTGGCAACTTAGATATTTTAGTAGTAGAAGTGCTCCGGTAGCACTAATTCTTGTCAAATAATTTTGTAAAATAAGAGAAGATGGGAAGATGTATCGTGCCGTGCCATGCCCGGGTAAACATGTGAGCCGTGGTGGGGTGCGCAGAGCACGTCGGATGTACCTATATAAGCGCTCATGAATTAACCACTACTCAGTTGCTGTTCCCGACACCAGCGTGTCAGACTGATCTTCTTATCAGCCGAGGTGCGGCTGATACACCTACTAGCAACTCCTGAACTTGAAGTATAATACTTGCCTTTACCCTAAAGGACACATTAGCATGGTTCATAATACCAGTCTCTCAATGCTTCTCTGGTCATGAAACTCCCGGCCAAGTTTCGTACGGCGACAAAGGCTACCGCGAGGGGCGCCACCGCAGATCATAGGGCATCGACTTGCCGCCGCTGCTCTTTAGCCAGACCGGCAGGCAGGAACGCAGTAGCGACATGTTCCGTTCGCACCAAATGTTTTGGCCACTCACAAAATGATCAGTCCATTTGAGCGGCCCATGAATCGTAAAGCGAAAGCGCACTGCTGATAAGGCGGAAAGCGTCTGTTTTATCTTACTCCGTGGTCCGTTCCCTGCCAAACGCTATCTGACCACGCCCCCGGCGCCCGTACGATCAACACCAGCGCCGCGGCGCGGCAGGATACGAAGCCCTACCATTGCGTGACGGCGAAGTTTCATGACCAGACAGGCATAGAAGGACTCTGATAATACTAAGCCACGCCAGTTGTTTTTGCCCAATTCCCCGGGATGCGGAATGGCAATGAGCTTTCTGATTTTTTAAAGCGAATGCTTTCATAGTTGAAGGGACGGCGTGGGGTCAGTAAACTAGTGCCTTTAGCCATAGACAGATTTGTAGACCAGAGAGCTCTGATATATTTTTCGTCTACTGTTTTGTCGAAACGGTTACCTGAAAATCGCGAAAAAGGAACGGGTCAAGCTGACACAATACACACATCGATCCAGAGGAATGCGTTCAATACAAGTATACCTTTTTCTCCAAAATCACGCATCGAACACATTTAGATTGTTCGTAGATGCATTTAGTTAGTCCGCAAAAATCATCGCATTGGTTCGTTCTTCGTTGGCGATTTGGGTCTTTAAAGGTTTGACGATTGATTAGACGCACTTTCAGTGAAGGCTGGACGCACTTTTAGCGAATGTTCTGGTGAACTTTTGACGTAAGTTTGACTTCAGAAGGCTTTTGCGTTTCTCTCAACTTTTTCTAGGAAGGGAGGTTAAAGTGTTAATTCCGTTGGTCACACGAGGTTGGTAACCTAATTGATGGCCCCATGTGCGACCATGGTTGCTCTAACTAAAATTATCGGTAATAGCATACCTCTAATACGCCGTTCATCTGGGACGAGCCGCAGCGCGCCGGCAGTCCTCGCAACAGCCTTGATTTTTCGAGTACCATGAGTTTGCGCTTGCCATTCCACGCATGCGCTCTGGGCGATTGGCCTGATTAGCCTATTGAAAGCCTTTAGTATATGGGCATTCAAACCGGACATTGAGACCTTATTTACGTATTTAGGGAGCAGTCTGCAGCCAGACGACTGAAGACTTGCGCACAGCCTTTGAGATCTCTGCCGTAAATGTTCAGTAAGCTCCTCGTCTCACCTTTACGTCGTCTTCGGCAACAGCGGAGTATGCTGAAATTGACTTGGGCTTGACGGACCTTAAGTCACCTCGAGTGCAGATGCTTTTATTCTAACATGCTTGATGTAAGCCCAACAACTTTTGAAGTATAGAGTTTCAATAGAAATGGCCTACCTACAGGTTTTAGGCTTTGTGGAGCAGCTCAATAAAAACAGCTTGAAGGCACCCGTTGAATGGCTTTCTGCACACGCAGTGGCGGTACCCGAAAAGCAGTCAAAAAGCAATTTCAGGTATTTGCCTCAACGTAAAGACCTTGAAGTGAACACGGCAACACAGCATCTACTTTTGAATATTTGTATATATATAGCTTGTGGTTACATCATTAGGTCGTTAGAAATTGACCAGGACACTCACGTCTAATTATATGTTAAGGTACGAGAGCGTTGGGGTGTGAGAAGGTATGAGAGCGTTGGTAATCTCGCCACTGCGAAATTAATTTGCGATTTGACACCCCCATACAAGGCAAATACCTGAGATGAGAACAAAAATTAATATTGCTGAAGCAATGTGTGTCATCAAAGTCCTGCGAAAGGAAGTCGCTGGCCTAACGTGAGCATGGCGCATACCTGCACTGTCTTTTCCTGCACGGCTCCACCGGCACACCAGCAATGGCGTTAGTATGAGTAATGTTACGCCTAACGTCCAGCAACACTTCGGATAGCGCCTTAGAACAATATCATCGTCGCCATGAAGCCGCATCGCGTGTCTCAGCTAATGGAGCGATCAAACCGGCGCACTGCCGAGTTTTCAGCTATTAGGGAATCATTCGCAGCCAATGTCAGCGTTGCTTCGGAGCTACATAAAGTGTCGCAGCCAAAGGGAATAAGGGAATATAAGGCGGGCGCATGCTCGCTTTCTCACACAATGGGGATTCTTTCCGTGAATGTTGTTTTTCGCACGGTGAAGTACCTACCTTTCGCATATGGAGCGGTTCCATGTAAAAGTCAAATGATGTACAGGAGGTACTCATGAGATTTCACAATTAGAACCTGGTTTAGGCGCTCAATTGCGGCACAGCCTCAGTCTGGCGCCTCTAGAATTCCGCAATTCGCAGCTATGCTGTCAGAACGGTTTCAATTGCACTCCTTGCATTTAGTACTCTTCGCTGCGACCTTCAAGACACAACCACGAGTGACAAAACACCCATCTACGGTGTACATGGTAGCTCTCTCGGTAGCAACTTGTTTTCTCTTGCCCGTATATATCATCACCCCTGTTAATAATCTTTCATTCGTCCCAAATGGACCACGGGTCCTCCTGTTCCATAATAAAATGCCTGCTACAAGTATTTTGCTACTATAAAATGCGAATGAAAAAAATATATCCTGCGCGAGGATGCACCTGTACTTCCGAGATGTTCGGCAATACATTTTGAACAATAGAGTAGGAGTAAGAAAAGCAACAATTTATGCAGTAAGTTTATACTTTAGAGTTATGTGGCATGTAGGCCCGGACTAGGGCTCCCTAAACAATACATTTTTTTCCTCTCTCTTTTTGCACCTTGATGTGGTTAGTCAGCTTTTTCTGTGTTCTCAATAACGGCGCTGTGGACAAACAAAAAATGTTTAGTGCTCTCTTGATTATACACTGAAGACAGCGATGACCCGATATGTGTTGAATGAAAGCAGCTTTGTGTACTGGCTTTAGCCGCGATTCTTCTAGAAAAAAACCTTTAATTGCTTCATACACAAAATGTGGTCTTCCCCCTTAAAAAACGGACGTTTGCCAGGGGAACTGCTGCAGGGTGAATAAACAGAGTGAATAAACAGAGTGAATAAGCAGAGTGAATAAACAATCGGCAAAAGTAACCAACGCAACTAAAGCGTGAGTACGTTCTTCATTTGGAAAGATGGCCATTTTATTTTACAACCACTTTTCAAAGTACACCCTGCTAACGACATGGTGTATTAAAATACCACTAGCAGGAGTTGACGATGAGATCAGCAATAATCAGCCCGAATGATTTTATTAAATCAAATGCGATGGCGTAATTACTAGCTTGTATACGGAGCATGCAATCTTTGAGCCTGTCGAATTCATTTTTTGGCTATAGTGCTTGCTTTGAATACGCGTTTTCGCAAATTTCAGTTTGCGGCGAATGCTTCGCTACGTCAGCCGTACATTACTTTGTAGCAATTTAAAACAAATCACGTGCTTTATTTTTCTTTCTTGGCATATCAGGCTTCAAACGCCAAATTAATTATAAAGACAAAACACAAGTTCGGCTCACTGAAAAGGCTCGTTTTCCCAATAAAATCTATACGAATTTGATAGCGCACCTTAAAATAAACGACGGACATATTAATGAAAAAGCATCAAATCAGTCGCGACATCCGAGGTACTTTAGGGCGATTTTTTTATGACGTCACAGATTCCTATTTGTGTGAATGCAATCGCACATATTGGGCACTGGAATTATGTATATTGAATGAAACACTTGTAAGGTTGGTTGCGATTACCAAAACATAACTACAAATGCTGGGTCACTCTACACGCTGCAAACTCCACAAGACACAGGAGTACTCGCTAGTGAGCGGCATACAAATTGCGTGCCGCTGTTGCTGCACTGGCACGTGATCCATCATCACATCGCGGTATCTTTATGTGAAACTGCCGACCAAAGCAACCGGCAAGACACACGCCTGGGTGATTGCAGTGGGGCATGATTTTTTGTTTAAGTCGCGCCAAATGAATGCTAATGGGCAGTTAAAACACTGGAAAAATTGTTTTCACTGCCGGCCCACAACGAGTCACTCCTGCCTCTGTCAGGTCAACATTGCGTAAAATTTGAACGTTGTTTAACATCTTTGGCCGTTTTCGTATACAAACTTTTTTAGTGGCTAGAATAAAGCACAGTGTGCTACCAAAGTCTAGTTCTTTCGAACTGAATAAAGTTGTTATTGGTCTTCATGGCCCGTGTATTCCGAGCCGGCGTTTCGTTTTTATTCACTCGAAGAAATTGCCGCACGTGGGCTTTACCACAATACACCAAGAGGAATGAATAGTTAGCGAAATTGGGGAGTAACGAGCTAAAGCATGCGATTAAACTACAAAAAAAGCAATTCAGCGCAAGCAAAAACAGCGCGAACGAACAGCTCGCGCAGTGGTCCCAGCGCAGATTATACCTTTAAATTTACTCGCATGCTGGGCAGCGTCATTCGAAAAATGTGATCATTTGGTGGCGCGAATTGGTCGTTCGTGGCGCCCTGGATATTTCAGCAATGTTTGGGCTACGTGGTTACCATTTGTGCCAATTTTAGTCTGTCACTAATTTCACCATGCAAGTTCACTAACTAACCCACCTAGACACTTTGCCCAGGTTATCGTGAATGGAGCTGACATCTTTCTGCCTGAACAAAAAAAAAATTTTTAGCCTTGTGCTCTTGAACCTCTATATAGGTGCCTGAATGCATCGGCCAATCTAAAAAATAATAAACGGAAGTTATCTTTCTGGAACCAATTAATTAATTAATTACCCGATGAAAACCGAAGAAACCCGACTTGAGCTTGCTAAATAACCCCGTCCATCACGCTTGTGCAGCGGAGCGTACGGCGTCCGTTTAACTGAAGTTAACAAGGGGGCTGATTTTGACTTTTTTGCCAATAACCGACTTTTTAAACCACCAGATGTTAGTTAGGGCAAACTTCGTCGAGCGGGACAACAGTTTCTCACCGACTAGAAACGACTTTAAAGAAACGAACTCGATAAAGTGGTCCTGTATCTAGCTTTTGGTCTTGTTTGCAGTTAACATTAAGGGTTTGCGTTTCTTTTATAGCGGAACTACCGACTTTAAATAAGTAAAAACGATACGTCCGGCTTCGCTCTTTATATGAAACAATAGAACCAAATGAAGAAGTTTTGTGAAGTGGCATTGGAAAGTGAGAGACCAGTCACCGCATGACGTACTCCAGACGTCGAGAAAAGAGGTTCATTTTTTTTTATCTGAGGCGCATTAGGAACGGCCGTATTTTGTCATAAAGAACGCCATGGTCAAAACAAACTTTGGAATAATGGTTTAGGGCCGGTCTTGATAATTTTTTTTCATGGTAATAACGCAAGCTACGCGTTCTGATACATATGTAATGACGAACAAAGAATGTTAAATCGCAACCTTCAATTTTCGACCGATAGTGTGTGCCGACATGAGCATTAAAATTGTGGCGTCTCTTTTTATCTGTATCTGGTAAGGTGGGTGTCAATATTTTTTATGTCGGCGACTGCCCGTTTTACCTTTCAAGGCAATATTGGCCGGCCTGATGTGGGAGCTGCTATGATCACGATGGCCGTGTTGTAAAACAAGCCCGCATTTAGCCCGTGGCTTGGCTTCCCTTAGAAAGAACGCGTCTTGCTGTACTCTTCCACGGAATGAATATGTAATGGAATATTAAACTTCGCAGACGCGAACCATGTATACAAGCGTCGTTCTCCTCAGAGAGCGAATTTTTGCAAATAAGAACCTGAAAAATACCATAGTTATAAAGGGCGCGCTAGGAACATGCGACATTAAAAGACACAATTCCACTGTGTAGTAAAACAGCAGTACAAGGTAGTATCCTGTATACGTGAGTGTATTAGGTTGATTTGAAGAGAACTGCGATGTCGAAACTCGTGAGGAAAACATTTTAAAAGAAACAGGCCAAATGGCAGCATAAAAAAAAACTTAAATGGCGTTCTCCGGGAGCTAATGCTACCGCCCGGTTCAAAGAATTGTCAGGGGAAAGGGACGACACTGACAAAAAAAAACTTTATGGTAATGTTGAAAACTACATTGCGGCGTAAACTTTTAATGCCCTTCACGTGTTTACTTTTTATGGCTTGGGGCATGGGCAATTTTCTCTCGGGGCTCGAGTAAACAGGCCAATTCGTGTCGTAAGGGGCGTCATGCCCAGGGCGCGTGTTTAGATGAGAAATTTTGTGTTCGCTTTTTCTAGTTGTTCAGCTGACGAAGCTCGAAACTCTATGAGTTCAACCGTCTGGAACACCGTTCGCCGGCAGAGATGTGATCGTGCCCGACGCCCATTCCGTGTTTTGGCAACTTTCTCTTACTCTGACCCTGCCATGCCTTGAGGCCATTTTGCCGTTTGTCACGGTGCCGGCATGAAGGCGAAGTGCAGCATGCATTGAAATGCGCGAGCCACAGCAAATTTCCGGCAGTCAGACCAGTGAAGCCCGCGGCAATAAGTGGAGTTACTTCGCAGTATAGTTACTTTAAGTTAACGCAGCTGTCTCATGTCCAATGCCCTTGGAATTGCGTTAGGTCTCTGCAGAACGGTACACCTAATAGGAGAAAACTTTGTGGAGCACCAGCGGCCTCCTGCAATTATTAGGAGGTGCGGTAGGACACAAGTCTGGGACAACATCTTCATCGAATTCGTGCCTGAGGTCCCACGAGAGAACTCCAACGTTCTAATACATAAATGAATAAACAAGCTATGCCTACGCGGTATGGAAATCGGTACAGTTTGGAACTTTTTGTTTAAAAGCAGGAGTTCGCTTGTTACATAATCATTATTTACAAGATGCAAATTCCCGCTCGGTAAAAATAGTTTGTAAAGGAGACGCACACAAAAGTCATGGTTGAGTTACACTTTTAAGAATTCTTATTAAAACATCAGTCTTGAAAGACGGATTGTATAGAGATTTGTACGAAGGTTCCATGGCATGGTAAACATGCCATGGCATGGTTTTGTGCATTTGCGCAAATGGCATGTGCCGGGAGTGTAAGGCATAGTAGCGAAAAGAGTGTCTGTACTTATGGAGGAATAACCTCTTCAAATTCGCACTAAATTTCGAACAACCTCACCGCACTCACTTCATGGCTTACGTAACTGCTGCAGAGACGGCCCTTCAAAAGCCTATAGTGTCAGTTACCACGAATATCTCAATTGACGTCCGGTTTACAGCATACATGCTTGGTCACTCTGATTTTGTGTGCAGTTTATAAGTTATTAGCGCAACGGTGCAGTTATTTTTATGTGAAACCGAAGACAAATCTTCAATTGGAAAGTTTCCACACAACTGACTGAGATTGGATGAATACTATTAAATAAAACCCTTCTGGACTCAAATTCTCGTTCCAAGCATTTCTTGAGGCGCTCAATACTTGTCTTGTGTGTTAACACTAACAACTCCAACCCGTCTGTTAATTGTAAATAGAAGAGCATCACACATGTCTACCTATTTCCGAAACCTAAGCCACTGCTTGGGCTGCAGTTCCTATTCTACTATTACGCTATTTGTAGTAGCTTGTGGACTAGGATTGCTTAAAGACCAGGCTTTATCCAGTGCTTGAATGCCTTTCTCCGCACCATGAAATTGTTGGCCTGAAGGGAGCTGAAATAGAGGATATCAACATTATGCCCCGCTCGTTCCATGTGTTTCTTGGGATTTTGTTGCCACTAAATTTTCCAGCCCTCTTCCGGTTACGATTTCTGGTGGCTTTAAACTCAACCGCTCGTATGAGCTTAGATTCTCTAAGAAATCACTCGTCAATAGTGATTTGTTGGGTATGCGATCTGTTCGAGGAAGGTCAATGTTGCAACTGAAGACAAGACGCCAGTCGCGGTCTACACCTTTCAATGCTACATCATTTTTAGCTTCAAAAACTTTCGTTATCCACGGGAAGTGTTCAGATATGAAAAAAAATTATGAATCCCAGAAGACAGGTTTTGAGGTTGGCCATTGTGTTTAAAATATTAAGACCCAGCTCGAAATCCTGTGTACGGGTCAATTAGCAATGCGAAAAGAAAAATATTACATTTCCGCCCCCTACCCTCCGCAAAGTTCGTTCTGGTAACGTGTGAAATGTGCCTATTAATGTGGCTGTCAATTACGTGTTTGCTTTACGATCATTCCTAGTATGTATACTTGTATGCTTTGTAGTCCTCATCTACAGAATCCGTGAAGAAACCGGGAAGGCTTATCGCTGTGGTGAGCCCTTACAATAAATAAATAAATTAAAAAACGATAGATAAATAAATAAATAAATACACTTGGAGATGAATTTTATATATGAATTTCATTGATTTCGAGCAGTCATACCTTATTCTACTGTCGTTTTGTCTAACGCAGTGCCTCTCTTCAGTGAAAAGACCTTAATTTGTTTAGTGTTCATCATTCACCCAGTGTTCATCGTTTACCTAGTGTTATGGCGTGCGCCCCAATGGCTCAAACAACACGTGTAGTAATGGGCCAAACGTTTACTTCCCTTAGCGGCGAAGATTTTCCGCTTTTTTATGCCCTAAAATTAGGTGAGCTACTGGACATGCCACGGGATATTCGTAATTAAGCTCAGGTAGTACTGCAAACGCGTATTCTATAATAATGTGTTATTAGCCTGAAAGCCTCCATTTTCCCTATATTATAGTCACTTCATCTGACTTTCATGTGTTCTCTATAGTAACGAGTTAACATCAACAACTTTATTTTGTTTTAAACTTAATTATTTTGTTTCTTGAATGCCGCGTGTTTGTTTTTTTGTTGGAGGTAGCATTCTCTTCCCCGAGAAATCGAGCGCAACCATACTGGCCTTTCCAAACTAGAATTTTTGTTGCCGCTATTTCCACCGCATTTCTTGTTGTCTGGAGGAGTCGTGACTAACTTCCACATTTCAAAAGGTAGAAGAGAGCTAGACCTTGGCTACATTTTCTGCAGAAAAAAATATAGCAACATGCGGGTATTGCTTTACGAGGCGGGAGATAAGAAAACAGGCAATTTTGAGAGTCGTATTATTCATCGGGAAGGAAGTGGTGCTATTTTGCACTATCACAAGGCATTATATCTCATATTTTCTTGATGATCAGGGAGATCAGCATGCCGCACTCTGTGTCTGAATTGCAAAAAATGTGGCAAAACGTATCAGCAATACGAAGCTGCTCGCCCTTTAGTCATTGTTTTGGTTTCCTTTCTCATTCATTATACATCGGGGATTTAGAAATTCGTGTAATAAGCCGGGAGCGATCCCCTCAAAGCAATATTTGCATTCTGATTGCGAAAACGACACGTGGGTGAATTTGAAATGTTCAAAAGCTTTATGAAAAACAATATACGCGCCTAGTTTCTCTGAAAAATATGTGAGCCTTGGCGCGTGGCTGGAAACCCCGGCCTTCCTAATGGGGCGGCTTAAATAAGTATTGAAAACATCAGGGTGTCTACAACGCCAATATCAAAGGAAATTGACGCTTCTGGGGGAAAAAAACACACGTTTGCTTCTAGAACCAAAGTCAGCATTAGGCGGGCATCATGCAGTGCTTTCTCTAGCTGTAATTGCGGTGAATGCAAGCAGAAGTATAATCGTATCAAACTAGAGTGAATATAACTAAACCAAGATAACATTTGCAACCTGATGGCGCGGGCCATCCCTTTTCGTATAATACAGCATTTAAAATATTACAAAATACAAAAGTTAAGTATGGCGCTTACCAAAGGGTTTACTTTTGAACTTGCAGAAAACGTTCTAACGAGCGGGGGGGTAATACTTCTGATAGCAAAAACAATCGCGCTCGTCAACTTAACAGATTAGAATAACTTGAAAACGAGCGCACCTTGAATAGTGGTGAACAAATTTATTTATTATATTGTATGGAGATTGCACTCCTCTGATTCAAACGCGTGTTAGCGGACGACTTGAAGTATGTCCCGTGATTACTGTTGTTGCGGGTAAATGAAGAAATTTAGAATGAGCCTGCTGTTCAATGAGCGCTTGTTATGTATTTGAGAAGACGTTCGCATTAGAGCAGCAATAAGGAAAATTTATCTTTTGGGATGTTGTAATATTTACTTCCGTGATATTAATACCTCTGGTAAATACTTATCCGTTAATATATGAAATCAAACGCGCAGCGCTTTGCACGCGGCAACTAGGCGGCAGAAGCGCTTTGTACGCGGCAACGAATAAAACTAATGCAATCAACAGGTCGCATTCCGAGTATTTTTTTAATATAGCTGCAAAATTTGTTCTTTACTAACCAAGAACAAAACATGAGCGCCGATGGGGTTGCAAAAAAGCTGTTTTTATAAAGTTTATCAATCCCACATCTGGCATCATGTTGAATTATTGAATGTTTAGATTCAGATTTAGAGTTAGAATAAGTATTGATAGTGACAGTGGCTAGTCAACGAGAAGAAATAGTTTGGGTGTTTGGGTAAAAATCAAGAGAGACTGCGCCCATCCAGTTCATGATTCCAAGCTGGTGTTGCTCCTCATCTGCAATTTATTACTCTGTCTTGACTTTACCCAATCGGCCATACCGCTTCTGTTCACTACTAATTAGCCAGTGTGACTATCAAAAATTTATCTAACTATTTACATTGAATCTCGCTTGTCAGTGAGCGGCAGTGGTTGGGATGGCTGGGAGAAAGGAACTATAGAAAGTGGAAATAGAGTTGAAATTGTTGATGTGAAGCTTTCACAGGTACAAAATACAAAGAACAACGTATGGGGTTTTACGCTTTGTCTAGTTGTGGACCCATTCAAAACATAGTAATTGACGTAGAGGGGTATCAGCACGCATACAATAAATTCAAATGAAGAAGGTAAAGGCACCCTAAGAGAAGCAAAGCAAAAAATTAAAAACGCATTCCAAAAAGAATTTGTAATCACGAGATAAAGGAAGACCTTGCGAAGAGACTTGATCAAGATATTTGACTAGAAAGAATACAAAACAAGAAAATAGAGGAAATAATAGGAGATTATCGCTTGCATCGGATTTCATAAATATGACCAACGAGCTGTACCAAGAAAAAAGTGGTAATTTAGGACGGAAAAACTAAGAAAATAGCTTTGAAATAGTCCATGACATTGCAAGCATGTTCATTTAAATACAACAAAAGTGTACAAGGAAGCTCGTTCCGCATCCTCACACCAGCGTACTACAAACGCCGCTGTCCGTATACGCTGTTGAATGCCCAAATAAATACTTGCTTTCAGAAGCCGAAAGACCATTTACGCTCCTTCCGTTAGAATTTCCAATACCTTTATATTGGAGGTAGAAGCGCAGTACCGATCTTAGAGATTTAATGCTTCTTACTATTAGTGAACTCAGGATATTTTTGTCGGAAAATAATGGTGGGGAGACAGACTATTCGACTATATAATTGTAGTGAGGGTACTTTTCTTTAATGTACTGGCCATAACTTACAAAAAAATTCCAAAACAATGACAATACAATCGTCATGTTTTCCCCAGATCGCTAAAAGGAAAGTAAATGTGCACGTTGTAACAAATAACTTTTTTATTACTGCAACACAAGCATGTAATCAGAAGAGTGGTATTTTCCGTTAGAGATTAAGGGGCCTAAGTCTCAGATTTTGAATATATACATATTATGTGTAAAGTGGGGCAAATAATATTTTCTTCAATAGAGAAAACACATGGGCTATAAAGATACATGTGTTTTGCCTATATGTTTGTTTTTTACGACCTGATAGGCATAAAGGTTACAGAAGTAACGTTTATAAGAAGAAAGTGCATGCATAACTCTTTGCACTTTTTCACCGCGGTGTTCCTAACTTTTCTCTTTTTAGTGTGCGGAAGGAAAAAATAATATCTAGCTTGAGAAAGCATGAAGAAATGACTAGTAGTGAAACAACGCAGACAGTGCAAAAATAAATAAAGAACGTGAACCACACTCTATCAAACACTGTGACATCGTCTCCAAACAGTCTAATGCCTCGTAAAAGCAGCACGATTTAAAAGCCGAGTTTTGGGGACGCCCGCTTCGGGCATAGTTCAGCTCTATCGTTAAAGCTCCCCCTATTCCCCACTCTGGGTAACGCATGCTTTTGGCTCAGCGTATCGTTTCCCCTATCGAGCGCTTGTTAAGCAACAAGGGCTGAAGAAAATGCTGCCCGTATTCCTTCAACGTCATCGAATGTCGTTTTCGTATACCCTTCGAAAACTAGGCGGCACGAACCCTTTGCCATAATAACGTGCTTTCCGCATCACTCGCAATGTCACTGTACACCATGGTGACTTTCGAAAAGATTTCAGGCATCTATGCCGACTTTGTATTAAAATAATATCAACGCCATACCTTGGGATACAGCGACCACATTCGAGGAGCGGTTATTTTTCGGCGACCATAATAAAATATCTGTTTGAGGTGAATAGAACTGCGAAGCTTTGATGTTCATAACCGAGTCATACGTCGTCATTAGTCCTTGTATTTCTTACGTGATTAAAACATTCCAAATACCGAAACCCTCTGGCGTCACGGGAAAGGCAATGACCATTGGTCAAGCCTAAGGACAAGAATAAATTGAAAACAAGATACGTAACAAAATTATTCCAGACAGCTGAGCTTTCACAGCTCGACAATGTAGCAGTGCCATTAGCTTGCAGCGGCCTCTCACCGGCTAACGTGGAGCAAGAAGACGCACATTTGATCACCAATTCCTACCTGAGTTACAAATTGTATTGGTGCTAGGTAAAAAACCGGATCCACATAACACATTGTACAAGGCGTTTGTAATTAGACGACTAGTTAATAAAGAAGGGATGCTTACCAGAGCGTTCATAACGAGCCAAAACGAAACAGCGGTCTAACGCACCAAAGCTGCAACTGGGGTACCGGCCGTGCTAAAATTGACAGTAACGTTTCATTCGGACGTTTTAAATTATTGTATAATAACGTGCTGCCTAATTGACTAAGTAGCAGCCACAATATGGCGGTCACCCCAAAAACCGTCTTTTTTTCTTTCAATTGGTATACTTCGTTTGTTCAGGAGTCATTGAGAGATTTTTTAAAGATTTATTCTAAGATATCGTACGCATAAATGGTTTAGCGAGGGGAATAGAACTATGTCTTTCCACCAGAGGACACCTTTCGCTCGGATCTTTTCTTTTCAACAGGTGAGTTTGTAAATACTTGCCACTTAGTTTGAGAACTAAGAGCAGGCATGCACAAGCATTTCAAACTTGCCTTCAGACAAACCATTACTATAAGGAAATAACAAGGACATCCCAAAGTGTATTTAAACAAGAAACTGAATTAAAGCCATTTTGAATCGGGGACCCCTACATATTACCAAGCTTCATCTTTGGTAATAAACAATTTGTTGTGGGTCATTTTTCAAATTTTATTTAGAATATCTCTTTGCTCTCCTGGATGCGCATATTTTCAAAAAACAACTTTCACCAAATGCTAAGAATAGCACGTAAACACAATGTTCACGTGGGTATTGCTGGCGCATAATGCATTGTTACTAAGTGGGGCTCTTTTCAACCAAAAATTTTATCTAGCTAACGCATTGGCATTGCACAGTTGTGAAACGTTCTTAACAAGTGTTCTACAAATGAAATACAACAGCTTTCACATGACACAATATTCACGCATTCGACCTTTCATATGTGTTTTACAAACTTTGTGTTCCGCTCACTAATACAATTTGTGTCTCATTATTTCAAAAATGAATAGCTGCTCTTACTATGCTCACTTTCGTAATTTAGCGGTGTGAGCGTTTTTTGGCTGCATGCTTAGCGTCAACTGCCTAAGGGCTGGTTAACTTTTGTCACTGAAGGAAAAGGTGGCAACAATAAGCGAGCGACTGGAGGGTATCAACGCCCACGTCTTCAGGAGAGAACCACCTGCTTGATTGCTTTCGGCAATACGAACAATTTCCTAGTTGCACTCATTGCCTTCCTTTTTCTCCAACTTCTGACCACGGAGGTGTAATTTATGTCTGCTTTTCTAAATATCCCACTACCCTTATTCTTCTAATATTTAACATGAAGCCTGCTTGTGCGTACGGTTGATGCGTAAGCGCAAGTGGCTCGTCTGTGAAATCAGTGTCACCGTGTTGGAAGCACCCTGTATTTTTCAGTTGCCAACTCAGTTGCGCGAAAGGTATTGCAAAGTAGATGTAGAGCGGGGGTCGTAACGGCGCTATGCTAAGCGTGATTCTACAATTTGAGATCTAGGCCTAACATCACTCGGTACCCTTCAGTCCGCACAGCGTCGGTTGGAATGTAGTAAAACTCACTTTGAAGGCACAAAATTTATGTGGTTTGACCGCAACAACTATATTCCCGTACTCTGAATCCTATACACGTATCCTGAAGATCAGAAGAACGTTACACCCACGAAAAAAAATGCACATATATACTATCGGATGCACTAGCCAATGCACTACCAGCAGTAATATATCCTGCCTCTGCACGACAAGCTGTGTTGGGGAGCAGATGTGTATGATCAAATCATGTTATCAAGGTCAACAAGCTTTCACAAATTAAAGCATACCTTCATCTTCGAAAGACGCAGTCTTTCATAGCCCACCTAAACGCAAAAAAAGTGTCTCTCTGTACGTCGGTCGCCGTAATCCACCATCAGGCCAGCAGGTGAATGAATTTGCAGACACGGAGTTTATAGAGCCAGAGCCTTTCGGAACTACTACATATTGAAACGCACTTCATAAATGTCAACATATTTAGGAAAACGCAAACACTTTCATATTTGAGGCAAAGCATCAGTGCACAACTGGTATTCGCAGTGTTCTTTATCTGAATATACACGGTGGTTGATTTCTTGAGGTCCGAAATAAAAATCAAACGTTGAACACAGTGTCTTAGCCCAAAAATACAAAAAATGCTCACGCCAGAGCTTAGGCTTTGTGGCAGCTTCCCAAAAAGTCTAAGAGTAAAAAAGGTTCCGGTAGAAAGCATGAGGAATGAAACTTGGGACTAATAAATTGGCTTTAGCCAACCTACTCCATGTTTATCGTGGGACAACGAAAGAGAAGGAAAAAACACGAGAGCGGGATGAGGAGAGAAACGAGGAATATACGTTGCAAAGGCGGCAGAAGGCTATCATTTTTCGAGGAAATTTGCCGTGAAGTGATTCGGTACGGGGCCAACTTTTTTCGGACCAATCGTTGAGAAATTTCCCCCCGTATGAAAATACAGAAGTCCTTTCACGCAGTTGTATCCATTTCAAAAAGAGAAAACATAACTTCGTTATAGACGGGCCCTTCGTATCCAAGATTTAATGTCAAATACGTATGCACTGAGGAGGGGGGGGGTCGAGTGCCAGTGAGATTTAGCGCTGCCGGGGCAAACACATTCCGCGCAAAGGAAAGCAATGATGACCTTCTCGCTTCCTTAAATCAATTGTTTCGGTCGAAGCTGAGACGGTTGTTCAATCGAAATCAAATTAGCGCCTAAGTTTCCGCGGATATGTAAACGGCGCACATGCACCATAATTCTGCGAGCTTTGTGTATTAATGAAAACGGAACTCCCAAGTGAGGGAGATCGGAAAGTGGCCCTTACGGGCTCACGCATCAACGTCAATTAGGGGATCTCAACGATGAATGCACTCGGCTGAACAAATAGTTTAGGCTTCTATGATCAGTTCAGCAGACAGAAACCTTTTTAATGTAGGCTCTTTTTATTACTGGCTAAAGTTATTACTGGCGAAAGCTGAAATTCTCGTGCTGGCCGAGAAAACTTTTGTAAGGTGGTATAGCAACGATATTGGAAATTGTTCTCAACTTTAAGGGCCCGGCCACGGCGGCTACTTTTCTGATGGAAGCGAAAAGCAACAGCGCCCATGTGCACGAGATTTTTGGGCACGTAAAAATCCCCAGGTGGTCAAAATATTCCGTAGCCCTCCAGTACGGCGGGACTCATCGCGTGCGTTTCGTCGGCGCGTTAAATCAATCAATCAATCAATCAATCAATCAATCAATCAATCAATCAATCAATCAATCAATCAATCAATCAATCAATCAATCAATCAATAATCAACAATCAATCAACCAATCAACTTTAATGGACTATGTTCATATAGAGATTTAAAACAAAGTTTATAGTACTGACACGTATAAAGGTGGGGAGCAATCAGAAAGCGATTTTTTTGCCATTATGTTTGAAGTAGAAGTATGATACATTTGTTTGTCGTTATAAGTTTTGTGAGACGCAGCAGTTGCCGTCAACTAGCTATACGAAAGTGCTACCAGTAAAGTTTAACCGGCGTATTACAACAGTCATTACTTGGAAGTGCTAACTCTTACCCGGGTGGTTTCAGCCTATCTTTCGTTTCAGAAGTATGCGAACAATGGTTGCCCCACCCAAGTCACTGCCTGTTCATGCAGACTGTGAGCACTTGGGAAGGGACAATGACTGGAAGTAAAGCTCATACACATGTCTTCTAAACACGAAGCGCACGATCCGCGCCTTTCAGTAGCTGCTGCGTTTTGTATTGAGTGCTCTTGAGGGTTTTTTGAAGACGAATGTCCTTCGGGCTGCTTAAACCTAAGAATTTTGTTCTGTCTGTCTGCCTCCATGTATGTATGTATGTATGTATGTATGTATGTATGTATGTATGTATGTATGTATGTATGTATGTATGTATGTATGTATGTATGTATGTATGTATGTATGTATGTATGTATGTATGTATGTATGTATGTATGTATGTATGTATGTATGTATGTATGTATGTATGTATGTATGTATGTATGTATGTATGTATGTATGTATGTATGTATGACCCTCAATTCGTTCACCCGGCCAAAACACAATAAATTCTCAAACGAGAGGCTAATACAGCCACAACCTTTCCGAAAAACAAAACCTGGAAACATACTTCATACTTGTCAACACAAACAGGAAGAAAACCTGAGTCGTATTAGAGAGAAAACATCCATGCACAAATGTTATTTGCCGTGCTCTCTAATTGAAAATTATTGTGGGCTTTATGTGCGCGTTTAGAAAAATACTGTTACCAAAAAAAATACAAGAAGAACTCGCATAAGCCTCGACTTCGTGGCAGTATTCAAAGTTCAACCGTCACAAAAAGTTCAAGCAGATGGTGCGAGCTGGGGAATGTGGGAGGATTGAATTTACTTTATCAAGACTCCTCTCTGCTTATCGTGGCAGGAGAGAAACGCAGCGTAAGAGCATGACAGTTGAACGGGGAAGAGAAGAAAGGCATTTACGTGGCAGAGGCTGCTAGAAGGCTTTGCGCACTTGCAGGGAAGTCTGCAGATACGCGGCCATTTTTTTTTTCATTTAGGTGCAGAGTACCTTAGGGCCGCACATTGTCCGCCCACGTTCATGCGCATACTTTTACGATCGTAAAAAATTGCACAGGCACCGGCAGGATTCGAGCCTGCGTCTGGTAGTCCAGACAGAGTCAGCGTCAGTCGTCTTACCCATTCGGCTACGACCGAGAGTTAGTAGCCGAGAGTCAAACGGCTTTCTCCCTCACCTGTAACGGTGCGGAGTACCTAGAGACCTCCAAATGTCCGTCCCCTTCCATCCGTGCGCGCACCACAATCAAGCGAAAATCAAGCGAAATTCGATTTCAGCCGTGAGTTGCAGTTTCATTTAGGGAATAATCAAGGTGCAACTCACGGCTCAAATCACATGACGTTCGGGGCGCAAATCGGATGTCACCCGGGGCGCAACTTGGATGTCATTTCAAGTCCCCGTACTTCGGATCCTGCACCATAATTCGCGAGGTGGAGATGCTGCCATTTTCTTTTGTACGCTCGGCTTGTCTTACGAGACCCACCCTATTTTGGGACGTTGATTCCTTAAGCTGCAATTTTTTTAAAAGTCATAGAATTTTTTTGTCGAATATATCTCGTAGACACCATGTTGAAATTAGGGCTGAAAGGTGCCGAGGGTGCACATGGACTGTAATGTTCTGCTGAGTAATTTGAAGCACCTGGGATTCTATGCCGAGCAGCTTCATTTTTGCTTCTATTAGAAAAACATCTGGCGTTCTCTGAATAGAACCCCTGCCCTTACAAGTAAGCCAACTACGCTTTCACAACTGGGCAGCAATGTGGGTGGCACGGGCAAAGACATATCCAGAATAACACCTTTTATGCCGTCAGAAGAGTTGTGACAAAGTTCTGTTAAATATCTGTTGCCGGTAGATGCTGCAATAAAAACTGCTGTGGCGTTGCACCTATAACGTTCACTGACCCAACGAAAACAACACACCTTTAGCTCTCAACATTTCGCAGCTACAATAAATTACCTTGTTTTCGTTCCTAATCTCGGGAACGCAGATGTATAACGCGCTTTGAGCTCGCAGAAATATCGAAACGGTCTGTTGTGCTGTTCTGTCCACTGTTTGAAAGTCAGCCGCGTCAAAAGCGTGAACTACTCAGCCTCTCGTTCTGGAATTTACTACACGAGAGGTTGGCCAGTGAGTTTCTGTCAGCGCTATTCACTGAACGATGTGTATAAATCGTCTGTGTGAGCACACGCTTTTGAAACTTGGGGCTAAAACGTGTTGAAAATATTTACGATTCCTTGTATGTTACCACGGAGGCATCATGCAGCGCGCGTATTTATGGCACAGACGGTTCGTCCAAAATAACCTTGCGCTTCGACGGCGGAGTTTTCTCCGAACACCAGCATTATGAATGATATTTTTTTTCACACGCGTTATACTTTTGCAGCTAACCGTCTGTGGTAAAAGCCGTAAATACAAAAGGCGGTGCGTGTGTAAACACATTAAACCACCGTTACCACTTGGTTCATTGGTTTTCACAGCTTATCGTTCTCAACCTTCTAGAAAATCAGATACGCAACGAAGTGGCGTGCGTATGCAAAGAGAGTTGCCGTTGACGAAGAGATCACGTTTGATTTTTTCCGGAAGAGAACCCTTGCGATGCCATTGGCGTCCGCAGCAACCATAAACACCCGAACATCTAGAAATTCTGCTCTGTGTCACATATTCTGGCTAATACTTTTTTATCATTATAAAAAGGTGGGTAAATAAATAGGAGCTATATAATATTTAACCTTAGGTTACACCCAGGAAAATATTTTTACTTCTTCTAGCTTCGTAGCAAAATTGCATGGTCTGGCTCATTAGCCTTGACAACATGGCTACAGAAAGTTTCCCGGAGTATAGAGAGCAGCAAGAAAAAATTCAGAAGAGCAATAACTTTCTCTGAATACATAAAACATTGAAGTCTCCTGGTGTCAGCTTGAAACACAAGGACACCAAGCTCCAAACCCAGATTACAAGATTTAGTTCAATGCAGTATATCAGTCTGCTTTATGCGGAGTGCAGAATACATAAAAAAGCTTTTTCTCCAAGTTTTCATTCCGTTATTGCGCGCTTTACATTGCTCCAATGTATTTACAAAAAGATAGGGTGCAATTTTATAAGCCCGGATTTCCATCCAAAAAGGAGATCCCCCTGTTTGAAGTCACGAAGCCGTGATGGTGGAGCATCACACACCCCCAGTGAAAGCGGTGAATCAACGACGCATGGTTTACATTTTTAGAGCTCTCTACGTGGGTTGTGATTGTGTTTTAAAAATCACATACCCAGCTTTCTCGCTCAAAATTACAACCTCCCGGGAACCTAGAAAAACCACTTTAGGAAAATGATATTTGGCATAAAGCTAGACGTCAACGTGAAGAGTAAAAGGCTTAAAGAAAATTTCAGGTTTATGACTATTTTTTTGTGTAAATCGCTGTCAAATCTAACTCCCCATGCATTTCTATGGGATAGTTCCCATGGCTCAGGAACCCAGTCGCGCAACGTGCGCGACTTGAAACTGTGCACAAAGCAAGTATTCACCTCAAATATTAGCTGTGCAAAAGAATTTTTCATTTCGCTAAAAAATTGCAGAGTAATCATTGTTGAAAGGACTGCCATGAGCGGGAAAGCTGCACATGAGCAAAGCTATGACTTCAGCATGCAACGGCACTTCAAATCAGATTGCATATAAGCTACGCACTCTGCTTTATAAATAGGGTCTCCAGTCTATTTTATTCCAACCTGCGGCCGTTCGTGTGGACCTTATTCATTAAGAGTGGGTGTGTTTCTTGGTATTGTTTCACAATTGAATTTTGTTTGCTGCCTTCGGTCATTGTATCCACAGTGAAGTTAAAGTCATTCAAGTAAACAAATTCACAACGCAAAGTTTCTTATTTTCGCATTTATTTCTTTTGTAAAGCTGCCTGTATTATTCGTTTCTGTCACACGAAACACCGAAATGACGCCAAATACTTTGTGTTTGTTCTGCCTTCTGGTGAATAAAATGAAACTTGTGTTAGTGCGTGATAGGGACGTGTTCTCATCTCTCCCCTCCATGCAAAGATGAGAAAACATGGCGCCTTCTTTCTTTGTTTTTGTTTACACCTACGGTGGTGTAGTACACAAAATCGTTCCCATTGAACATGTTAGCAGCCTGTTTGAGTATTGATGAGTGGTTTAGGACATCAGTCTTGCTCTTTCGTTGTCGTGCAATAACGGTCCAGATAGCATGGGCTACATATTCAACAAAAACCCATAAATAGAAATACCCTAAGCAGGCCGGTACGGCGTTATCAATTCGGAGCATACAGATTACCAATAGAAATTTAGACTAGTCATAAACATTATAATATCTAATTAGCAATAGGAAGTTGCTGTACGTGGTGGCTGCTTCAGACACGGCTTTGAAATAGTTAAATTTATTCGCAGCGCCTGCATACAGAAATGAAACCCGATTGCTATATCGAGCTTACATAATTGTTGTGCTGCTAGAGTAGCTGGTACGAAAATAGGCAGCGATTTATTGTCCCAGTATTCATTACCGAACAAAGAAGGGATAGGCAACAAACCGTTTGGTATTCCTGGCTTAACTCAAACCACTAAATTATGCTATCGTATCGTTCCCGGAAGTAAGAAAGACTTGTCACTAGGCATGTATTTTATCTTCTTGGTTAAATACCCTGTGGCAGGTATACGTGCTTACGCCTAAATATGCACATTCAATACGGACCGCCATGATCAGTGTGTTTTTGCAAGAAGGAGGGCGGCTTCAAGCAAGGAAGGTTTATGTTAGTTTTTTTGAACAAGCGTCAGATATTCTTTTGTAAAACCCTTTCTTAGCGCGAGCTACTCCAACGAAACTGTTTCTAAAATACATACGGCTGTTTAGGCATTTATACAAACTTCCAAGAAAACAAATTACGTTGTAGTCGCCCTGTTTCTAGTGCATCTCGTTTTCAGTGCAGAAGTGTACCATTGCAATAGTGCCAGAGGGTCGAGGATACCGGATATGTGCATTCAGCTTGTTTGTTAAGTCTGCACATTTAACCCGAAAGGCAAGCGCTTCTGCTGAAACACATAGCTGCTTTGGTAATACACGTAGAAAGTAAATTTGGGCGATTCAATATTTTGGGGTGAGCAGTTTTTTTTTGTTCCTGCGTAGTGCAGGACGCAAACATCTAAAAGGATCATATTAGGGCAACACTTGACAGTGGAATGTTGTTTTCTCAATTTAAGAGTGCTGTGATGATTATATAGGCCAGGTAAAAGACCTTTTTGAAAAAGAATTGGCCTACCGTTGGTCTTGACAGTTGACTCATCACAAGAAGCAAGATAACCAGGAAACTGACTGTGTCGTTCCTAAACTGTTCCTAACTGCTTGACTTAAAAAGCGAAGCATAAAGCTTTCTACACAAATATACTTCAGTGGCTTTAAAAGAAGCCCAGGGCTATTCGTTTCCTCCACTTTTGTAGAGGCAAAGCAATAAGAACCGCAATTTGAGTGCAGGTATGACATTAAAAGTGGCGTCCCGGAGGGAACTTGTTGGTTCCTACGTCGATGTGATGATATATTGCGCCTCTGCCATTGTAAAGAGTGGCCGCCGCATACAGTGCCATTAGTTGGGAAAACAAAAAGGATGAAGTAAGTAGTTCACGTTACCTTGAAATAAAACCTGGCTTCCAACTCCTACTGTTGCCCAGAGGCCTGCCAAAAGCCGTGTCGAAACGCCATAAATATGTAGTTTTGGTTTTCCAACATGGTATAATAACTTTGTCAGAATAAACTTCGAATTATGGAGGTAATTTGGGAGTTTCGTAGGAGATACATAAGCAACTTTGAGCGGAAAGGTGTAATCAAGACAGATGGCCCTCTCACAGCATTCTGCCTGCCAACGTTGAGACGTCATCAGTGACAACACCCTTGGAAGTCGGAAGAGCGCTCTTTATGCATTCTAGCATGTTAGAATCATTATACTACTGCGTTAAGAAGCATAAACTCGATGTCAACCATAAAATTCGGGAATATCAGAATTCTGAATTATATGCAAGTATTAAACGTCACCAGAAACCTGTTGTACGGTAAAACAGTAGTTTGCATGGTGGTCACAAACGGGGCATAGTGTTTCCCTTTAGCTGTTTACTACGGATAACATAAGTCTATAAACTTCTCCTAGATACTCCAAGAATGGTTAAAACGAGTCAACTACACGGTAAAGCGGCAGTTCGCGTGCTATCCACGTTTGGTGTTGCTCAAAGGTATTGGATGGCCATGGTGACCAAAATTATTTCTGTCCGGGCACAAAACCCTTTTACCACCCGTTCCTTATCCTTGCTGGAAACATATTCGCCAGGTATTTGGGGCAATTGTAGTTGGAACCGACACTATTCAAAGAAACGTATCCCTTTTTACCCCGTAAGTTATGCAAAAACTCGCGCATAAAAGATACGTTGAACTTTTGCAGCAAAATAACAACTCTCACATGTAAAATTAGAACCTAAAAATGTCACGGTAGTCGTTTGAGTACGTTATCCATGCGCCTGTGCTAAACGAAACCTGCTATGAGCTTCACCAAACGAAGCAACTTGAAAGGGAAGTTCTGTTAGTTTGTAAGCTCACGATTGTCCAGAGAATTTTTTATTCCAACTTCTGTTGCCTATTTTGTTAAGAAGTGTCTAGCTAGTTGCATCGTAGAACAATAAACACAGAAAAACTACAAAAAACTATGCGTATGAGCGTGCTCATATGCGTTTTCTTACTCCCTTCAATTCAATGTTCGTCTCTCGTGGCCACTAAGAAATTTGCAATCATACAGAAATCAATTGTTTGCTCATTCCCATCGTGTATGCGTTTCCTTTCAGACGAAGTAGCTTGTTTTTTTTTCGGTGAACAGTCTCCAATAGAGAAAGACAAATGAGTCTGGCAGCGAAGAATATTCGCGCATGCGTGGCAAACACGTCTGTACTCACCCATTTGCATACAAAATTCCGACATTCTAAGCGAGTGATTTTGTGGGATTAAGAATGATGGTCTTATTATCTTCGCCTCTTCAGCGCCTGATGTTTCTTTGCGTGATTTTCTTATTGCCAGTACCTTTTGGCTGTGCGCACTCAATTCATTCGCAAGTGAACTCAACAAGCAATTCTTATAAAACATGTATTCATGTAGCAAAATGTTAACAAAGGCTGCTTTATCCCAATTTTTTTGGAAAAATACATTTGCGGAACTTTTGTTTCAACGTTGGAGAACATTTAATTTTTACGGCGTTTTCAAATAGAATCAGTTATTATTTTTGAAGTGAAGTCTCGGTTTGACAGTCCTGACGTGAAACGGGTAAACGTTTATGAAATTCTTTCTGTTAGATTCCAGCTGATTTTGTGACACCCGAGAACGTTTTTCACCCTGCGATAACATTTTTCGTGTGCACAAGAAGAAGAATGCCTTGTTGGGGGAAAA
This sequence comes from Haemaphysalis longicornis, assembly GCA_013339765.2. Lineage (NCBI taxonomy): Eukaryota > Metazoa > Arthropoda > Arachnida > Ixodida > Ixodidae > Haemaphysalis > Haemaphysalis longicornis. The sequence continues at coordinate 104,310,985 of CM023458.1, read as the reverse complement.
CCAAATTCGGAGAGTGGGAGCTCGTTTCACAAGCTTACACCTGCTGGCATTCTCTCAAAATGTGTCTGTTAGGATACTTTGACATTTTTTGGCAAAGCGTTTGTATAATAAAAAACTCACTATGGGAGCCTGCAAACCGTAGGCTGAAATAGGAATTACGATGTAGTGTGCTATATTGCAACAGTGTGATTAGGTTATACTGCAGGCTTTATGGACGGGTCAGTAATTGCACCCTAGAATGTGCTCCTGCGAAATTACCTTTTTAAATACTGTATAGAAAAACTAGCGATAGGGTTATGTCCGCATAACAGGCAACGGGTAATTTTTTTCTGTACGTTCACCTGTGTTTGCCAGTAATATTTTGGTTAAAACTTTTGTTTTGCTATTTCTGCCCCAAAGGAACAAAGCGAGGGTGAAAAAATCTATTGCCTGTGTGTGTTGTGGAAGTAGCCTGAACTACTGGAAGATATTTAAAAACCTTTCAAACCATTGAAAAAAACAACGCTGTCACAAATAGCTCACCTGTCACAAATAGCTAAACAGATATGGTTACATAACGGGCTCAAAGAAAATGCCACAGCTAGCCGTTATCAATAATGCTCTCCTAAATGCCTGTCCTCCTGCCAACGTCGGCATGGCAACGAATACGCAGCCGGGGTGCATTCGTTAGTTACGATGGCAAAGCCCTGAAACTTTGTGTCACAATTTTTTTAATTTGAATATCTGATCGTACAAAAATTGTTATACACCGGCGTGTTTCACACAGATACTGTCATTTTAATGACAGATACGTTCAGAGGTACTAAGAAGCGTCTCAGAGGGTTTAAAACCAACAGCAATGAACTGGATTCTCAAGGATGCGGCGATTTTTGTTAGCATTTTTAGGCCGGGTTCGGACTGTTGCCGCAGCTGTCATAATAGCTTTAAACAATGACGACATTCACGTCTCAGCCAAACGAAATTGGTGGGCCCGCGTTTTTTAACGTCCATAAACCGATGTCGTTTTGGCATCGGTAGTCTGAGCGTAGCCTTACTCGCAAAGTAAGCCCGTTATGTTTACTTTGCGTTATGTAAGCCCGTTATGTTTACACCCAGTATATTTTAGGATAACTTTGCTGCGTTGGTTTGCACGAAATATCTAGGATTTATCCTTTCCGTGCTAGGTTACAGCCGTGTTCCAGCCGCGGAGGTGCCATATACGTGCTGTCATCATCGAAGTCTTAGGTGTCATGACACTTAGGTGCCTTCCTTAAGTTTCTAGAGCACTTCATTTTACCCAATGAATATAAACCTGCTACAACACAACATGTAAGAAGAACAAGGTTTTGGGTGCTTTTTAGATGCGACTGCATCTCATTCACTCGCCTTGTCCCTGCATCCGGCGTCGGCGTTGTTATCGGCATTGGATTGGATTCGAATGGATTCATTTGGCTTGGCTTGGCTTGGCTTGGATTGGATTTGGATTGGATTGGATTAAAGTGGATTGTGTTGTATTGTGTTGCGTCATAGCCGCGGCAGAAGCACTGCCGCCGGCGCGTCCCCTCACCGTTATGCGCGCTATAAAACGCGGTGCCTGCGCCGCTCCACTCCATCGTTGCAGCGCCGTTCCTCCGCTGTCCAACGCTGCAACGTGAGCCCCCTATGCGTCGCATCTACACAGGGGTTCGCGCGAGCGGAGGTGGAAGATTTTTATTAGAATTTTGGTCATATTCATCCTCAGACCGAAGCATGAAGACGACCGCTTTAGTTTACAATCCTAAATGTCGGCGGATGATTTTTGGTTGGCGCTCAAGCAATGTATACCCGGAATTGCTTTTGGGGCCCTTTTAATTGTCTGTGTGAGTGCCGTGTATGGCTCTTGTCTTGTCGATACAGTACCCACAACGAACAATGATGCTGTATAAAATTAGTCAGCTCGCCTACAACTTGAGCCTTCGATGGGTTAATTTTACGGAATAAAATAAATGGGAAGCTATTTAGTGTTTTGACGTACTTTACTATTTCGCTTTTGAAGGCGATTGTGTGTTTTGTTTGTTTTTTGGAGAGAACCCTGCCATTATATCTTAGGTGTAAATTAAGACACTTATTTGTTACTAAAGCAAAATGAATGTAGTGTGGTTGTTACATGCTATAAAAATTACGCCATCTTCCCGTGGGGAACCCTGAGGAGGATGCGAAGCATCATGCGGGTGCCGTGTGGTTTCATTGTGTTGCCGTTATGTTGAGTGATCTGGTGTTTAGTAGCGCAGAGGGATTTCCGCTTTCGGGTTCACACGAGTGGCAAAGGCACGCAAGTACTGTTTTGTTACCGTGAGTAGAAGGTTGTTCTCGAGGTGCCAAAACTCGTCTATCATGTTCTTGTCGATGTTGTCGTCTCTGTGGTAGAATTGGTAGTCTCCGTCAGTGTTTGTGAGGTAAAGGTGGTTGACGTTGGTGCCCCGGCTGAGAACACGCCCTCCTCTTCGCAGCTTTGTTTTCTTCTTCTTCAGCGGTTCTCCTACGGGAAGATGACGACGGTGGTTGAACGCGAGCTATCTCGTGATGAATTCTTTGGTTGGACAATTACTAAGGGCATCCTCCCACACTCATCATCAGAGGCGCTGCGGACGGGGCACAGACGCGGGACATCCTCCCGAGCAAGAGATGCTTTGCATCTAAAAATTGTCTCCAAAATTACAAGATTCCTTTCGATATTCGCATTTCCACAACAGCACTGCGGCCGTACAGTGGACAGCCACACGGTCTCATTATTAGGAGGTTACCGAAACCGCCACATTAAAATCATATGCAATGTACGTTACGGTACTTGAGCTCCTAAGGTGGAATCGCAGGAACTAGCATTGTTAGTGGGATAACAAACTGCTTGTTCTTAGAACACACGGCGCTGTTCGACTAGCAGCCGAATGGACTATGCAGGACCTGCCGACCATGCTTCGTGTCAGCGCGACATCATGTTACGAAGAAAACTGCCACATTTTATAACTACCGTTTTCAGGTCTGTCTGAGGTCCACATAGACGTTATTTGCGATAGAGAACGCACAGTCAAGAAGATTTATTGAACCCAATCGAAGAAAAATTGCGCATCAGAGGTACGGGCATGAAGTGGAAGAAAAAACACGCCTCTCGTGGCCGGAATCGAACCTGAGTCCCTGGCACTATGACGTCATCTATCGGATTTCTTCATTTAGACATCGTCGAAACAAACGCCAAGCAGCAGGTACCAAATCCCGCTATTCTCGCAAACTCAAACTTTAATCCTACATAGTGCACATTCGAGAGTTTCTGTGGGTATTCTAGATATGTCGTGGGTACATCCAGAGCAGCACGTACTCGCCGTAGAGGAGTGGTCAACCAAAGAATGCATCACGAGAAACCTTCGCGCTCACCCATCGTCGTCGTTAAACGGAGAGGAGCATATTTTTTCGGGCATGTTTCATGTTACAGAGGGATAACAAACAACAGACAGCATACAACAGATAACAAATAACATACGAATCAACACAAACTCGCCCAACTTGCCATCCTGGTATATGATGCGGGACACTGCGCAACGGAGTGAACAACTGCTAGAGCATGGTTTGTTTGCGCATGGAGAGAAATACCCCCTCCGCTGTTACTCTAGGCAGCAGAGTGCCAGCGGGCACTCAGCGGAACCTATGAAATATCCCAGGGAGCGGGACATAGCGCCAAACGATGGTGGTAACACACTCGTTTATTTACAGAGCAAGGGAGGAGCAAAGACGCCACGTGAAGGCTTAGATGCTGCATCCTTTTGGGCGCGGGGTCCGCATTGGCCATTTCTTGGACGCATGTGACGCCGGCGTCCCTTGCAACAATATTCGACAAAATGGCCGTCTTTATGCGCACATTTTTTCCCCATTCCGTTCGCTTGGGCTCTTGCAAACCAGGCACGAACCAGATGCAAACCTGGGCGAAACAGTTTTCGGGTGATTTGCCGTACAGCAGCGCTCGGCGTGCCGCCTCCGGTACATGATCTTCACAACGCTAAGGCCTGACGAGCTTAAAGCTGTAAAAATGTCAATGTCAAACTGTATGGTTAGGCCCGCATAGTATCAGTCTAGTGTTTATTTTCCCCCGCAAGAAAGTTGGTAGGGACAAAAATGTGGCCTTCAGCTGCTGGACAGGGAATTAAAGGGTCGGACAAAGCGGAAAACTGGTTTAAAAATTAAGGTTTCTTAATGCATATTTTTTTTACTATTTCCAGATCATCAGCTTGCTTCATAACGGTGAAAGCTATAGCGAGCGTGCAGCAGTGGTCTTTTTGCATCACGTCATATAGAGCGTTGATTGCAAATTCAGTTCCTAAATCTATCCCCACAGAGTAGGTATTTCTTTGGTTTTGCTGCACTTTAAGCAAGGCTAAAATGGGGGCTAGTTGGTTCTGCATCTTCTTGAACCGCGCTGGTTTAAAACAGGACAAGGAAAGAGCACACAGGACGAGGCGCTTTGTCTCGTCCTGTGTGCTTTTTCTTTGTCCTGTTTTAAAACAGCGCGGTTCAAGAAGATGTTGCTGCACTTGGTGACCCAGCCAGTGGGCCTTATTTTTTGTTAGTTAGGGATTTTAATTATTAGAACAGGATTTTTTCCGCATTGGCTAAGGAAAAAACCATGGTGCGCTAGGCAGTTTCTCTCTAGATAGATGTGCTTCTAGGGGTATATTAGATAATTTGACGAAGCTTAAGAGACACTAAATTTTTAATTACGCCTTGGCATCACTGAGAGTTCGCAGCTTCCTTTGTTCTTTCTTAATTGCTTTCGAACATCTTCGCACGCGAACGTCTTTACATACGAGCCCTGCTTACGAGCTTGCCCATCAGTGAACTTCGGCGTTTCCCCCAAGTATAACCCATTTGCCACCTAACGAACGCGAGTCTGAAACGTTTGACAAAGTATTAGCCACGCACGCGAGCTCTCGAGGTTGTGACTGATTGTAGGCCATTTGTATGCGATGTAGGGGATGTGATTAGCGTTATACGGAACTCAGGGAGGTGCAATTTACGATGGTAACGTTATTCTCTGCAAGCATAGGCTCTACTCATGTGGTAATTTCACATATGAATAGCCCGAGAATGAGCGCTGTATATTAACTCCAATAAAACACACTTTAGCATACAACCCTTACTAGAATTTGGAGTTCTTATATATAGACTGCTCTTACGGGCTAAAAATAGCGTCATTTATAACACAAAAAAATATCGCCAACTTGCCCAACGCTGGAAGCGTAATGTCACAGCATAGCAGTATTCGTGTCAGTAAGCTGAAATCTACCAGCCCCGTGTTAGTCACTGAAAACCACTTAGCTGATGTACATCTTAGGCGCTCCTCAGCAGAAGCGTAAATCAAACGCACATTATTATATGCTTCATCTTCTGCCTCCACAAAATCTTCTTCAAGCACTCCCTTCCGGTTGAAGACCTGTACTACTTGGTTTTCTTGTTGTGGAGTATGAACTGGTGGTCGTACCTGAACATGCATCCAATTATCGATGATCATCAGTGTTTCCGGCTTCTTACTAAGCTTGTCCAAGACGGCCGTACGATCAATATTGGCAAAGACCAGATCAATGCAAGTTTCACCCCACGCAAGTTCACCGTAATGCGTAAGACAAGTGGCACCGCCGCGGCCCAGAGTTTAGAACACGCTCGAATCGGCGGCAACCGGCTTTGCGAACTCGGCATCTGTACCACGAGCTGCTCTGTAATCTCCACTTCAGGCACGAACCCAAGTTAACCAGCAAAAAGAGATCACGCCGCGAAACCTGAAGAGGGTGTCCTCAAGGGTCAAGCTGGCCAACGCCACGCGCTCCTCACGACACGCATGATCACGTCCGCTCGGTATTTTTTTTTTGTCTTTTTCCGAGCCTCTAATGGTGCGCAAGCCTACGCACAAGCCTGGACGACACCACCTCTCACAGGAGAGGCACGCTTAGATTGGTAGTTTTGTTCGTATTTTTTTCTATTTGTGGATGACGCAACAAAGGCCTTAAACACCTTTCCTGTTAAAACGCGTTAACGCAAATTGATTTTAGCAGCCATACCAGAAAGCGGCCCACGATTTGGGAATAAAACATAAACTAAGCTCCCTTAAACGTTTGTTGTTGAACAAAAACTACCACAAATTTTACGGGGGAGCAAAAACAGCTTTATTTAACACACCTGGGTTGGTACGGTGCCGAAAGATCTGAAGAAGTAGAAAAAAAGAAGAGGCACCCAAGACCTACAGAGTGTCCCACAACAGATACATTTTGCAATGCTAGTGCATCTTGCTGCCAGTTACTCTAATAAACTGCACTAGAGTTCCTCAAAGAAATACATTTTTATTGCCACTGTTATAACAGCGGTTGATAGGGTTTCCATTTAGGCCCTGTATTATTTGTGCCCGTTAAATTGTTTGCTTGTTAAAATATTATTTCATCCTTCCCTGACTGGTCTACCGACAGCTCGCTCTGAAATCGAATTTTATATCTGCGGATTTTCAAGAGCATGAAGGCTACAAATAGTATTTGCGGGTGTCAGAAAGGCATTTGTTTTCGCTTCGTGAGGCAAAATGGCTAACTTTCGGCAAGAGAAGTCTTGTTTTCGCTTCGTGAGACAGAATGGCTAACTTTCGGCTAGAGAAGTCTTATATCTACTTATCGTTCTGCAAGAGTCGACCATATAGTAATATAATACCTTTTGTCAATGCTGCGGGAGGCGTATATAGAAAACACAGTGCAATATTCTGGTTATGTGGCACGCGTCTAGCAGTCAGAAAATATAACAAAATCATGGTGTCCGCAAGAAATCACATGGGAGCCATTATCAGTTATTATGCGGGATATTCAAGAATCACAATTTTACAAATCGCCACAATAAATGCGATTTCCAAATGCGAATAATATTGCCATAACAAATTAGGCTATCGCGATTGTTGAACGGGTGTGAATTCACGTGCAGCTGTTCACGCCTTCGTAGAAGCGTTCCTTTTTTGTTACGTAGAACCGTCGCTTTGTTGCGCTGCTCCAGGCTAAGGATTACGCTCTGCTTCGAGAAATCATGTGGAGGCATCACCTTTCTCGGCCAGCTGTGGCAGAAAGCCTAGCGGCAGGTCCCTTGAATTGCGCATGAAGCGAGAATTCGCCACGCGTCGTACGACAATTGGAGGCGCAAAATGACACAAAACCTTATTTGTAACAGTATAGCAGCTGAGAGGTGTCTCGAAACATGAAAGGCCTTTTTTTTTCGGCGTGTACACTACGTACCTTAATTTTATCGAAGCTACTAAGAGATGACATGAGTTAAGTGCGCGGGCTGTGCTTTGAGATTACCGCACGTGCATGCTTCACTTTCTCGGTACGTTTTTGGCTTATTTTATTGCAACTCATTTCTTGCCTATTCGAAAAACGATGCTGTCGATCAGTAAGGCGGAGCTGGAAAGTACCCTCCAAGAGTTCTTCTCATTACTTGCATACATTTATATAAGTTCTTACACTTTCCTCTGGAGCATAGGCCAATAAAAAGTGCGAGTAATCAAAAATAAACACGGCACTAGAATTTGAGAAAAACAAGAGACAAATAAAAACCAAAAAAGAGAACATTAAGGAAGGCCAGAGATGATAAAGTGAGCAAAACAGCAAGCAACCTAAAAAGATTGAGTTCATCGCCGCACACGACATAAAAGAGAGTGTGTGAGGAGGGAATACGTATGTGGTCGTAACTTTCTTTTCCTTTGTGGTAGTGAAAATGTTGCCCAAACCGCAAAGAGCGACGTATCAACAAGGCCCTTCCCCTGACTCTAGAGCAATATTGACCAGGGCAGCGCTCAGTCACTCTTGAGTGCTCTACTGCAGCAATAAACAAATAACAGCAAGATAAGAAAGTAGCACCCTTCATTTCCTCACAGCGGAACCCGTGTCTCAACAAAATCAAACCGCCAGCCACACCGGAAGCCCCAACCGGAACCTTTTTTGCCACGTGGCTAGGCCTGCGAACGTGTCCTATCTCGGCTCTAGGTCAGGACCTATCATTAACGAGAATGACCCCGCCGGTATATTGACCGCCCGGAGCGATGGCACGCGTGGAACATCGATGAAGCCAAGCGCATACAGAAAAAGCGGTACCAACACTGCAGTATCTTTTAGTTTCGGTTGAACAGATTTGGGCAAACATTGCAATGCACCCGTGATTTCTATCATTTATGTCGTGTCTTTTGAACGGTTCACAGAAACGCTCCATCAAGACGTGCATTGTGACAGTGTTGGGCAAGGCTAAAAAGCGGCTAATTTTCGCGCTGACAAAGCGTACACCATAGTAAGGGGAGGTTAGATTTATGGACGAAAATTCTCCGGAAACTGAAGTGTGCCTTCTTGCTTCGACGGGGAATACCGATAAACCCTGCAATACCGATAAACTTCTTTGCAGCTACATCGCATATTCGACCATTTGCTCAAGATTGTTGTGCCGTCGTTTGGCACAGATTACTTAGGTAGGCTTCTTTTCTGCTACAGCGTGTTTCAGTATCTTTTTCCGGTTTGCTTAATCTCGTATTAGGACACAACACCACAGCTTCCCTAGAATGAGGGTTTGTAGTGGCAAATGCGCACTTGTTCTACTCACACGCCCTCACGTTCAGGTGTCATGCTGCACACACTGTTTTACATTCGGGTTTCTATAGTAGGGTCGCGAATTTTGTGAAGGATTTGTGTGCGAATTCACTCCACAAAACACCTCACTCCTTGTCGACACCCTCAGAGGTTACGTGCTAAAAAACAGTGAAATGACAACTTTTCTTCTGCCGCTGACAAGGTGCGAGGAAGCATAGTGGTAGCGCATTGTGCTGTTACTGTGGAGACCCCGGTTCAAATCCTAGTGTATCGCAGATGTGTTTATTTATTCTTCACAGGATTGGCCAGTTTGTTGACCGTAAAAAAACAAGGACGACGGCTTTTCGCCGAGTAAGGTACTTCTGGCTTTCGCCTTAATACATTGTGTATTCCTACAATACTTGCGGGTGTACCATGCGACGTCCTGTGTAAGTTTGCTGGTTGATTTTGACGTGTTCAGGTGGTAATTGACGATCGCCGGGCATACAGTAAAATAGGCGCGAATACTACGAAAGCACGTTGTAGCCTAACATCACATATGCACCAGACCTTTCACACGTATTGGCAGGGAAAGGCACGTTTTATCACCCTCATCATATCAGATATCGAGACCACCAACACTACTCTGCCGGCCCTGCTATTAGTATCCCTTACTTAAACTAAGGCTCGCGCAAGTTTCAACAGTTATCTCATTTTCTGAAGATCACGATGGGTATTTCGGTATTTATGTAATCTCAACCATATGGCTTGGCGGCCCACGTTGCATGTTCCAAATTGTGTGAGATTTTCAGAATTTTCTAAACGAGTTATTTTTGCTACTTGAAGTTTTAGTTTTTGTTAGCTGCATGGGCCAGCTTCTCGCTTCAGGCACAAGCCGACAATGACCTTATCTCACAGGACCCAGTGTCTGCACGTTTCTTTTGTAATTTATGGAGTGTTATTTTCTCGTGCGGTGCTCCGCGTCAGTTTTGGGGAATATTGTAAGTGCTTCCCAAAGTAAGTATGAAGAGTGTCAGACGCAACTCTGTTAGAAGGGTTACCAGGTCCTAGGAACAAAAAAACGCCAGGAAATTGCCGAAAATAGCCAGAAACGGCGCCAAATGGATTTCAGCGTTTGAAAAAGAGACAGAGAAATTCGCCGTTTTGAGCAAAGGCATGCTTGTAATTCCTTTTCGATGGCCAAGCTTCATAGAAAAAAAAATGCTGAAATTTTGAGTGAAATTTTGAGAAGTAGCGAAACTGGACCACAAGTATTGTTGATGTTGGGAAGGGGTGTTGGGTTGTTTCTTCCGCGGCTCCCAGCGCGTGCGCGCGCTTCGTCAGTGATATTATCTGCCCTGAGCGGCATTGTCGTAACTGTTCGTTATAAAAACACTACTTTTGCGTCCCTTTCTTCGTGACGTATTTTTGGTTAAGCAGAGGGACTTTGATAAACAGTGACTGTTTTTGCAAACGCATTTTAATGAACTGAAATCATGTAAAACTATCACTTATGTGTTTATTAAACGTGTTTTGAAAATCTAAACGCGTCGAGATTTTTCTGTGATGACGTTGGAAGTTTTAACCGCAATGGGACAGATATCCAAATATGGCAGCTGCAGCAAGCTGTTTCCTGTGATAGTAAAGTGTAAACAATGGTACGGCACCTCAGTTTTTTTTTCTTGTTTCCGGTTTTGAGGTCGATGACAATGACCGTGCATCAAAATAGCCCATCCGTTACATATTTCGGCCTCGACGTACTTTCCGCATGCTCACGCGACCTTTTACAAGAACCTCGAAGGGTGCGTTACATCGTTGACATTTCCGTTGTGCTCTACAAGTGAAAAAATGTGTAAGTGGTGAAGATTTTCGTTTCTTGGCGACGTACCTGTGTGCGTGAAACCTACGAATGTTAATATGGTATTTGTAATCGTCAAGTACCAATTAACTGCTATAACTTTCATGCCGAATGCTTGCGTGTTTGTGGTTGTCTGCTCTACAGCTATTGAGCTAATAGACGACCGTTTATTTCACTGCGTGATGGCAACGACAGGGATACCCCGGCTTACGCAAGGAGTTGCGACAGCGATATCGTTTCTTCAGTGGCGACTGCTGCATGAAAGCCACCGGTAGCGAAGAAACAAAGGGGACATATCACTTGGCCATCGACAAAGAGCCCACGTTGCAGCTGGCCAATTTCATACCAGATCTCGGAGCAAAGACACCGCAAAGTCCTCTTCGAGAGATGGAAATGTTTCTGCAGGCATTTTGAATGCGTTTACATTATTTTTCCACCACTTGTCCCTCCGGAGAGCCAACAACACGGCAATAAATAGAGAATTCATGATTGACCTTCGTTTTTTCGAATTCAAATTGTCTGCTGGGAGAATCCGCGAACTAGTTCTGTTTCGCTTGCGTTACATCACATCCGGTTCTTCGCTTTTAGTAAATCAGGACTCGCTTAAAACGGACACTGTTGAAACGGACACAAAAGGGACAAACACGTGAATACCACTCCTGTTCTCTGATGTGGCTATCGCTATAAAAAGAGCCGCGCCCAACCTTTAGGGTTATCTTCAGCTAACATTCTGTGACCAATAAAGACGGTCTTCTCGCCCCGTCTGACTGCTGCCTCCGTATAGTCAAGAACACAGCTGTCATTACATTCTAAATGCCTTAAACGCCGTGTTGGGCAGGCCATGGCGTATAAAGTTGAGCGTGCACTGTGCTCCGCGTGCCGACGCGAACGACGGTGAATACGTACCTTGCACACAACGCTGGGCTTTTTTCTAATTCCTACTAACGTTCTGTTTTCGTAGCGGCCAGTAATGGCAGCTCATTCGACAAACGTTTGCTGGTTCGCAAAGCGCCGGATGGGTCGAGGGTCGAGGCGGTTGGCCGCTTCCTATTTCCTCTGTGTCCACATTCGCTTTGTTCAAGGATGTATCTGCTTACGTCCTTCAGAAATAAAACGACACTACTTTTATCACACGAGAAAAACAAATCAATTCCTTCCGCCGGACATCTTTTTGCGCTTCAGTATATATACCCTTTGTACCGCCTGATCAATGCTTGAACGGCTCTTTTTCCATTTCAGTTAGTTTTTCTAGATCTCCAGTTCTTCTCCTAAACAGCGCTGTCATACTGTCGTCACGGTCTTGCATTTTGAGCTTTGTACACAAGCACTGGAGCTGTCACTGTTGAGTTGGGCACTGTATATTTGTGGAGGTAAGCGTGTTTTAGAACATCCAGGGACAGATGCAAAATAACTTGTGTTACAAATACATTGTGAATTTTATCCTCCCTTTCGAAAAAAAAAACGAGGAAGGCGGAGCGCTCGAAAATTTTACGATAACAACGACATCTGCAAACGTCAGAGGAAGACAAGAACAGACATTTACGGCCAACATTTGGTATCATTTCACTGGCTTCATCTTCTACCGTTTCCCGCCTCTGCTCCTAGGAACCTTTCGTGCAGTGTAAACGCGTTAGAAGTACGAAAAGGAAACTCTCGTTAAGGGTTTCGTTTCTGTATTCCCTCTGCATTCGTCAAGCTCTAAATTTCGACACTCGGTAGGTGTGGTTAGTTGATCCCAGTAAATTGTAGCGCTTTACACAAAAGTACTAACGGCGTCAAAAGTTTCAGGTGCAAAACCTGAGCAAAAATTGGGTACACCCCGGGCGCTGTGTCGCCACTCGCTGCCCCATCCGGCCCCTCCGGCGCGGTATGGCTAGGTCAGCGTCATAGGGTTATCGTTCGGGCCCCACGGGTTAGATAACTGGAGGCCAGTGTTACCCGGTGTAAGATAAAGCGAAGCGATGCACCCGGCAAAAATGTCACAATCAGCGGCATTCCCCGGAAAACCAAGAGAAGAGGCGAAAAAAGCCTCGCTTTATAGAAACAATATTCCCGATAATTTTATTCCCACTAAAGGAAGCTGAAATTATCATTTGTAGCGAAGAACCCTCCGGGCGTGGAACAAGTATTTCTGCGCTGACCGGAGAAGTTCTCACCAAACTGTATGTCGAATCTTGATATCAACCCCATTCTATACTGCAACCACTCTGTTCAGCCCTTCTGAGAAAAAAAAAGTACTTTCTTCTAATCACACTGCAGAGTTATTTAAACGTTTGAGCCTACGGCCTAACGTATGCAAAGTTAGTTTTTCGTCTAGGACGAAAGAGCGTAGAGCGAGGGCATTTCCAATAGCACAGGGTTGAAGGGAATTGCAACAAATTTTTGAACTATTTCTAACTTTGTTCGATATCTAAATGCTTGCACAACGTAGTATATCAATATATGCAGTTCCTAAAATAGGGGATGGCGAAGTACTGCAGCCAAAACCTACCGCTTTATACCCATTAGATGACTCCAAACTTCCTCAAAATATGTTTCTCTTGTTTGAAGTCTTGGCGTCGTTCGACCGCTGGAATTACTTCATCGCAGCGGTAGCGCGGAAGGAAACCCGGGCTATTGCCCGTGTCTCTTTCAGTTGCAGCAATGAACTCATACGAAAACCACTTTTAAAACAAAGCCAGACAAGCAAAGCAGAAATGGACGGCACATCTGCTGCCACGAGCACGTCCAGCAGTGCAGCTCCATGCTGGAGATGGGAGTAGCTTGCTTAGTGCTTCCAAAAGCGACGGAAAAAGTGAAAGCGTGTTCCGGAAGTGCGCAGTGTCCCTTTAAAAACACAATCGTTACACTACTCGTATCTAGTTTCGAGCGTTATGAACATAACCTCTATTGTTTGGCTTAAATATTTTGCGCCATCTATAATTAAAAGGGGCGTCTTTTCGCCTGGTCTAAGAGTGATTTTTAGTTAAGTTCGCGTTAAAGGTACCTAATGCCAGACAGTGTGTTTACATCCTGTGCCGCTGAACTGGCCCAATAAGATAATCGCCTTATTTTGGAGAGAACTAGCACGTGGCCACGGGATTTTTAGTTTAAGCAGCACAGTTTAAAGGGAAACCTGCTAGGTTACCTGTTTCTGCGTGCTCATTGGAAAAGGTGGTGCTGAAATAGAGTTTACAGCTTTTTTTTTTTCTTAATTAACGCTAATTCCGCTCGTCATTGCTGCAAGGATTTTATTCTTCTGAAAAATGAAACACCCAGCGGATTCACTTTTGGGTACGAAGAAACCCACCTCTACGATGAGCAGGGGAATTCGCCCCTAGTTATTGCTTATCTTTTCCTAAAACAAAAACACAGGAAAACCGAACACCCGTCAACGCAGAACAAATAAAAAAAGGGTGAGACATAATAATGCGTCGTGAAACCGTCCAAATAAAGGTTCCGTTATATCTCTTTCACCTTGGTATGAACTGCATAAGTGAAACATGCATTTTTGGAATACTTTCGGTTTACTCTATAAAGTAGAGCATATTCAATATGGTGCGCACAATCCTACCATTTTGTTTCTGGTTTGTGACTTGCGCTGAATCATTAAAGTTTTTGGAACATGAGGTCGTAGAACGATGATGCGAGCTCAGAATTGAGGTTGAGTGGATATCGAAGACTGAGGATTTTTTTTCAGAGTTTTTTTGGTGCCACTTAAAGTGTCTTTTACCTTTATTTCAACCATTCCGAATTGTAAGCCTACATTAGCGTGCTGTGCGTGTAACACACGTTTCGGTTTTCTCTTGATCCACTCCGGAAAATCGATCACAGCGGCAGGCTCGTATGTCGGCTACTTTCTCCTTCTCCAGGCCAAAGGCTCACCTCTTGTTTCATTCAATACGCTTTGTAATCGTCTGGCTCGGTCCTCGTGATCCGAAAAACGCAATGTCTCCCTAACGTAAGGGCGCATACAGGCAGAAGTTCCCCGAACACAAGCTCGGCTAGGGCTTCGGACATTGCCTTTCCTAGACACAGCAGCCCAACTTTGGCAAACTATCCCTTCAATGTATTCCTGCTAAAGTTATGAAGGGCGCGTTGTATCGATGACCCCAATGGCCCTGAGATACCTTATAATAGCACTCAAACAAAGAATTGCGCAGTTCTGAAGATCTGTGTCAGCGCATTTTTTTTACTTATTCCGTTATTTTTCGTTAACGCTGCGTTTTGTTAAAAAGCATGTACAGCTGAACCTCAAACTCGGTCTCTCGTCTCGTGGACTGGAATAAAATATCCGGAGTTCCAACTACACCCCGGGTCCGTTTGACTAGAGGTACGCCGCGGAATATCAATATTTGAGACGCACTCGCGACGAAGTAGGAACTAGTGCCGGTACTGAGGAGAGAAATGTCAATAATTACACACAATTGCGTACAGCGGCGGCAGAACTGAGTTGGTTCTTTGTCTGTTTGTCATGGATGGTTTGCGATGGCACTCCCGTCACCAGTCTCGCATTTCTTTTTGCTTGTACTTTAGAAAAAAAGATTTGCGGCCTTGCCGGTTTGCGTCGCTATGTCGGCTCGTTACACATCCCACTTTGGAATTCCACTGGGATTGCCCAGAAAAAAGTGTGCAGACGGGTAATTTCTTTTAATTAACTAAAGCACGAGCTTTGGTTTTAAATAGGGACCATTGTTTTTTATATAAAATACACTCCACTTTGCGCGGACCAATATGTAGTAACGAGTTACTCGTCGGTTCAAATTATGAGACATAAAACTATTGATGTTCGAAAGCAGGCTTTACAAGATGATTCATTATTAGAAAATATGTCATATTGAGACAACAAAATGTTGTTTAGAAGATGATTGCTAAGTATTGCGGCCGTCTATCAGCATATTGAAGAAATTGTTTTGATCTCCTTCTGGTAAAATATTCCGTAACATATCAGGCCTGACACTCGCAAGCCCCAGTACACGAGCGAAAGATCTGTTTGGTCAGGTTCTGCAGAGTCTTTCCACACAGTGTTTTATGAAAACTACGGCTGCTAGCAGGCAGGCTGTAGCTCGAGCTGAAGCACACGCAAAGACGGCCCTTCCGGCGCGCCATTCGTTGTGACACGGAACGATCAAACGCCAGTGAAGCAGCTATAAAGCCTCGCATACTCACGTGGTACCGTCTTGGCGAGGCTCGGAGCGTTGCAGCTAGGACATCCCTCGCAGCGCATCAGGTGGCGTAATTTCCAACCCAGAGCACTTGTGCTGCGGCGGCGTAAGGTATTTGCGACACGATGAATGACTTTGCGAATCACGGCAGGGTAGAGCTGTCCCGCTAAAAATGTTGAGTCATATCAGTTCATATCGGAAAAATAGCTGAATGACTAGTGTCGAAAACTTGAGAAAAATGGTATTTTAATTCATATTCTATTTTCGGAGAAAAAGCCATTGTGTGTTTTATCACAAAACAATTTTTGGTGTGTATGAAATAAAAGCTACGGAAGTCTTTTACGTGGGATGGAGAAAGCAAGACTACGCATTGAAAAATATTTGCTCGGAAACAATCGGCCTAAACCGAATATTCCATAAGTAGTCACATTTTTTTCTTAGCTTGGATCTTAGTGCTTCCTAGTGCCTGGGGAAAAACGGTTAAATATAGGCAAGCGGTTTCTGCCTACCCGAAATAGTTCGTAAGCTAGCGAACCACAAACATTCAGGTACGAGGGACTTAAACCTGCAGGCTTAAACAACAATACACGTGGTTCTGTGCCATTTCAACGCCAAGCGCATATTCATTGGCATGCACACCAACCACACGGCGAGTTTACTCTCAAGGAGATCGTATATTTGACTGTAGACTTATAGGCGATAACACATTAATCACTGATCAATGACTGACCAGCTATGAAACGAAGTCACCGCAAACCATCGTCTACTGAGCCGGAACACTACAACCGAAGCGAAAGTTTACCGAGTGTATCCTCATGGCCTTTGACAGGCTGGAAAGCGCATTTTCTTGTTGTACTCGTTATGCACGTCCATGGGCACTCTAATGATGTTAATCCAGCCGACAACTTTCATCGCTTATTCGCAATAAAAATACAGGCCTAAATTGAAGGGAACTATGTGTGGGAATGCAAAGTGGGTATTACGGATGTCGCCTGCCGTGAAACACAATGGATAACAGCGAGATGTTGTAGTAGGTCAAGCATGGGTTGATGCTGGTATGTGCCGCTGACCGCTAATATTGCCGTAATGGGAATTACAAAACGTCGCTGTTTTCACCTGCACGACAACTATGACCTACCACGTGGTAGAGTGGCTGAAGTTCATTTGACATAAAACACTTGCCCCGATTGGAAACTCGAATGAAATCTCAGCAGTCTTACACTGCGCACGTTCACCTTACAAAATAGCCCTTAAGCTTCACGTCACCCGGGAGTTTCTTTGAAATGAAAGAAATAGTCTGATTGTAAGTTCGAACAGGATATTATTATTCTACACTGCACGCATTCACCTTGAAAAAGAGCCATTAAACTTCACGTCGCCCGGCTCCTTACGAGGAGAGCTCTCAATTATATTGCAGGAAATCAAGCTCTTATCACCCACACTAACAGGTATACAAACTAAGAGAAGTGCGCCAATTTTCAAACTAATCTCAGGAACTGTGGTTCCCAATGGAAATAACGTCACAAACGCAACAAACTGGAAGGGAGATGCTTTTCTCGGTTCAAAAAATTATTTTGTACGAGTGCTTCTCGCATGCACTGATACAAAGGTACCCGAAGGGGTAAGAAGTATGACCTTCATCTTGTTAAACACTCGCAGCAAATCAATGCACGACAGATAATTAATGTCTTCCTAAATCACACCCGTGGGGCGGTCTGTCTTAAAGCTGCCATTGTCTTCTTTTCTGGTATAGCCCACTTGGGACACAACTAATGACATCGTTAGAGGAGCTGAAAATAAAAGCACGACACCGTTACGGCGCTTTTGTCAATATTGGGCGCGTACTACGTGCTGCAAGTACAATGAGAAGGGCGGAACCGATAAAAGAAATCGATGTCCCTCAGTTATTTTTTAAAAAGCCAAACTAATTGCGTTCTACAAGAAACATCTAATGAAAGCCTGATTCAATCTCCTTGCAGTTGACTGGGGCTTCTGCACCCGCTGTAATACTGAAGCCATTAGTTCTGGCGAATTAGCACCTTCACGCTCTTGAATCGCTGCTGGCGAAATAAGCGCAGTTTTTCCCTTCGGCACTAACGATCCGTCGGAAGCGATACTTTCACGTGCCATGTACGGCCCAGGTTTCTTCAAAGAATAAAGTTCATTGGAGCGAACTTGTGCTCTGCCAAAGATCAAAGAAAATACACGTGACGTGAAGGAAGTCAGCAGAGTGACGTGCGCAAACTGGTTTCAGCGAATAAAATGCCGCGGTTTTAGTCTCGCGACACTTTCTTCTTCGGCTTTAGCCTTTCAAGAACTGTCGAGTCACATCTAGAACGCTGGCGATGGAAGAAGAACAGCCTGTCCTAGTGACGACCGGAGATACACTCTTCATATCAAAGCAGGTAGTCTGCGCGGCATACAAACGAACAACGAAAACGCCCGCTTCATAACGAACTTAAGTCCTTGCTGGTTGTGCCGGAGATATACAAAGCCAGAAAGATACAAAAAACACCCGCATTTCCCCGAAGGGGAGCATGGGGAAGTGCGAATGCACGGGTGATGCTATGAGGGGGAGTTATGTTGAACTGCGTTGTCATTCGCCCGTTAGTTGCATTTAACACCCCCGCGTGATCAAGTGGGGATTCACACACCCCGTTAGTCGTTCTCTGGAAATCTTGGTGAATTAAAGTGTATGTTCGAGTAGATCACACACACACGCAAGTAAAGTGAAATGACAGTATTCTTTATTCAGCACTTGTTGGTGTTGTCGTTGTAGTTTGACGGTCATTATGACCGCCTTGTGGTCACTGAATTGTACGGTCAAGAGTTTGTTGCAAGACCGCGCGTATCAGACAGTTCCTCGCAAAGGCCCAGGTCGATGTAGCTGCCGTTGATGGTGGTGGGAGCCTCTAGCGGTAGGCACGTCATGGAGTGGTTGGCGAGCATGTATTCCATCAACCACTCGCCGCCCTTTCGCACGTCCACGTTAAAGTCCCCAACAACCACGACCCGATCCGAGGGCTTTACGCACCTGGCCACACTCTCCATCGCCGCGTCCACGTATTCGACGACGTCGTCGCGCGAGATGTTTGGCGCGAGGTAGAGGGTGACGACCACGATTCCGTCGCCCGAGTACGCGTCGGTGTAGACGGCACTGTACGGCGACTCGTCCCTGACCGGCGAGGTGGACACGGCGTGCGACACGAGGTTCGCGTAGACGTGACCGACGAGGTAGACGCCGCAGTACTCGCCCCGACTTCCGCTCCTGGCAAAGCAGCAGTCGTCGATGGGGAAGTGGGAATGCACGGGTGATGCGAAAGAATTCTTCTTGGCCAATCGCCCTAAGTGGGTATGTGCTAAAGAAATTAGGAACTCTTCTTGGCCAATCGCCCTAAGTGGGTATGTGGTGTGGACGGACGGACGGCGGTGGACGCGTGATTCAGGGTCGCTTAAGAAGTGCATTCGCACATAAAAACAGAGGTTATAGTCGACGGCAATATATCAGTACGACATTCTTTACTTAGCCTGCAAATTTTTCCCAATGATTTGTTCACGCCAAACTGGCGATTGCTCTGCTGGATTGTCTCCCCGCGATTTCATTACTGTGCTGCGGCCAAGAAGAAAGAAGTATGTGGCTGCGGCAAACGAAATGCTGTCAATGTCAGCGAAGATGCCTCGATGCAAGCCTAAGCGCGCGCACGGCGACCGTCCAAGCAAGCCGCTAGCACACACGGTTTCGGGACTCCTAAGTATGATTACGTGTTTTAAAGGCGAGAGCATGACGATGCTTATTCCGACCCACCCTCGACGGTGTGGTCGTGTTACCGGTTGTACTATTCCGAGGGTTAGTATTTATATGCACGTCCATCCCGCCGACAAGGCAGCTACGGTATTTTACCGCCTTTGTGCTTAAGCGGCGTTAAATAAACTCACTTATTTAAGATACGATAAGGCGGTCGTTATTTTCTCCAGAAGAAACTGGAAGGTCGTTCGGGCTAAAAGTGGCTGAAGAAAGCTTGCCAGTGGCACGGAAACCCTCGCTTGGCCTTAATTATAAATAAAATCACTCATAACGAAAGCAAAGTAACGAGTACATCCTTGGTACATAGTTATACAACACAATAGGGTGAATGCATAGTTATACAAGAGTTATGGTTTCAAAATTCACTGGTATTACTTTCAACACAAACCCACGTTAATCCGTCAAAGTGCACCTTAGTCGATCGAAATCCCGATTAATGTATCCTTATTCAGAACAATTTATCCTTACCCACCCTAATCTCACCTATCAAACGGCAATATACATTAATTCACCTTATGTCGTTCTATAGCACGAAATCTATGTCAAGTATTTTTTTATTCCACCTTCCTTCACGGTTATAATAATTAGTAGCAATCACTTACCAAATGTTAATTTCCGCAATCAATCATATTCTACCTTAATTCATTTTGATTCATATAATTCACCTTGTCTTTCTCGGTAATCATTACCACCAATCACTAACAAATAAATACTTAATTTTCTATTAAATAATTATCTGTTATACGAGGCTATGATCCCTTAGTTCCCTTCACATGTGTTAAGTGGCAGTCATTGTCATTACTTTTTATTATTGGTATTTTTTATGATTATCGCTAAGGTAACGATAATTGTTGTTAACATTCGTGTTGTAACCGGCAACAACGAATGTCACTTTTCACTTTTCTAAAGACATAAAATGCTGCTGCCTTAACCCAAGCTTTTTTTGACGGTGGTGGTCACTTGAAGGCGACCACTTCTTACTTTGCGCTACAGATTTGGTGAACCGAGTACGTCCGATCGCAAAGTAGAGCCATTGCTTCTGAGAACCCGGAAAACTAGCCGACAGCCTCTCTTCCTGTCTTCACCAGCCGCCATATTTGCAGCCGAACGCAATAGACGGGTTCATTAAAGCGAAGCTTTCCAGGTGTCACAAGTTGGGTGTGTCGCGCCGGAAACGCGCTGTAGGAGAGCCAGCTTTGCCTGACGATAATGATGACTGTGGGGCAAGTGAAAGCAAAAATCCGCTTCCCGTGTTCGTAATCGAAACGTGGTCCCTCGCGTTATGCAACTGACGTCTATACGATTGCGTCAGTTGGCCACGGTAGAAGCACTTTTGAATTGGAGAGGGGTGTATGGACGTAAAATATAAAACGTATGTATCCCTCTGTCTAACGACGACAATTAAACGGGAAGGTTTCTTCGGGCGATATCAAATGGCGAACGGACAGTCAAAATTGCAGCAATCAAAATTCCAAACTGCGTTCGAGTAAAATTTAAAGCCTAACAAGACAAATTTAAACCGTCGGCGACTGGAAGTCCAAACGCAGAAGACAACCAAAGGATTCCTCACGGGAAAGGTTCGCCTTTAGCAATTGCTGTCGTTTGAACAATGGGTTTAAGAATTTCTAGGTGGAACCTTTGCGCACTTTTTTGAGCTATAAGTAAACGTTTTTTTTTTCGCTCTAATTTCTTTGACATACGGCACCAGTTAAGTAAACAACCGGCAAAGGTACCAATCAAAGCAAACAGCATTCATGGTTGTATCCCTTTTACCAGCACTACTTTTTGGTGTTACTTGTATGAGTAAAACTAAACCAGCGCTCAAGAAAGGCACCATACGAACTTCCAACACTGAAGAATCTTCTTGAGATATGTTTCGCCATGAACGTACGGTTGCCTTATAGTCGTCACTCCGCACCAGGGGAGGGTCCAATTTTCTACTTTTTTTATACCATCTGCCCACAGAGATTTAAACTTTTTGGCGTGTCAGTATTCAGTTTCTCCATCGTTCGATTTTTGCGCCATTCTTCTCACTGGTTTTCGGAAAGTGACTTTTTTTCAACATGGACTTACATTATGACTACCGCTGTCTAACCAAAAGTTCCGAGAGAGATACCAATGAAGGCAAAAAAGCATTCTAGGCTGGATTTCTATTGCCGCTTTTTGTTTTTTGTTACTAGTATCAGTGTAAGTGAACCAATGGCGAAAAAGAACAACTGTAACGAACAAACGTGTCCAATGAGAGCATTGCAGTACTTCACCCAACATTCCCATCAACGTGTCCTGTAGAAAACGTTTCCCTTAAAAATTATTCCGCAATTTACTTTGTTGTATTTAGGAGCAAAGCTTCAAGCGATTTTCTCTGAGACCAATGGCTGTGGATAGGTTGCAACCATTTTTTTGTTTGACAATGGGGAAGGTTTGAACGTAAATTGAAAACCTAAATTTTAGAGCAACTATCCAGATGATTTGAAATATTCTTTTCATCATTGGATGAATTATAAGCTACCGAACAACAAACTGCATCAACTACCAGATAAGTGAGCCGGAAAATACTGTTATATTCAATTAAGCATTCACAGGCACGGCAAAAGTGATTTTCCCATCACATTTTCTAGATTGCGGGTAAATGGTTTCTGCATTGAATTTTTGCTTGCCGTAAAGGCTGTGTGCTCTGATAGAAAATACAGAATATTTTCCTAGTTCTTTTTGCGAAATATAAGCATTTACTACTTTCAAATTATGTCACATTTTCTCTTAAACAGCTGCGATAACGTGAAAGAATTTCGCTGGTAAGAAAGACATAACAATCATTTCCTTTTTCAAAGAGCAGGAATGAAGCCGCAGTAGTTCCCAAACTTTCGAAGTGCTGAATTTTTATTTTCTGAAAAAGAAAGCCGGGCACCCGTGAACTCTCTTATAAAAACTATTTATTTTGAATGCAACACAGAGAAACTCAATTGGCCTGGGAAGCTTCGTATAAAAGGCACTTTTTATTTTATAGACGGGGTGGAAAGACGTACTATAGACGGAAGAGAAGGCCACTGACCGACTAGCCTAAAATGTTACAGCCCCTTCAATTGGGCAGAAAGCTATATAAATATTTTTATTTTCTAGCGCTGTTTGAGCCGTATATAATGCGGGCATACAAGAGCATGTACGCTTGAAAATACATGAACGCATATTTTACAGTGGTAGCCATCAACAATTTGTTTACGCGTGCTGGTTTTAAACGTTTTCACATTAGACTGACGAAATATTCGGATTTATTTTGTAAATTTCTCCTAATATAAAAGTGCAAAAAATGGTAAAAAGTAAGACCAACAAACATAAGAAAGAAGATCTGTCGTGAAGAAATACCGCACCGCAGAGAGGCTACTTCGTTCAAAGCTGTCGTTATCACGGGGGTAACGTCATGCGCGGCGTGGTGCTGCATTTATTACGGTTGTTGGGAAGACCAAGGTTGGCTGTTGTCCTCCCATCTATTCACGGAAAATCGATTCCTTCAATGCTCGGCTTGGAGAGAATGCTTTTGGTTGATGCTTGCAGGCAGCATGCACTTCTAAGGGAAAACTTGCGCAGTACCCTTCCGCTGAACATTTTCCGCATGCCCTAGCAGATTGTAAGATTCGCCAAAGCTACAGAAAGCTGATTCAAATGTACTGTGTGCGACGAAACTGACTTGCTGTGACGGAGGGCCTCCGAGCCTAAACAAAGCGTCCAAAGCGTGCTACTGCAAATGCCAGATACGCTGCCGTGGAAACGTACCACTCCACGCCGAGGATTTACCTCTTGAAAAGTAGTTCTACGGCACCTACACCTGGCGCTGCTACCCGACCCCCGATCCTTGGGCATCTGAGAGTACCCTAGGGTCACGAATAGTAACAAGAGACAATGAAGTGACATGAAGTTACACATGCCGGTACGGCGCAGCAACCAATGGTTCCATACGTATCGCGATGCAACTCATACGAAATTATCTGGAGCTTTCGAATTGCTACGTTGATGAAAGCCCACAACAACGCGACAACGATACAATTAAAAAGCAGTTGTTAGAAATTCATACAATACTCACAAATTACGCGGTTCCAACGACTGAATGCCAAAATTCGTCTTTCGGACACAATGGTACAGGACGGAATGAATGGAAGAAAGTAATTGCGCACGCTTTCTTTTGAAAATCGAAAAGCAATTAGGTTCACGGAAACATGGAGAAAACGATTTCCGTTAAAACCAGCTTACGTAGGCTCCCTTCAATTTCCTGCTGGCGCGTTACAAATTGAATGCATTTGATAGGGAGAATCAGCACACTTGCCACCTTTAATTGCTGCTCATTTAGGAGGCGCCCTCCTTAATCTTTGGTGCAATGAGCACACGTGACACTCGGAGCCGCTGGGAATTTCTCATTGCCCTAAGGCTTCTTTTCTACAATCGATTACTTGGCAGAAGTCCACGATGGCTGTCGAAATCATCATGGCTCAAACTAGGTGAATCGTAATATTTTCACAGTTAATAACTCCCATGTTGTACAGACTACATGTTCAACATAAGCATCCGAATAGAGGTATAGCTCAGGCGAGACCACATTGCATTCGCTTGAACGCCTGCCAAAAGTAAACTGTCGAACCCGATTCATAGCTGCAAGTTATAGAGGGGGCTACATTTCGCAAAATATGAGTGCTAGGATTCTATTTATTGCAATGCGGAGCAATATTTACAAACACCCAATTACGGTTGCACTACTACGGGTGCAGAACAACTGAGGCTCTTTAAAAAAAAATCTGGGAATTTATGACTCTTTGGGGACCTCGCAACACGGAAAAATTCTCCTTTTCAATTGAGCAAAAGGCAAAAAAGGAACCATTTTAATAGTCGGCAGTAGCGTCAAGGAGACAAAAAACACTACCAAAAGGCTTCACTCGGGAGCCTGAACCAGCGCAATCCCATCATGGCAAACTTTCCCCGCGATCTGTTTTATTTCATATCGAGGTATTCAACCAATGCTCTTCGAAAGTTCAAGACCACTGTTTTTCAATATGTCAATATACCCGTAACCGAAAGTAAACTCTACATTGCCACCAGAGCTAAAACTAAGTTTTGAAACTGCCTTAGTTCCAATCCTTGGGGGCAGGCGTGTGAACACCCATACCTGTGTTATTGGATGACTTCTTCTTCGCCACTTATTTCCATTTCATAGATATGATACCAAAATTGATGACTATCTGGTGCAAATGTCAACTTCCAATTTTCCACCTTTATTCAATTTCGTTAAACAAGGCACTGTATATAGAAGAAAAAACAAGAAGATACAGCTAACCCCTCTGTTAGAGAGAACAGGGATGTGCGCGAAGCTCGTCACCAGTTTGTATAAACCACACCGAAATTAAAAAAATATATATCAATAACCCTTAAATAAACCCAGACCCATCACCAGTCAACAAAAACGCATACCTAATCAACCCCAACCCAACCCACTGACTAAGCTTGACCCGATCTTACAAGAAAACCCTAACCAATTATGTAACAAAGCCTTACCCAACCCAACATAATTGAAAAACTCCCCTGATAACATAAATAACCAGGACATCACATACATATTCACTTGCGCTGGCGTTCCTGCCGTCACGCAATATTACTATGAAACTTTCAAGTAAGCCGCTCACACACCGACATGCAGCTTGACCTATAAACGGCAGCGTGCG